>CAJHQP010000180.1:0-249917 GCA_905132765.1 Moricandia arvensis | reverse complement strand
TTTTTGTCTTAGACGATTGGATGGGATCCCAGAGTCATTTCATACTAAAATAAATGTTCATGTTCCTACACTTTTGATTAGTTATTAGTTATTGGTTCAAGGGGTTTATGTTTTTGAAATACCGGCCTTTAAGAGCTCTTGCAAAGAATGAGTTTGGCTTTTCAGTTAAGCTCCATAATTGCGCTCTTAAAATTACCGTACTAAAATCCTTAATAAACTTGAATCATATATCACCATCTCCTTTTGATTGCATAACTTATCCCAAGCAATCTAATGCATACACTTTCCAATTTCTCATGAATTTCACTAGAATGGAGATACATTGCTTAAAAATGTGAACGTATTTGGTAATCTAAACAAGACATGACATTATGCGGCATGGTTGTTGCCATTGCTTGTGTTATTACTTTCTTTCCACATTTCGTAAGATATTTAACTGGCTATCCATTTACTCTGGTATGCATGCGCTCCTGCATAAATCCATTTTTTTGTGTATTTAAGTCTCCTAAGTATTTCATGATACCCAAATATGATCCCATACCTTCTATATTTTGAACTAAAATCACTTACTTTTCTTTCTTGGTTGTCTTTTTAATCTTATGCCCAAATTGCATAGAGGATTCTGCAAACTTATTTGTTGACCAGATATTGTCTCACAGTCCTTCAGGATTTTCGAAACTGTTTGTTATTTTTAAAAGACTATCATCTGCACATACAAAATAAAAAATTATGTTTATCGTATCAACCATAAACAGTTTATCATATCCAAAGTGTAATTGAAAACATTGAAAATCTAACATTGTCTCCGACAGAAATAGAAAATTTGATTTATGTTTGTGTTAAATTTTTCGAGAGTAGCTTATTGTATTTTGCTACCTATGTCTCTATAATTCAAAATTAAGTTGTATTTTTATGAAGAGAGTACTGGAGAAACTTTTTTCTCACGCTTAAGAGCATTGGAGCAGTTTTGGTAGGCAATGACCAAAATGGGGCTACGGGCAGGTAACAAGGAATTGACAGATTCGAAAATTAGTCAAGGAAATGAGCAATCTTAAAAAATTGCCTAGTGGTATCCACCAAACGTTGACAAAGATGTTGCTCGCTTAAACTTTCGATCGGTTGTTCCCAAACTCATTCCTCCAAAATTTTCCAATTCATCACAGGAAACAAAACTGTCTGAGAAATTCAACCATGGCGATGAGCAAGTTCAACTAGTGTTAATCAGTTTTCAATGAGTCGAGCTGCGCTAGAGCTTTGTCCTTCACCATGATAAGGGACAACAAAAACCGCGTGAGTAATGGCTTTGGTTTCTAGTTTTGTAGTTCCTGCTCTCTGATTGGGTCGCAAATTTAAACAGTTTCATAGATAGAGAAAAAAAAATGATGGGAAATGACTCTGGGACGAAGTTGAAAAAACATGAACCGGCAACACCGATAGGTCCAATACTGATCAAGATAAACTCAGCATACACAGAGGACTTGAGCTCGTACGAAAGGGCTTGTAGTGAAGACCAGCAGCTCGAGTCTTTTGACTCAGCGCTCCACGAACGAACGAACCGAGTCATCAGGAAGCTTGCATCAGGCTTAGCTTTCGAATATTTGTCGTTTGATTGGCTTAGAGAAGTACTACAATGCCTGTTTGATATGGATCACGAAGTGCTCAAAGTTATATTGCAGGACAAAGAGGAGATATGGGACGATCAAGACTTGTTTTCTCTTGTGAAAATGTATTTTCAAAGCACTATAAAGACTACGGTTTTCTGCTACCAGCTTGAGAATTCCCTCAAGCGGGCGACGAGCAGCCGACTGACCATTCACAATGCTGTTCACCTGTTTCAGGAAGAGGCAGAGGTACCAGCGAATGTGAATAATGAGAAGGAAAAGTACGAGAACACGCTTGAGGAGTTTAAGAGGTTTAAATCAGCGGGTGATCCATTTTCAAAAGAGTTCTTCTTCCGTCGTTTCGATTTGGGACGTTATGATCAGATTAGGATGCTTGAGGAAATTCATAACCGAATGAGTAAACACGATAAGAAATTCAATGAAGTCAAATCATGGCGAAGGGTATCAAACATGGTGTTTGTGACTGTGTATATCTCTGTGTTTATCTTCTCCCTGGTTTCAGCCGCGGTGGCTGCACCACCTGTTATGGCAGCTATTGGTAGTGCATTGGAAGTTCCTATGGGGTCTGCTGGGAAATGGTGCAACTCTCTGTGGATGAAATTTGAGGACGAGGTTAGAGGGCACAAGCAGATTATTCCATGGACTATGATTCTGGCTTATATATCGGTTAAAGAGATGGATGATATTAGTGTTATGGTGAGTAAATTGGAATTAGAGATTGAATATTTGTTGAACAAAGCTGAGTTTGCTGTTACCGAGGAGAAAGTAGTGAGGCTTAAGATAGATGAGATCAAGACGAAGTACGATGAGTATACTAAAGCCATTGAAGAACTCAAGAAACATGCGGATGAGTATTGTAAGAATCTGACAAACGGGAGAAGGGTGATTCTGGATAGGACAACCCGATACCCAACTGGTTCACCGAGTAAAAGAGGTACCAGGTAAGATCCCTAAAGCTTAGTTCCATGACTCACTTACTGCTCCATGTTTTTTCCTTTTTAAGTCCAAAAACGTAACTGCGGAAATCTCCTACAGATGGTTAATAAAGTTGTAATTTAAAACACAAGAGAAAGAGAGAGTGATTGGTATCAAAGAACCCATGGATCTTTGTGGACATGGTTGAGTTATATTGGTATCAAAGAAGTATAAGGGTATCACTTTCTGGCTAGTTTTGTCTCATAGTTCTCCCTATAGAAATGACAAGAGGAAAAAGGGCAAAACATGTAGGAAGGGATCCCATGGTTAAGTTGGGACTAATAAATCTACCATTAATTAGGCCTTACCACGTGTCTTATTGTTCTCTTACACTCCTTTGGCAGTGGAATGATCGAATTTATCCAGGAGCCAAAGTCAGCTGGGATTTTCGAAGATTCAAGCAGAGATCACAGTCTGAATCCGAGAGAGAACAAGAGAGTTGACCCAGTGAAGACACAAGAAAATGTAAGCCAAAGCTCTACCATGGTGAGCTACGGCAAACCCTCGCCAAAGCATAAACTGTTCATCAATTACCACGGAAACGACCTGCGCCATGGCTTTGTAGGCGACCTCGTGAAGGCCTTGAAAAGGGATGGAGTCAACGTCTATATAGACATAGATGAGTTGCCGCGTGGAGACCATCTTACAGAACATCTTTTGAATGAGATCGCACTGGTGATCTTCTCGAGCAGATACACAGAATCAAAATGCTGCCTAAACGAGCTGGCGGAGATCAAAGAAGGTATGGAAAGAAGCAGAGTACTAGTCATTCCAATCTTCTACCAAGTGGAGAGACTGGAGGTTACACAACTGAAAGGA
Organism: Moricandia arvensis; assembly: GCA_905132765.1. Lineage (NCBI taxonomy): Eukaryota > Viridiplantae > Streptophyta > Magnoliopsida > Brassicales > Brassicaceae > Moricandia > Moricandia arvensis. Next base: position 246,501 of record CAJHQP010000180.1, on the reverse strand, counting down.
GATTTTGGAGTTAAGTTTTGGAATCTGTGGAGGATCAATCGGGATCACCATATCATTAAGTGGAAGGAAGCTTTGGAGTCTGTTGCGTCTACGGCTGGCATCTACTCGAAGGAGCACTGGTAAATGAAACTTACAATTTTATTATTGCCTTGAGTTCACCGTTGCGTAATCTGTCTCATCCATTTCTTTTTTTTCCTCAGTTCTGAGAGCGAGTTCATCACTGTCATAGTCAAGAAAGTCCTAGAGAGAATTTCGCTGAGGGAAGGAGAGTGTACTACTGAGTTGTTGCACACAAGAAAAGAAGAAAAACATGAAACTTGTCTCAACAAGCATCCCCTCTTTGGAATGGGGGAACGCTTGGAAAAACTGGAGAAGAAGTTAGAGTTTGATCGCAACGAAACTCGAATTATCGGAGTTGCTGGGATGCCTGGTATCGGTAAAACCACCCTCGCAATGATGCTGCATCACAAGTGGAACTGCAAATTTATACGTTGCTTGCCTCTTCTTGATATCCGTAAGAAGTCAGAGGAGCATGGGACAGTGTGGCTGCGAAAGACACTCCTGGAAGTATTACTTGAGGGAAAGTTTCCAGTGATAACTGACCAGACAACACATGAATCCGTGAAGGATAAGCTGCTTCAGACTAAAGTTCTTGTTGTTCTCGACGACGTGAGTGACAAGAAACAACTGGAGTTTCTCCTCGGAGACCTTGACTGGATTAAGAAGGGAAGTAAGATTGTTATTACTACGTCTGACAAGTCATTGCTCAAGGGATTGGTTCATGATACTTATGTTGTCCCGCAATTGAACAACAAAGAGGCCTTTCAGCTCTTTAGTTATCATGCTTCGGCTGATCATTTATGTAGGCCCACCGATACATTCTCGACGCTATCTAAAATGTTTGTGGATTACGCTCGAGGACACCCTCTGGCTCTTAATTTACTAGGTAGGGAACTTCGTGGAAAAGACAAGGCTCACTGGGAACATAAACTGGCTACAATGACAACAAGTTCCAGTCTGATGTTCCGAGATGTCTGGAGATTCTCCACTGATCAGCTTAATGAGCGGCAAAAGGAATTGTTTCTAGACATAGTGTGCTTCTTCAAATCAGAGGATGAGTATTTTGTTAGGAGTTTATTAGATTCAGGAGATCCTGACTCCATCATTACTGTGAGTGAAGTAAGAGATCTTGCCAACAAGTTCCTGATTACAATCTCTGACGGCCGAATAGAGATGGATGATCTAATATATGCGTTCCGCGAAAACCTTACTTCTCCTCGGTGGCTTCGGCTGTGGAACGACAAAGATATGATCGAGGACTTAAAGATAATTAAAAGCTCAGTAAGTTTATTTTTTTTCTGAGATAGGGAATACAATCTTGTTTCTACAACAAATTTCAAATTTTTTTTTTGGTCCTGACTAAACTGTAAATTTTCAATTACACCAAGACTTCATGTATGCTCCGTTGAAGTGTTTTCTTTTGATTTGTTATCTATCAGATGGCTGATAATAACGTAAGAGGTTTTTTCTTGGACTCGTCAAAGCTAAAGAAGAACATCTACTTGGACAGCTCAACCTTCATCAATATGCTCAATCTTCGATATATTAAGATATATGATTCTTGTTGTCCTCGGCAATGTAGCGCTGACTACAAACTATACTTCCTTGATGGGCTTTTTTTCCTCTTGAAAGAGTTGCGATATCTTCATTGGTTGAGATTCCCTTTGCATGAACTTCCATCAGACTTGATACCTGAGAATCTTGTTGACCTGAGACTCCCTTACAGCAAGATTGAACGTGTTTGGGAAGGCGTGAAGGTTTGTCTTCTTGCTCCATCTTCTTGCTCTTTTTTTTTCTCATTAGATGGCTAAAGTAAGTAACTAGCTAGTGCAGTTTCCTGATTTGCGGTTTGAATTCTGATGGATTGTCACAGGATACACCTCGGTTAAAATGGGTAGATCTGAGCTACTCAAGTAAGTTGCTCGACTTGTCAGCATTATCAAAGGCTAAAAATCTTGTAAGTTTAAATCTGGAAGGCTGCACCAGTTTGGATGTGTTGCCAGAGGGGATCCAGAATATGAACTCTCTTGTTTTCCTGAACTTAAAAGGATGCACACGTCTTCGGTTTCTTCGTCAGATGAATCTTATCTCTCTGAAAACTCTCATCCTTAGTGGCTGCACAAACTTCAAGGTGTTCCCTCTAATCTCTGAAAGTCTGGAAGTTTTACATCTAGATGGTACTGCAATCGAGAGACTTCCTCCAACCATAGGAAAATGTAATAAACTTGTCTTACTGAATTTGAAGAACTGCAAAATGTTGAAGTTTCTTTCCCATTGTATCGGAGAGTTGAAATCTCTTGAAGAGCTAATACTTACTGGCTGCTCAAGTCTTAAGAATCTCTCACATGTAATGGAGAGCATGAGACATGTCCAGAGTTTGGTTTTCGATAGGATAGGAGCAAAAAAGATGCCTATAATACGGTGCGTCGGTATATTAGACGGCCAAGCTTCGGTAGATATGGCCTTCCAACCGTCTGACCCAAAGGAATGGCCACTTGGTCTAAATGGAGTATGCTCTCTGCGACGTCTATGTTTAAGCGGTAATGATTTTGTCAGCCTGCACACTGACATTGGGAAACTTCACAATCTAAATTGGCTAGAAGTGAAGCAGTGCAAGATGCTGACGTCGATTCCAATGCTTCCACCAAATCTCCAGTATTTTAATGCTCATGGCTGTGATTCCTTGGAAAGAGTTGCAAATCCTCTGGCCCTTCCAGAGCTGTCAGAGAATATCCATGCATTATTCATTTTTTCCAACTGCAACAAATTGGATCAAGACGCAAAGGATAGTATCATATCCTATACTGGGTGGCGAATTCAGTTGGTGTTGGAGGCACTTTTTCGATACAATGGGGTATGCCTATTTCTTGATTAATCTAGTCTTTCTGGCAGCATATATAAATATCTAATCTTGTTTTATATTCCTTTTTTTTTGAAGGGTTCTGTTTTAGAAGATTTCACTGGAACTTGCTTTCCTGGATGGGAAGTACCAGCATGGTTCAGTCACCAAGCCTCTGGATCGGTGTTGAAACCAAACCTGCCTCCACATTTATGTGATAACCTGTTTACTGGAATAGCTCTGTGCGCTGTTATCTCATTTCTTGGCTCTCATGAGAAGAAGAACACTCTCGTCGTGAAATGTAATTGTGTGTTCATTAAAATGGATGGGTCTTGTAGTCGCTTTAGTTACACTGTTGGCAGTTGGAGCAAATCTAGTTGCACACTAGGGAAGACTGATCTGTCTCATGTCTTTATTGGCTATACCAGTTTGTTGGATATCCAGAAACATGGGGAGGAGGAAGATGAAGAGGGATGTAGTCATATGGAGGCTTCGTTTGAATTTCAAGTGACAGATGGTACACAAGTGTTAGAAGGGTATGAGGTGCTGAAATGTGGCTTCAGCTTAGTCTATGCAACCGATGAAAGGGAGCATATAAGTTGGGATGCAAAGACAGGTGTAGTTTCAGGGAGGATTAAGAACATCCCAGGGGAAGCAACATCTTATGGTAACTCCGGAATTCTTGATGATATCCAATATGCAGAAAAATCTGATGGTACCCCAAATTTACAGAAGAGTTCAAGAAACAAGAAAGTAGACCTTTGGAAAGAAGAAAGTGACACAAGAGGAGACATTAATGTAAGCTCTTATCATGATAAGACATATTCAGGAAATTTAGAGAAAACTAAAAGCCATCCCTCGGCTGGACTTGAACTGCGACTCAAGCAAATAGAAAAAGTATTGTCCTCGACACCAGGAGAAACTCGTATTGTTGGTGTTCTTGGAATGCCAGGCATTGGTAAAACGACCCTTGCAAAAGAATTGTTTGCAAAGCGTGGCTGTAAGTTTCCTAGACACTTGTTTTTACCAATGTCAACAGAGTGCAGACTGGAGCGGCTGAGGATGGTTTTCCTGAAAGAGTTACTCAAGAACGTAAATCAAGACATAAACGAGGAGACAACACATGAATCCATGAAGGATAAACTGCTTCAGACTAAAATTTTTGTTGTTCTCGATGACGTGAATGACAAGAAACAACTAGAGTTTCTCCTCGGTGACCTTGACTGGATTAAGAAGGGAAGCAAGATTGTTATTACAACATGTGACAAGTCATTGCTCAAGGGATTGGCTCATGATACTTATGTTGTCCCGCAATTGAACAACAAAGAGGCCTTTCAAATCCTTACTTACTATGCCTTCTATAATCAAATTTGTCCCTCAGAAACCTTCCTGTCACTTTCCAGAATGCTAGTGGATCATGTTGGAGGCAACCCACTGGATCTTGAAGTCCTCGGACAAGTCCTCTGTGGGAAAGATGAGGCCTACTGGCAATATGAGCTGCGAAGAGTGAGACAAAATTTCAATATGAAGCTGAGAGAAATATGGAGGTTCTCTATTGACCAACTTAATGAGCGGCAAAATGATGTGTTTCTCGACATAGTGTATCTTTTCAAGTCAGAGGAAGAGTATTTTGTTAAAAGTATATTGAATCCAGACAATCCTGAAGCTGTGAGTGAAGTAAGAGATCTCACCGAGATGTTCCTTGTTACAATTTCTAATGGCCGAGTAGAGATGCATGATGAACTGTATACATTGGCCAAGGACATTGGTTCTCCTGGGTGGCATAGGCTGTGCAGTTACAAAGATATCGAGAAGCTGACACAAATGAAGCAACAGGTACTGTTCAATAATCTTTTGACATTTTTTTTATGTTTTGTTGTGAACAAATTCGAGCCAAATACCCGTTTAGAGTTTGTATATTGATTATGCAAATCAATAAACAATATTTATACTAGCTTTAACCCAGTGACAGAGTTAGGATCCAAATCTATGTGGATCAAAACTCTTTATAAAAAAAGTAATGGAGGTTTCATCATTAGCAAGGGGGTCAAACAGTCAAAAATGAACCAATTAACCAACATTTTGTTAAATTATATAATTACGTTAAGTTTAAATTTTAATTATTGACATGCCCTGTTTGATCTTTGGTTCCGCCACTGTCAATAGAACCTGATTTCATTTTTGCTTTATATAAAATTTTTTATCCTAATAAAGGTATTTTTCCTAGGCATACCGTACGATTTCAGATGTGGATCTTAAGTACGAACCTATCTTCCTTACACTTACGATGACCACATTCGGCCGAATTTTGTCCGACTAAATGAATGAGGCTTAATACTGGTGCACATAGATTTAAGACACTTAGAGAATTAACATGTTTAAAATCAAACTTCAAATATTTTCTGTAAATGCTAACTTTCTGATTCTTAACTTGTTGTCAGGAAGCTAATAATGTGAGAGGTATTTTCTTAGACATGTCTGAAATAAGGGAGAGTATTGCCTTGGAATGTACGACCTTCACTGATTTGCACAACCTTTTATACCTCAAGATATATGATTCTTGTTGTCCTCGGCATTGTAAAGCTGACTGCAACTTATACTTCCCCGATGGACTTGACTTCCCCTTGGAGGAGGTTCGATATCTCCACTGGGTGAAATTCCCTTTGAATGAACTTCCACCAGATTTCAGACCTGAGAATCTTGTTGACCTGAGACTCCCTTACAGCAAGATTGAACGTGTATGGGAAGGTGTTAAGGTTTGTCTTCTTGCTCCATCTTTTAGCAGTTTTTTTTTTCTTTTCATTAAATGGTTAAAGACTAAAGTAACTAGTGATGTTTGAATTCTGACGGGTTGTTGCAGGATACACCACGGTTGAAGTGGGTTGATCTACGTCACTCGAGTAAGTTGCTCGACTTGTCAGCATTGTCAAGAGCTGAAAATCTTCAACGATTAAATCTGGAAGGCTGCACGAGTTTGGATGAGTTGCCAGTGGAGATCCAGAATATGAAGTCTCTTTCTTTCCTGAACTTGAGAGGATGCACACGTCTTTGGTATCTTCCGAAGATGAATTTAATCTCTTTGAAAACTCTCATCCTTAGTGGCTGCATAAACCTAAAGGAGTTCCAGTTAATATCCGAAAGTGTAGAATATCTACATTTGGATGGCACATCAATAAAAGTACTTCCTCCGGCTATACAGAACCTCCAAAGACTTGTTGTATTGAATTTGAAAAACTGCAAAATGTTGGAGCGTCTTCCCATCTGTTTAGGCAGTCTGAAATTTCTTGACGAACTAATACTCTCTGGCTGTTCACGTCTTAATAATCTTCCAGATGCCATGGATAGCTTAAAACATCTCCAGATTTTACTTTTTGATGGGACAGGCGCAAACAAGATGCCAAGCATATCGTGCTTCGCTGAATCCGAATGCCCTGCAGATATTTTCTTACAATCTTTCGGGTCATATTCCAGGAAATGGCCATGTGTTTTTGATGGGGTATCCTCACTACGACATCTGTGTTTGAGTGGAAATGATTTTGTCAGCCTGCAACCTGACATTGGGAAACTCTATAATCTGAAATGGCTCGATGTGAAACAGTGCAAGAAGCTGAGATTTGTTCCAACGCTTCCACCAAGACTTCAATACTTTAATGCACATGGCTGTGATTCGCTGGAAAGAGTTGCAAATCCTCTGGCCCTTCCCTTGTTGTCTGATCAGATCCATTCCAAGTTTATTTTTTCCAACTGCAACAATTTGGATGAAGACGCAAAGGATAGTATCATATCCTATACTGGGTTGCGAAGCAAGTTTGTGCTAGATGAACTCAGTCGTCACAACAAGGTTTGTTTCTCCCTGTCAGTTTCCACTCTTCTTGGCAGCGCCTGTCGTATGTAATCTTGTTTAGTTATTCCCTTTTTGCAGGGATCTACTTTGGAAGCTTTTACTGGAACTTGCTTTCCTGGATGGGAAGTGCCAGCATGGTTCAGTCACCAAGCCTCTGGACCGGTGTTGAAGACAAAGCTGCGTCCACACTGGAGTGACAATAAGATAACTGGAATAGCCCTGTGTGCTGTTATTTCATTTCCTAACTACCAAGAACAGAGGAACCATCTATTAGTGAAATGTAATTGTGCGTTTAACAATGAAGATGGGTCTCGTATCCGTGTTGATTGCACCATCGGCAGTTGGAGCGAATCAAGTTACACACCTGGGATGATTGAACCGTCTCATGTCTTTATTGGGTACACCAGTACGTTGGATATCAAGCAACATGGTGAGGAGGGAGCTGTAGAGGGATGTAGTCATACTGAGGCTTTGTTTGAATTTCAAGTGACAGATGGTACACAAGTGTTAGAAGGTTGCGAGGTGATGAAGTGTGGCTTCAGTTTGTACTATGCAACCGATGAATTGCGGGTTAAATCTGGTGTCAGAGCCCCTGTTGAAGCAAATCACTGCATAGCATATTCAGAAAACGGTTTGTGGGATATAACATTTATTGGCTTATGTCTTTTTAGCTTTTATTGTCATATTGTTTTTGCTTTATAGCATTGGTTTCGGCTTTTAAAATATCTAAATGCATGTTCTTGTTTGTCTTCAGGAAGAGAGAGATACGTTCCTGTTGTCGACACCCGGTTGTCTGGGGAACTCCAACAACACTGTAACGACCAGGTTAAATTATTTTTTCTTATATAAATAAGAAGAAAAAAAAAATGATTTGCTTTGGATTCCCTTGTCTCATCTGAACCAATAAACTCGAAAACCTTCTGTCTTGTCTTTTAGATCCCCACCGTTGCATCTTCTTCTCAAGCTGGACTCCGACGAAACCATTCTCAAATTTTTGTCAGTTTTCATGGAGGTGAGCTACGCAGGACCTTTGTCACACATCTCGTGAATACTTTGACAGATGCAGGGATCAACGTCTTTACGGACAACAACAAGGGAAATGGAAATGAACTACAAAAGTTCTGCAAGAGGATAGAGGAGTCTAAGATCGCACTCGTTATCTTCTCCGAGCGGTACATTGAGTCACATTTTTGCTTGGACGAGCTTGTAACAATGGACAGGCTTGCCAAGGAAGATAAACTCTTGGTGATCCCTGTCTTCTACAATGTGAAACCAAGCGACATCAAAAATCTCAAGGGAGAATTCGGTAGACGTTTCAAGGAGATGAGAGTGAGATACAAGGACGAACATGCGAAGGTTCTGAAGTGGGAGACTTCGGTTAAGTCCATTGCAAAGACAACCGGCATACACTCGGAACTTTACGGGTATTGACTTCTTGATTATTCTTTAGTAATGAATAATATAATGGGGTCTCTTCGGTCTTTTTCTTTTGAAATACGAGTGTGGAACTATCTGCAGACTGCTAACGAGTATTTAAGTGAAAGACTCATCCCTACTGTCACCGTAGAACAATGTTGAACCAAATTTCTAGTATGTAGCGATACTCTGCATCCTTATCTTCATATGTTTCACTCACTAATCTTGCAGCGAAGATGCCTCTCTTGTTGAAGCGACTGTTGAAGTGGTTCAGAGAGCGGTAACCCAAATATCTGAAGGAAATTCCAAGTCCCTGAGAGGAAAAATTATGGTGGTTCACCATGTTTTCCCTCTTCTTTTTGCGGGTCTTCTACTCGGTCTCTTCATGCGCATTCTAGATTTCACTTATTATTTTCCGGCTGGTAATTGGTCACTGGATTTTCTGGTTTCTCTTGCTTCTGTTGTGGGATGTTACCACTTGAATATTTTTGGCTGGAGAGACCAGAAGAAACAATGGCCTGCAACTACATCACCACCACCACCTTTAGCTCAGTCACACAACATGTCTGGTCTTGTTTGCGGTGCGTGGCTCATGTGCTCCTTTTTTTTTTTCTAAATAAGATTTTACATTTAGCATAACTACCACATGTTTTATTGCTTTTGATAGTTGGATCATCAAAGGATCCAAGGATGAGCAGAGAAACCTCAACCCCCAGGGTCAGTGACGATTCTACTTCATCTGTAAGCCTCCATTTACCAAAGACATCCAATTTAATACCAGATCCAAGTAACTCAGCTTGTCAAGAGAAGATCCTTAGAAGTTCACAGGATCATGTTGAGTGCACGGGATGTGTGATAAGCTAATTTTTTTTTTCTTTTACTTGTTATGTCAAATACTAACAAGACAAAGGCTATCAAACTACTTGTTACTTTGTGGTTTCTCCCACATACATAATAATTAAAAAAAAAATTATTAAAAATAATCTGAATTCATATTTTTAAAGATTTTTATATGATACAATATAACTATAAAGTATAAGCATTTTTTCCAGTGCAATTAACCACTACAAATCTGTATTTGCTTGAGACTATTTATTTTATTTCTTTGTTTCTTATCATCTTTATTTTTATTATTTCAGTAAGCTAAACATTGAATAAAAATACCACTACAACAAGTAAAAAATCTACTATTTATAATAAATATGTCATCATTATGTTGACAAAAAAAATCTGTCATCAATATAAATAAATTTAGGGATTTAATGCTAAAATTTCTCAACTATTTTTGTATCATAAAAAACCTCATCAATTATGTTTTTAAATGTTTTAACTGCTTAATTTACAAACCGTTTACGTTTATCACCATCTGTATATAATTTTGTAACTGAAAGTGATATGCATTAAAGATTTATAAATTGACGGGTTAAAACACTAAAAATATTAATTGAGGAGTTTTCTTCCGATTGAAATGTTGTTGACGGACTTTATAAGAAATTGGTTGAAAAGAAAAAAGAATTTGATTTTTCTCTAAGTATCAAATGTTTCTTGTTAACTAATAACACTTTGAGAGTAAGTGACTGTAACCTGACCGTGGAACCGCAAAGCCAATTAAAGAAAGTTTAGCTATCGGATGATACATGTTCTAAATAAGAAAATTTCGACTAGAAACGGTTGTGGGATTATACGAAAAAGAGATCATGCCTGCGGGAACCAATTAAGTAAAGTATTATAGGGAATGAGTTAGACCATTTAATGGTGATCCTTGGCTAATAAAAATAAGAAAACCTTCTTAAGTGTCCAGCTTGGTGAGGAATCTTGAGAAATTATATATAAATACCCCTTAGGCATGTTCAATGCTCTAACTTATTCTCTACAATAATTTATTTAAGTGGTTTTCGTAGACTCAACCTTCTTTTGTATAATCTCACAGTAATTTCTAATCCAAATATTCTTACCTCTTTTTGTCACCAAAATATATTATAACTCAAAAGTTTAAGTCGTTACAACCGGAGCCATGCTGGACGGTAAGATGATAAAAACCGGAGTTATTCTCAACGGTAAGATGAACAACATAGATAGTACACTAAAACATAAGATAGAAGTGTTGGTAGGAGAGGCTTGCTCAATGTGAAAAAACCCTTGGATAATCTTCACTTGTATCCCTAAAACGGAAGCTCCAACAAGCTTGCAATAGTCGTAAACGACGTTAATACACCCAAGCGAATGGGTTTGAGAAGGGACTGAAAAGCTCAAAGAAGAGCTAGCTAAATAGCCTAGCAAACAAACAGCCCTATTTCTGGCGGTGATCTCAGAAGAGACTATGTGAATCTCATATACATCAGAGAGTATATTGTTCAATGACACGTACGGTGAGCCCATTGGGGCTCTCATCATCTCCGGTTCCATAATTGAATTTGACACTAAAATGGTTGATATGGACACAATCGGAGGGAATTGTGGTAGGAGACCACAAGAAGGTACCTTTGGGTTAGGGGAAGGCGGGGGAGTAGTTGGGATCAGAGGCGTAGAAATGGTGTGGTAACACAAAACATAAGTATTGGACTCAGTGGGCCTTGATGTTGGGTTTAGCTTGAATGGTGGGCCTTCAGGAATCAAACAGTGGTAGTGGGCCAGGTCCAAAGAAGGCAAAACGTGACCAGATCCAAATGATGTACGTCGGAGTTTTGCGAGGATTTGCCGGTGAAGAGTTGAGTCGACGGTGGAGGAGCTAAGGTCTCGTGATGTCTTGCATATTTCCATGTTTTTGTCCATCTATTTACATGCATTTTGATCATGTAGACTAGGATTTAGTCATTTCTAGGTTGCATTTTGCACACATGACTTCTTATCAGGTTCTGGAGTATTCCTTGGAGTTCTTGAAGAGGGTTGGAGGCTTTTGGAGCCAAAAAGGAGAGCTAAAGGTGATCGTGGGACAAGCAGAGCTGGAGCGACATGCCAGAGCGACCTCATGATGTCGCTCCCATTCAGAGCGACCTCTAGAGCGAGGCAGCCTGGTCGCTCGGCTCTATCTCGCTTTGTCGCTTGTGAAGGACCCTAGAGCGACTATGCGGAGCGATGAGCCAAGGTCGCTCTCCATCAGAGCGACCACCCCAGCGAGGAGCCTAGGTCGCTCGCAATTCAAGCAGCCGAGTTCCAGCCAGAGCGACCTCAGGGAGCGATGACCACAAGTCGCTCCCACCCGCAGCGACCCCACCAGAGCGACATGCATAGGTCGCTGCGTGTTCCTGTTCAAATGAAACTCAAGTTATTTTAGGGACCTTTTGGTCATTTTGTTTTATCGTTTCACATTTTCTAAACCTAAGTTAAGTACCTCTGTAAGCCGTTTTTGGCGGATTATCTTTTGTTCTTGAAGAAATACAGAAAAACCTTTCGGAAAGTTCATCTTCTAAGATCATTATTTCTTTATTCTATTATTCGTTCCTTGTTTATTCCATCACTCACATGATTAAGCTTGAATCCAGAATGGGTTTAAGAGGAATCATGATGATTAGTGAGTAGACCTCTTTAGAATTCATGGGTTAGGGAGACTACGGGTGATTAGGTTAGATCTAGGATGTTTTAGTGTAGATTTCTCTTGTTCCTTGCTAGTAGAGTAATCGTAATGCATCTTTTGAGTTGGCCACTCAAGGGTTGATTTTTAGGCATTTCCTACTCATAAAGTGTTCGATGAAATGCCTGAATCGACTTTCCCAAGCTTTTAACATTCTTTACCAAGGACACTTGTTGTTAAAGATGTTAAAATGGATAGTAGACTTGTTCTTAATGATTACTTCCATAACATTCAACCGAAGACATTTGATGCTTGAGTTATGTTAGTAAATGAACATCCATCTAGACATAGAGTTTGTTTAGAATTGTGTCTAGGCCTAAGGTTGATAGTTTAATTCATCGCTTGCCATCTTTAGTTCAAATTTTAATCACCCAAAGTCTATTTCCATTTACCCATGAGTTCTCTTTTATCTTAATTGTCAAAGCCATTTCATTATTTGCATTTAGCGTTCTGTTATTGCATTTCAGTCTTAGTAGTAGCTCAAAACCCAATCAATCACATGATTGCACTTAGATTAAGCTAGTACTTGCATTATAGGTGCTTTTATATCCCTCAAAACTGGTTCGACAAATCTTTTATACTACAACATTTGCCTTATGAGCCTTGAAGACTCCTAACATCATCTCGACAGTAGCCGGAAACAAGATCAGTAGGCTCAGGCGGTTCCGGCGGTGGAGGAGGCTCAAACACAGTATTTAAAAACCCTGGCGGAATCGAAGGCAGAGATAGCGAAGAAGACCAGTCCGTCAGTGGTTTGAGGCGGAGATCCACAGTTTCCGACGACCTAGGATTCTGAGTACTGATTACAGTTTTTCCGGTCGTGGTGGAATAGTGAGGTTTGGCGATGAGAGGCGGCGGAAGAGTGAGGCTGACAGTGAAGGAGCAGTGACCATCGAAAGGGTAGAGAGTGACAGTGTAGAAGGGAGACTTCGGAAGGCCGTGACGACGCGGCGGAGAGATTGTCTCTCGTCCGTTATTAACTCGTTGCGAAGACGACAACATGAACGGTGGTAGACTGGCCGGTGAGGCACAAAATCGATGAGGTGCGGAGGAGCAGATCTGGTGAGGCCACCTTCAGACTGAGCAGTTCCGGCGTTTCTACATGCATCAAGATGAAATGCAGTGACAAAGGGGTGAGTAGACGAAGCGTTGACGATGGGATAAGTAGACGAGGTGGCAATGGTGGAGTGAGTAGAGGAGGCTGCGACGAAGGCACAACCGTGAGGTGTGGCGCAGCGGAGGCGGCGGTGTTGAGTACAGGAACGGACGGTGGAGGAGCGACAAGAAAATAAACGAATTCTCTCCATCGGAGAAAACAACGGTAGCCAAGGAGAGAACATGACGAGTAACCAGAGGACAAAGAGAACCGAGAGAGGGAGGTAGCGGTGGTGACGCCGGCGAGCTACGCCGCCGGCGTCAAGAGACATAGATCTGTGCGGTTCCTCGAAAAGCGGGTCAGAGAGAAAAGCCCTTACGAGTGATATCCAAATATTCTTACCTGGAACCCACATTATTCGATAGTCAACTTTCTTTAATTGCCTCTACGATCCAATTCTTTATGTACTTAGACTACTATCGTCCCACTTTCAATTTACAGTCACTTAGCATGAGCCAATGTGTTCTTAGTTAACAAGAAACATTTGATAAAAAAATCAACTTCTTTATTTTCTTAAACGATTTTTTTTTAAAATGTTTTAGTGATAAAACTCTTCAACTGTTTCCAATCAGAAGAAACTTCTCAATTAATTTTTTTTTTTAATGTTCAATTTACAAATTGTTAATGTTTATCACTTTCCCTTACAGAATTATAAACTAAAGGTGAGAGACATTAACAATTTATAAGTTAAAGGGTTAAAATATTTAAAAATAATTGAAGGTTATTATGATTCAAAATAATTGAAGAGTTTTATGACTAAAAACCCATAATTTACTATTACCTACAAACCTCATGTAAGTCTATCATCAACATCAATGAATCTACCATCAAACATTATTAATCTATCATTACTAATTTTCAACTCAGATGATAACTCTACTACTATTACCAATAAATATAGAGCAATTTACTACATCTAAATTAATATATCGTCAAACAAACCAGTCAGAAATAAATCTTTGAGATAAGTTTACTATTTTATATAAATCTATCAATCTTTAAATAAAACAGTAGATTTGCTTGTTTCGACACACATATTTACATGTGAAAATAGTAAAACTTTGTAAATACAGTCTTGTCCATAAAGAAAAAAAGCAATTGGTGTATAAATCCAAAATAATTGGGTAATTTGCAAAGATCGAAATTTAATGAAACCATGAGGTAGACCTAACCCATTAAGCAATAAAATGACCAAATTGCCTTACAACCCAGTTGCTTAAGAAAGATAAGTTGGATTAGTCTAATAGTGTCATCAGCGTGAAAATGCTTCTAACATCACTACTTACACTCGTATAAGCACATCCGTAGCCTGATGAGTGCTACAAATAGCCATCAGGTTCTGGCGCAGGTTCGGTTGTATTCAATGCACTAACTCTTAATGATTTGTGTATACAAGAGCGGATACATCCGATATGAGATACATCTCCTATATAATGCATAATTAACCGAGTCAGGACCCACCATTCCTAATCAGAACTTGTTAACAATCTAACCTCATTTTTAAAAATCCTACATAATTTTACTTATGGGCTTCATTTGATTCAGTGCAAACTAGGCCCATGAAGTAAATACCTTTCTTCTTCGTAGAGTTTCAAATGACTGGATTGAAAAAGTTGAATCCAAACGATCCCCTTTCCAATTCCCCAATGACGTTACAATATGCAGTTATAGCATTCAGGAAACAAACCCCACTCATCCCACTCAGTTTATAATATAAGCCTTCCCAGTTGCCTCTCCATTTTCCTTCCGATTCATATTCACTTTTACTCTTAGAAAAACTTTCCCTAATGACAACTTGGAGCCTCATTTATCCTGAAGGCAGGTAGCTCAGAATGTCAAAAAATGAGGTCAATTGATGGGCGTCCATATGCTTTTGCTAGATTCCAAGGTATTTTCATTTGCTCCTAATTTTATCTTTGTTGATCTGACTATATCTTCTATTCAAGCGTTTTCTTCTCAGGTTAAGCTTGGATACGTTTTACATGTTTATCTAAACAGTTTTGCAAAGAGATTTCTGAAAACCCAATTCACTCTGCTCCAGTTGCAACCAAAGGCATAAGCGTCAACAAACTTGTAATATGGATGGTTTTTTGAGAGGTGATGCCCGACCAAAGCGCTATTGGTTGGATTCTTAGGGATGTGAAGGGAGAAATGAGGTGTTTTAGAGGAGTCGCATCTATTTTGACGTCCTTTACCGACTTGTGAGATGAACATAAGCATTGATATGGAGTGTTTTTTGTATACTTGGGCTATAAGAAATTCTGAATTTTACCACCTTGGCTCTGACCAATGTGAAGTTAGAGGTTAGTTGTTTCAAGGTTTATACTTTTGTTTGCTTAGCATATGGTATGGATATTGATGAATTTCAGAAAAAATGGAGATTTTACTAAAGCATCGCAGATGGATTCTGTTAATGGTGTGAGTTTGGAGTTTAGCGAAGCAAATGGTTTATTCTAAAAGTGAGAAAATCCTTTGTAAAATTCAGTGGAATCTCTTAAAGCAAAACTGAAGAATGTGAAGAGATAGCACAGTGGAGTTGAAGCGCATGAGCCTGAAATCGAATAAATGGATAGAGATCTCCATTCGTAGCGTAGCAAAAGTGAGACTGACCTAGACAATGTGTCGCAGAAAAATCTGAAGCAAAGGCCTACGAAGATATGATGTCAATCTTAAATCAGAAATCTTTTGAGATAGAAGTTGCTCGACGAGAAGTTAAGCTATATTTTGAGGGTCACACTAGATAAAGTCGAGGAAGCAAAAGCCGCATAGGTATATGCCACCAGACCACATAAAGTCAATGTCTGAAAAATTCAACAGTTGCCCAAATTTGTAATACCACGCCATCTGAGTGTGGAGCTAAGAGCATCACACTATGTCAGGAGAATTTTAAGTCTCTGAGCAAAGGAGCTAAGCTATTCGATAAGTTGGTGAATATGAAAGTGGTAGCTGCGCTGGCTCAGGTAGGCGCAGTTAGGCTAGCGAAATCAAGGGCACTGAAAAAGTTAGAGGGACACAAGAGAAGATTGAGAAGCTAAAGACTGCAACAGAATACGCACTGGATAAAGCATCCATGGTTGATGCTGCTGAGTATGCGGTTAAAGGGGAACTCAGGAGGTGTCAGGTAAGATATCTGAATAAAGCACTGAGGAAGCAGCTTCGAGGATTATTGCGTGGGCTGAAACGATGATTCCGCTGAATCATCACCGCAAAATCACTACAAAGCTACGAAACATAAACCTATCCATACAAACTCGAGAAGACAAAAACTTTTGTTATTAAGATATATTTCAATTATGCAATAGTTATGGACTAAGATTGTAAATATTCCTTAATAGTTTTAGGGTTTTGTATATGTAGTCTAGAGGTTAATTTGTAATGGGAACAAGAAACAATAGAGAGAAATTCCTTATCGTTTATGGTATCATCGCAAAGGTTGGATTTCTTGTTCATTGGATGGAAATCGATTATTTGATTTCGGTGGTACTGTTCATCGGGTATCAAATACTGTTCACGGTGGCACTATTCATTGGGTACTGTTTACGACAGTAGCATTCATTAGTTACTGTTCATCAGTTACTGCTCACAGGCACTGTTCATCGACTATTGTTCACATCCACTTTCATTGATTTTGGATTTGTTGATTTTAAGAATCTGCGAATCGATTTCGAGATTGTTTGGGTTTGTTGATATTTTTTGGTTAGTGGATGATGGAAGAGAAGATTTTGATAAGAATAGATTTGCAGAAAATAATCTTAGAGGCGTTGGAAAAGAAGTTGCGGAAGGCGCTTCACTGAGACAAAGGAGTTCAGTGGCACACACACCGGTTGTGTCACACACAAATATGATGCAGATTATTTCCCATGCCAAAATAGGTTTGAAAAAAATGCAACGGGTACAAATTTTGGGTGATTCTTGTTTAAAATCAGAATCAACTAATTTTTCGAGTGATAAAAGATTCATGGATAATTGAATAATTGATAGTGGAGCTTCACATCATAAGACAAGTACGTTGAGCTCTCTTGTTGATGTCGACAGAGTCTCACCGTGCTTGGTTGGATTACCTAATGGGAAAAGTGTAATTGCTGACCGAGGAGGAAGTATTGTTTTGGCGGAGAAGTTGAGGTTGACGCGAGTTCTTTTTGTGGAAGACTTGAAGTGTAGTCTTATCTCTGTGTCACAGTTGATTGATGAGTTGTTTTGCACTGTATTATTTTCGAAGACATGATGTCTTATATATGATGTTGGTATGCATATGGTGAATGGAACGGGCGAAAGAAGAGAAGGACTGCATTTTCTTCAAGGTATTAAACAAATTTAAAGTGTTATATGAGAGGCTAAGGTGGAATCCTTAAAAGTTTGGCATAAGAGAATGGGACATGTCTCTGAAAAGGTAATTAGGAAGTTACCTGGTGTTGATAGTGGAAGTAATGGAGTATATGGGTGTGACATATGCTTCAAAGCGAAGCATTGTCGAAGTGAGTTTCCGCTGAGTTCGAGCAAAAGCAAAGAGTGCGTTGAGATGATACATTGTGATTTATAGGGACCGTATCAGACACCTAGTTTGAATGATTTTTCTTACTTCCTTACGACTGTGGATGATTATTCTAGAGTTGTTTGGGTGTTTTTTTCTTGTGGACAAGACTCGAGTTGAAAGAAGTATAATGGATTTCTTTGCTTTAGTTCAGAGACAATTTGATAAGCAGGAGAAGATACTACGAAGTGATAATGGTAGTGAGTTCTTGAGGATGAGAGACTACTTCTATAGATTAGGAGTAATTCACCAGACATCGTGTGTGGGTACACCCCAACAGAATGGAAGAGTTGAGAGGAAACATATGCATATATTGAATGTCGCACGAGCTTTAAGGTTTCAAGCAAGTTTGCCTATAGAGTTTTGGGGTCACTGTGTGTTGGGTGCATCACATTTAATCAACAGGACTCCGTGTGAGATACACAAAGGAAGAATCCCTTATGAGATTTTGTTTGGTAAGGCTCGTACATATAGTGATATACGAATTTTTAGATGTTTTGCACACGCTCACAATCAGAAATGTCATGGCGATAAGTTTGCTAGTCGAAGTCGAAAGTGTGTTTTTATTGGTTACCCTTATGCGAAGAAAGGGTGGACTATGTTGGATTTGGAAACAAGGGAAGAATTGTCTCTTGAGATGTATCTTTCATCAAAGATAAATTTTCCTTCTTTGAAGCTCACATAAAACCAAACAGGTTTAAACATGATAGATTGAGTCATATTTCTCATTTTATGGATGAGTCTGGATTTGAGATAAGAGTTGAAGAAGCTGTTGAAATAAGTGGCACAATGTGTGAAATAATGTCTGAAGAAGTCACAAGAGTTGTCGCAAATGATGTGTAGCAACCAATAAATGTGTCAGAAGAAGCTACTGAGAATGAAACATAACCTGTAATTGTGACCCATGGTGAGACAGGAACACAATCTAAACATACAAGAGAAACAAATGTCGAGACTGCTGCTTCAGATACAACGTTAGGACGGGGTATGAGAAAGAAAGAAGGAGAGGGGTATTAAGATATATTGTGATTATGCAATAGATATGGACTAATAAATATTGGTTTTTTTTTTGCAAATTTGACTCAAAATTCAAAGTATAACACAAAACTAACCTCTCATTTTTTGTCTTCTTTTGTCCTATTCACCTCACATGTTCACTTTATTTACGAAAATGACATTAATTTTTTTTTTCTGAAAATGGCTCTTTTACTCTCTCAACCTCATCATCTTCAAGTATTTACAAGATTGCAATTGTCATCAATACCCCAACCACCATGAACAACCATTTTGAAGCTCTTAATGCACCTAAAATTGATTGACACTATCTCTTTCTTAATTGTTATGAACTAAAAACAACATCTCTTTAACTTTATCTCCATATTCATCCCATAAACTCAAGCTTTTGATTCTAAATTTTTTTATTCTTGGTAGAGCCATTCAAGCATACTATTCTTCGTGGGTTACTTTCGTTTGAGGTTCTGGGTGGTTGGAGAAGACTATGTGTGCTTAGGAAGTCATCTCACTAGTTAAAGGTATGAAATTGAATATTTTTTCAGATTTGTTCGCGTCGAAGACTTACCCGTAAGTCGTCTGGCTGAAGAAGACTTACAGGTAAGTTTTCTAAGCAAACAGACGACTTACTGTAAGTCTTCCAGCTTTGTTTGTTAAAAAAAATCTATAGAATACTCTAGGTGACTTAAAAGTAAGTCGTCTAGGATAAACAGGTTAGTTTTGCATTTGACTGAATTGTGTCAGATATTTGACTTTTCCTAGACGACTTACTAGTAAGTCGTATCTGGGAAAACAAAAATTCAAATATTTTATTAAAGCTAGACGACTTACCTGTAAGTCTTCTTAGGTTACTTTTGCAATTGGAAAATAAAACTTAAATATTTAACTTTTCCCAGACGACTTACTTGGAAGTCGTCCCGTCAGACGACTACCTGAAAGTCGTCTAGGATAAGCGAAGTCGTCTAGATTTTTTTCCGAGATTCTGGTCAAACCTTGCTTATCTCGGACGACTTTCAAGTAAGTCATTTACCTAGACGACTTTAAACTAAGTCGTCTGGGAAAAGTTAAATATTTAAGTTTTATTTTTGAATTGCAAAATAACTTGAGAAGACTTACAGGTAAGTCGTCCAGCTTTAATAAAATATTGAAATTTTTGATTTTCCAGAGAAGACTTACTGGTAAATCGTCCAGGAAAAGTCAAATATCTGACACAATTCAGTCAAATGCAAAACTAAACCGTTTATCCTGGACGACTTACTTGTAAGTCGTCTAGAATTTTTTTCTTAACAAACAAATCTGGACGACTTATAAGTAAGTCGTCTCATTTTAAAGTCAATTGTAAAAATGACCTGTTTGGACGACTTACCCGTAAGTCGTCTATGTCTTTCAGATGACTTAACCGTCAGTCGTCTGCGTCAATGTTTAGTAAACTTTCATTTTCTCTATGTTTACTAATGTGTTTTATTTTGAATTTTTGCAGATGTTGCGTAAGTTACATGCACTGTATGGAGAATGGTTTTTGGAAGATTCTTATTGGGATTTGGTGGTTGATAATTTCAAAGGAGCGAGACTATTTTTGTTGAGTGAAGGTTCGACACATGCTGAACTTGTTGCAATGGTTCAAGAAGATTATAACCTGGACATGAGCACATAATCTGTGGAGATAACCTACTTGTTACCAGCTGAAATGATGCAGGCTCCAGACACCCCTCCTATCCATGTTACAAGTGATAGACAAGTTCGAAACTTGCTCAAGATAACTAAAACGCATGGAGTACGGCTTTGTGTATCAAGCCGTAGCAAGGTGGAAACAGTTTCAGAGGAAAGGGAAGAAGAGTATGAAGATGATGAAGATGATGAGTGTTTTGAAGATGATGATGATTTGGTTGAAGATGAAAATCATGATGGGGAAGAGGATGATGGGGAGGAGGATGATGGGGAGGAGGATGATGGGGAGAAGGATGTTGATATCTCTATTGTTGCTGAAGCGGACGCGAACGGTGAGGATTACAGTGTTTATAGAAAGGTTAAATATAAGGATTTGGAAGAAGATGATGATATGTGTTTTGAAGAATTCAAAAAGACTTATGTTATTGAAGGAGAAAGATCAAATGGTAACATTATCTACGTCAACCAGAGTTTTGTTAGCAAGGATGCACTGCTTTCAGAGCTGCGGTTGACAGCAGTTAAACATAAGTTCTCCTTCAGAATATATAAGTCAACGAAAACTCTCTTTGTGGCAACCTGTCTGGTTAGTGGTTATGGATGGAAGATCAGAGCGAGTGTGAAACATGGAACAAACACGTTTTGGGTAACAAAGTATGTGGAAACACATACATGCTCAGTGGGAGACCGAATCTCTCAACGGAGACACTGTACTCCGAAGTATGTTGATAGACTTTTCATTGATCGTGTTGGAATCATTGATGGGTTGAATCCGCAGCCTATCACTGATGCAATGAAGAACATGTTTGGCATGACGCTTGATTACACCACTTCATACAGAGCACTGGTATATGCACAAACATTGGTGAGAGGATCAACAGAAGATGAGTATTCGCGTCTGTCATCATATCTCGAGCAAATCTCCTTAGCAAATCCCGGTTCTATCACGGCTATAGAACTTGAGTCTATCAATAGATTTAAGTATCTATTTATATCTTTTGGAGCTTCTATCAGAGGTTTTAAGTATCAGAAAAGGGTCATTGTGGTGGATGAGACTCACCTACATGGGAAGTATGAAGGTACTATGTTAGTTGCAGCCGCACAAGATGGGAATTTTCAGATATTTCCATTGGCTTTTGGGATCATAGATGCTGAAAAATGACCCTTCTTGGGAATGGTTTTTCACAAAATTGGCTAGTTGTTTATCTGATGAGCAGCCTCTGGTGATAGTTTCCGACAGGCATGCATCCATTAAAAGTGCGTGTGACAAGGTGTTTCTCTGGGAAACCCGAGGAATATGTTATTATCACCTTCAAGATAACATTGTCAAAAAGTATAAAGGGAAACATCTCTTGTACTTGGTGAAAAGTGCTGCTTATGCCCATACGGTTTCAGATTTTGACCGGTACATGGCTGAGATACGGAATGCAAATCCGGACCTTGCAATGTATTTGGAAGATGCCGATTTCATCATATGGTCAAGGGTTTATTGTCAGGGGAACATGTACAACATAAAAACAAGCAACATCGCAGAATCTATTAATTCCGCACTAAAGCGAGCTACATGATTTCTTATTCAGTTCCTATTGGATTACATAAGGGAGAAGCTAGGAAAGTGGTTTTGAAAAAGGAGAGATGATGCTTTGAGTCTCCCAAGTCACCATAGTCATGGTGTTGAATACTTGCTTGTTGTTCGATCAGAGATAGCGGATACAATGAGGGTCCAACCAATTGATGGATGGCGATTCTTTGTGAAAGGTGGCAAAATAGACTGTGTGGTTGATTTGGAACATAGAAAGTGTGATTGTGGTGTTTATACAGTGGAGAACATACCTTGCTCATGTTATAGCTGCTGGAACACATGTTGGTTTGCATATCTCCACACTTGTAAGTCCAGTGTACTCAAAGGATTATTTGTTTGCAGGATACTCGGAGAGTATATATCCTTGTGTTGGACAACAAGTTGAGGAACGCACATGCTTTCCTCCGAAGGTAAAACGTGGTCCAGGAAGACAGAAGAAATCAAGATGACAATCTTGGTTGGAGCTATCCAGGATGAGAGGACGCAAACCCCGAAAACAACACAAGGTTTATAGATGCTCAAAGTGCAAGGAAACTGGTCATACGAAACCACAATGTAAGGAAACACTAGACGAATAACTTGAAGGTCGTCCAGACGACCTTCAAGTAAGTCGTCCAGAGTTTAGTCCTCCAGAAGACTTTCAAGTAAGTCGTCCAGAGATTAGTCCTCCAAAAGACCTTCAAGTAAGTCGTCCAGAAGACCTTAAAGTTAGTGGTGTAGTGTTTATTCTTCCACAAGACCTTCAAGTAAGTCGTCCAGAGTTTAGTCCTCCATAATACCTTCAAGTAAGTCGTCCAGAAGACCTTAAAGTTAGTCGTCCAGAAGACGGGTAAACGGCCGATTAGTACCCCAACTAGGTCCGTATTGCCTAATCAATACCTAAAGTATTTCACCGTGCGTGTTTGTACCTGAACTAACATGAATTTGAAACTGATACCTAAACTTATAGAAAACGGCTTTTACGTACCTTGGACTGACACCGTGTCGGTTACGTGCTGAGGTGGACCGGTTTCTTCATTAGTTGGCTTTTTAAAATAAAACGACGTCGTTTTAAAAAAATGAAAAAATAAATAAATAAGAGGCAACCGAGAGTCGAACCCGAGTACGAAACAGTTAAACACAACGTTCTTAACCAATTGAGCCAATGAAGAAGCGTTGCTTACTTATACAAATTAAAGTATATTACCTTATGTTAAAGAACGTAATTGTCTGTGGATTTTTTGTTACTGTTGTTGTCTACTATTATGTCTTAGCATAAAACCCATTATCCTTATATTAAGATGTTTTTATGGTGTAAGCTATCATGTAAGCTATTGTAAGAGATTTGATGATATTATGTGTTTCTAAATTTTTTTTAAAAACGTGTTTGACTATGATTTTAGACATTCAAAGTAACATTAAACTCATTACACAAAAGACATCTTAACAATATTTCAATTAGCAATAAGCATTATTATATTCTAAAGTCAAACATCAAAGTAATATAAACGTCATTATATAGCCGTAGTAGAGCCAAAAACCTACACAATCTGATAGCAAGAGTACTCCAAACCTTGCTAAAACATCCTAGCCAAAACATCCTAGCCGACATTTAAAAATACCCTAGCAACAAACAGCTAAAAAACAGAAGTTTAAGTTGGCTGGCTTTGTTGGCTTGGCCCTTCTCCATTGTCTATGCCACATGTGGTATTAGTCTTTGCCTTCTTTGGCTTCCTAGGCTTGTAAGGAACACCCCCATTCTTGCATTTCAGTGAGTTATGTCCCATCAACCCACATCTGTAGCATTGCATTGTTCGTCCATGGTTGGTCACCTTTTTCCCTTTTTTTGGTTCCTCATTTATCCCCTTCTTTCTCTTTTGTGGCTTCTTATTCCGACCTTTAGAAGGCTCTCTTGGTGGTGCTGTCAGCATTGGTTCACCTGACTTTTTCCAAAATTTGAGACCATTCATTGCCTCAATGGTATCACTATACTGCGCCACCCATTTGCTTGTCAAATACCAGTCAGAGATGTAGTCTTCTACGTTGAGCTTTTTCAACAAAACCACCTTCAAGGCGTGTCTACACGGTATCCCAGTCAAGTCCCACCTTCTACAAGTACAAGTCCTCAATTGCATATGAACTTTATGGGCTATCCCGTTCTCAACCACCTCATACGTCCCATTATTGCTGGGAATTGCCACACTACAATTCTTCCTTTCTTTCTCTTCTGCGGCAATGACCTTATCAACTTTCAAACTGTGTCTCTTATTCCATTTCCCAACCTTCTGTTTCCTAAGTGAAATCCGCACCATAGTCTGCCTCCTCATCGTCTCTAACATCTCAATCAAGGGCAGTGCACGTGCTTTGTCAATAGCGTTGTTGTAAGACTCTGAGAAGTTGTTAAGAGCATCTTCACATGATGATCTGGTGCCGAAGAAAGCACGGCTACAGCTACTAGGATTTCTCTCTTTGAAAGCTTCATATACCTCAACATCATATGCCTCTAATTTTTTCATGCCTGCGTCGTAGTCAGCCTTGTTAAAACTGTGGACAATCTCCCAAAATAAAGATTTCATCTGCGGTTTCTTTGCGTGGTATCGCCTCAAATTTCCATAAATGTGTCTTGCACACATTCGGTGTTCAACTTTAGGTAATTCCTTCTCCACCGCTATTAATAACCCCTGAAATTTAGAAGAAAACATGAAATCAGTGTAAGTCTTCTGGAAATTAATTAAAAGCCAAACATGAAATCAATCTAACCTTTTGTCTATCTGAAATCAGTGTAAAACCATCACCATCACGAAGATTAAGATCGCATTTAAGCATCTGTATGAACCACAACCAACTCT
This sequence comes from Moricandia arvensis, assembly GCA_905132765.1. NCBI lineage: Eukaryota > Viridiplantae > Streptophyta > Magnoliopsida > Brassicales > Brassicaceae > Moricandia > Moricandia arvensis. The sequence goes on along the minus strand of CAJHQP010000180.1, from coordinate 221,998 downwards.
CTGTGTCCTCTACTTGCACACAAGCCCATGCAATAGGATAAATCTGATTATTAGCATCTCTTCCAATAGCAGCAAGAAGTTGACCTTTGGTGGCAGATTTTAGAAAACAGCCATCGATACCAAAAATAGGTCGACAATGCATTTTCCATGTTTTCCTTAGTGCAGCAAAACACACATAAAACCTGTCAAAGACTTCAAATCCACCTTCCCTTATAACTGTTCTAACATCTACAGTGGATCCATCATTTGACCTGACACAAAAATTTACAAAAAATTCTTTCAATAAACATGAGTATGACATTTGTATTTAACAATGTGAAAAAGTGACTTACTCAAGTATTTCAAGCTTGTAATCTTTTATCCTTGCAAATTGTTCATCGTATTCGGCTTGGATGATATCTACAGCCTTCTTCTTCGCTTTCCTACACTGATCGTCCGTTGCCAGCAAGTTGTAACGCTCCTCAATCTTTGCTTGAATGGCTTTTGGCTTCATAGTAGGCTGATTCCTGATATCATTCACCATCAGCTTAGCAATAACATTTTCTGACATTAACCTACACCGGCCATCCTTGGTGCAAGTATGTTCCTCTTGGAAAGTCTTCACCATCCATTGATTCACTGACTTCTCGAATGAACAATAGATTCTCCATGGACAAGGTTCTTCACTAACAACCGCACATCGAGCCTCACACTTAATAGCCCCTGATTTTGTCATCTTGATATTCCAACCACCCATCAAAGCATATTCCAAAACAGCCTCTTTAAACTCTTCAACACTTATAAATACTTGTCTTATTGCTAACTCACCACTTCCCCTCTTCCATCTTTCATAATATATGCGATTTTCCTCTTCTTCTTCACCATCAGATGGAGGAGGAGTTCGTACCATGTCACCATTCACCTCATCCTCATCATCTACGATGTCAGCAACTATATTTTCAACACGAGACTCTTCAGCACAGACCTCATTCTCATCGCCACTCTCATCACCATCTTCCTCTTTCTCCATATATAAATCGATACACCCATTACAAATTGCCACTTCACACATCTTTTCGAAAGTAAGACTGTTATCACATAATATCTTCAAGTCAGAAAAGTCCTCCACTGGCAACTTGTACCAGAATCTTTGTCTAGATAGTGACACACTCATAGCATTGCCCAAGCCCTTAAACAACGCATGCGGTTCCGATTCAAGTATCATTTCTCTTCCTCTGACATAAGCCATAGACTGATATTCACGAGTCTCAAACGTTCCACCATACCAGATATTAAAACTAACCACTGTGTCACTGAAAATTAACAAAGAAAACACAGGATATTAGTCAAAGACATTTAATCGAACACTTGGTATGCATAAAATAAAAGTTCTTCCTACACTAGCAAATCTGTAGCAATTGGCAATAAAATTGGTCTTACTATCATATAGTCACCTTAGAATATATATATATATGCATAAAATTTACGATTTCTTAAACTTTTTAGAAAACTCAGACAACCAAAATTTACCTCATTTTCGACGGATTAGAACGCTCTTGGTGTCGATTTTGCTGTACTAAACTCAATCGAATCGTTCTCTTCCTCCAAACCAAGTAACGCCTACACACGATCTCTCCTGATTTTTTTAGGGTTCATCGAATTGGGGAAAAGATAAAATGAGATGAATGTCGAAGAAGGTTGAGAGTTTAATTGATTAATTCTAATAAATGTCATGACATATACTTGTATTTGTATAAGTAAGCAACGCTTCTTCACTGGCTCAACTGGTTAACAGCTTTGTGTTTAATTGTTTGGTACTCGGGTTCGAAAATCGGTTGCCTCGTATTTATTTATTTTTTTGTTTTTTTTAAACTGACGTCGTTTTATTTTAAAAAGCAAACTAATGAAGAAACCGGTCCACCTCAGCATGTAACCGACACCGTGTCAGTCCTCGGTACGTGAAAGCCGTTTTATATAAGTTTAGGTATCGATTTCAAATTTATGTTAGTTCAGATACAAACACGCACGGTGAAATAGTTTAGGTATTGATTAGGCAATATGGACTTAGTTGGGGTACTAATCGGCCGTTTTTCCTCCAGAAGACTATGTATTCTGTTAGGTCGTCCAATATTCTGTTAGGTCGTCTAATTGTCTATGTATTAAGAATTTGTGTTTAGTCTATGTATTCTGTTAGGTCGTCCAATATTCTGTTAGGTCGTCCAATATAATGTTAAGTCGTCTAACTACATTAAAAATACAAATCAAGTTCAAGTTCAAGTAAAAATCCTAATCTATCATAAATTACAAGTTCAAGTATAAATCCTAATACAAATCAAGTTCAAGTACACACAAATCCTAATCTATCATACATCATATGTTCCAATGTTTACAGCAAGGTCCTTGTTTTCTTTCTCATGCTGGTCAGGAAGCTCTTTAAATATATCCACTGCCATCTTATCCTTCATAGACTTCGCGTTGGGCTTAGCAAAGTCTTTTTGGTTAAATGGCGTCCCAAGAGCATGACATTCAATGTATCTCAGAGTGTACACGCCACAATCACCATATCTGACCTGGGGGATATCGGTTGGTCTCTCATACGTGAATGGCTCCAGTGTTAACTGGTCACGTTGATCAATGGTAGCGCACTCAAAAAACAGATAAAGGAGCATGTGGAGAAAAGACTCCATTATCACATCAAGTTCTGCAAGGGAGATACTTGAACGAATGTTTTCCAAGAACACTATGTGTCTCTTAGGGATCGATATCCACATAGCAATCCAACGAGTATCGTTGTAGTTCACTAGCGCATAGATATCATCAATATCCGTCCCACAAATCTTGTCCGTCTGGCAAAATGATGGTAACTAGCCTGAATAATAATTCCACGCCCCACCAGGGAGTCTTCTTCCTAAACCGTAGGCATCGGGCTTCGAATCCTTAAAATCCTTGTAGTTGAATCTCCATTGTTGAGAAAAGAGATGATCAAGAAAGCATATTCTCTCGCTCCTGAAATGTTGTGGCGTCTCCTGGTGCCTCTTCCTTAAAACATTAATCCAAGCATCCATATGCTGCATATAAACTAATACAAGTCCGAAGATATCAGACGACTTACTATAAGTCGTCTGGTAAGTCGTCTACGAAGAAGACTTTGTAGAAGACTTACCAGACGACTTATGGTAAGTCATCTAGTAATCAGTTTTGTCAGACGACTTACACAATCCTCCAACCAAGCTACGGAGGTTCGGAGGACGTGATACCACCAAGTTGGACTTGTACGTGGTTTCTTGTCGAGAGGTGTTTTATAATGACTGCAAACACAAAATGTTGAAATGCAATTATTTTTTATAGACTAAAGCTATTATGCGAAAAGCAATCACTTACAGATCAGTTTTCAACCAATCGACGAGCTCTTTCAACTTTTTCTTGTCAAGTGATGCAAAGGGATTATAGCCTCTAGAAAGCTTTTTCTTGTTTGGGATGATCAATTTGGCCGTGCTGTTTGCAGTATAAGGAGATTGTTGTGAGGAAGCAAGTTTCCTTTTTCGCTCATTCTTTACACGGACAAGTGCCAAAGCAGCTTCCCTCTTTTCCTCTTATCTAGCAACCTGCTGTTGTTTCTCTGCTGGAGTGGAACTTGTTTTTTTGGCCAATAGAACAAAGCTCCCAGATGCGGACTCATCTTCAGCGTTAACACTCTCATCCAGAGGTGTTTTATCCTTCTCCCCTTTAACACTCTCATCCAGAGGTGTTTTATCCTTCTCCCCTTTAACACTCTCATCCAGAGGTGTTTTATCCTTCTCCCCATTAACACTTTCACTAACCCCGGGAGAGGCTTCTTTACTAACCCCGGGTTCGTGCGAGGATGTCTCTTTAGGTTGAGAGGTAGTGTGTTGAGAGGATGTCTCTTTCCCTTGTTTGGTGATACCAACCTTCTTCTCCACTGCTTCCACCCTTTCCGACAGATGCTTGATCTCTTTAAGGCACGTCCCAAACCCTTCCCTCATGGAATCAAATATGTCCTTGAACAAGGTCCTCTTTGGTCATCCTAAGCACAGTCGTAGTAACCTCTGAACGAGCCTCTGTGGAATGAGCCTCTGTGCGAACCTCTTCACTAGCCTCTGCAAACTTCCATGCACTCTCCTCTGCAGGTGCCCCTTTTTAGCCTCTTTACGAGCTTTCTTCAGAGGTCTTGGACTCTCTTCCTTCACCAAAACTACTGCTTTCTTCGATGGACTCACAGCCGCCGGCTTTGTATTGACCCAAGTGTTGACATGAAGAAAATATGAGAAGTTAGGCAAGCACTATCAAGCACTCAAATGCAAGTGGAGAAGTTAGGCAAGCACTATCAAGCACTAAGTTTCCACTCAACTCCACTCACCTTCCATGAGTGGACAAAACATATAGAAGTGGACTGCCATAAGGTGAGACAGGCAGTAGAGCAACAAATAATCCTCCCATGCTACACAAGAAGTGAGGATCAGCTGGCTGACATCTTCACCAAAGCGGCCAGCAGCAAAGTTTGTGAGTCCATTCTTCCGAGACTAGGACTCATAAATCTTCCATGTCAATGATCCCCTCACCGTGGAGTGTTCTACTCTTTTTCCTTTGTTTGGTTTTTATCCCAAGTGGTTTTTTCCAAGTAAAGGTTTTAATGAGGGAATACTTCATGGCTTTCCAAGCTTGGCACTCACTACTGTCAAGCTTGAGGGGGAGTGTTGACATGAAGAAAATATGAGAAGTTAGGCAAGCACTATCAAGCACTCAAATGCAAGTGGAGAAGTTAGGCAAGCACTATCAAGCACTAAGTTTCCACTCAACTCCACTCACCTTGCCACTCAACTCCACTTACCTTTGTTTATTTTTTTCTCTCTTGTTGCTTATACATTTCAATGTCTATAAATTAACCTTGTTTGTAACACATTTTGAATAAAGAAATAAGTTTCTCTCCTTCTTAGTCTCTTGTCACACAAACTATTTGTTCTTGAGTGTTCTTGAGTGTTCATACTCTTTCTCTTCATAAATCATCAATTCTAACATGGTATCAGAGCTTTAAGCTCCTACTTCATTCCGCAAACCTTTTATATCTTTCTCTTTTTATTCAGCAAAGCTTTTATGTTATTCTCATTCCGCAAATCATAAAAATGGAGAAGAAAAACATAATTTCCATGACCCTTGAGGGTCCTAATTATCTATCATGGTCAAGAGTGGCCAGAATCACCTTGGGATGTCATGGACTTTGGGACAGCCATATCATGAAGGCTGGAACTTCAAAGAGGATGGCTGAAGAAGATAGATACGTGAACAACCACAACCAATGGGTTCAAGAAGACCAGCAAGCTCTGGCTCTCATCTGTAACTCCTTGTCAAAACCAATCATGAAGATCAATTCTCACATCAAAACCGCCAAGAGACTTTGGGAGAGTCTTCAAACCGCTTATGGGTGTTTATGGGAGAGTCTCCAAACCATCTATGAGAACGACCGGTTCCTCAGCTTTCTCCTACACCTAGACTCATCATTCAACACACTGATACATAATTTCTTTACTGGAAGAAAGATTCCATGCCTAGATGATGGTGATCCTCTCAAAAGCCAGCCGGATAAATGTAAACCCAAGGAGCAGCAAGCAATTCAAGGGAGAACCATGTATTCTGCTCACATGAGAGATTCAACTGAAGACATGTGGAGAAATCAAGCTGGTACGACCTCATCTGATGGTTTTGTGACCAGAAAAGACGCCAATTCCTTTATCTGGAGCACTGTCTTGGCTCTCATTGCTTCCAAGAAGGCTGGTACACATTCTCTTGACTCTAAACCTATCATAATAGATTCAGGAGCAAGCCATCACATGATTTGTGATAGGAACTTGATTAGTAATATCCAGCCTGCCGTAGGGAATGTAGTCATAGCAAATGGTGATAAGGTGAAAATAGAAGGGATAGGGAACCTTAGAGTGTTTGATAAGGAATCTACTGCCTTGTATATGCCTGGATTTTCATCTAACTTGTTATCAGTAAGAAGGGCTACGGTTGATTTGGGCTGCCAAGTTGTGTTCAGACCAGATGAAGTTGAGTTTCAAGACCTGAAGACAGGAAAGATCATTGGAAAAGGGCACAGCCATCAGCAGATGTATCATCTTGAGAGGAATATGGTGCCGGAATCATCTATGCCTCATTGCCTGGCTAGCACCGTTAATGGCGCTGAGAACACAATATGGCATGCCAGATTGGGACATCCCCATACAAGAGCTCTAAACCTGATATTCCCGGAGGTGGTGTCTAAGAATGAAGAATGTGAAGCCTGCATATTGGGGAAGCATTGTAGGACAGTCTTTCCACGGTCTGGCACCACCTATGAGAGATGCTTCGACTTGGTTCACTCTGATGTATGGACGGCTCCATGTGTGTCAAGGGAGAATCACAAATATTTTGTCACCTTCATTGATGAAAAATCCAAATACACCTGGTTGACACTGATTCAGTCCAAGGATAGGGTGCTAGACGCCTTCAAGAATTTCCAAGCTCATGTCTCCAACCACTTCAATGCCAAGCTGAAGATCCTCAGATCAGACAATGGTGGAGAATACACAAGTCATGCATTCAAACAGTACCTGGCTCAACATGGAATTATTCACCAAACAAGCTGTCCATATACTCCTCAACAAAACGGAGTTGCTGAAAGGAAGAACAGACACCTGATGGAGGTAGCCAGATCAATGATGTTCCACACCAACGTTCCAAAAAGATTCTGGAGTGATGCGGTGGTGGCTGCTACTTATCTGATCAATAGGACTCCAACTCAAGTCCTCAAAGATCTATCACCGTTTGAAGTCCTTAACCAGACCAAGCCGGCTTTGGACCACTTACGGGTGTTTGGATGTCTCTGCTTTGTGCTGATACCAGGGGAGCAAAGAAACAAACTGGATGCCAGGAGCACAAAAGCGATGTTCATTGGCTACTCTCCAACACAAAAGGGGTATAAGTGCTATGATCCAGTAGCCGGAAAAGTTTTAATATCAAGGGATGTGAAGTTTGTGGAAACAAAGGGATATTATGAGGAGAAGAATTGGGATGATCTGAGGGACTTACCACAATCAGAAAGAGCCACAAACCTCAGAATCATTTTGGAGAACTTCGGCATTGACATGTCTCCAGCAACTCAAGAAACAAGAAGGAATATCCCTGAAGCTACTGCACCTGTTCCAGAAGCTGTAGTTGAAGAAGATGTGATTAATGAAAATGAAGAAATTGCCCATCCTGACCCTGAAGGGGGGAATCAACAAGAAGCTCATGATCAGGATGAGATCAAATCAGAATCAGTTCCTGAGACTCAAGATCAAGTTCCAGAAGAAACAAATGAGGCAGCACCTGATCAGATACAGCCCTTACGAAGGAGCACAAGAATCAGGAAACCTAAAGTCTACTTCAATGCTAAAGCTGTGGCACATCCAGTGAGTGCAGTATGCTCGCTTGCTCACTATCCAGAAGAACATCAAGTCTTTATGAGTTCATTGGACCTGGAATGGATACCAAGAACATATGCAGAAGCTATGGAAGATGATGAATGGAGGAAATCGGTGGATGATGAAATGGGGGCCATGGAGAGGAACAACACCTGGTATGAGACAGAACTTCCAAAAGGGAAGAAAGCCGTGACCAGCAGACTCTTACATACCATCAAGTACCTTGCAAATGGGAAGCCAGAAAGAAAGAAGACCAGACTGGTGGCAAGAGGATACACACAAGTGTATGGAGAAGACTATCTAGACACCTTTGCACCAGTGGCCAAGCTTCATACAATCCGGATTCTCCTCTCATTGGCAGTGAACCTAGAATGGGATCTTTGGCAAATGGATGTGAAGAATGCCTTCCTACAAGGTGAACTAGAAGATGAAGTGTATATGAGACTACCTCCGGGGATGGAAGACATGGTGAAACCAGGGAATGTCCTTAGACTCAGAAAGGCGATCTATGGCTTGAAGCAATCACCAAGAGCTTGGTACCACAAGCTAAGCACTACATTGAATGGAAGAGGATTTGTGAAGTCTCAAGCGGATCACACACTCTTCACTTTCACCAGCAAGCAAGGGATTGTGGTAATTCTAGTCTATGTGGATGACATCATCATCACTGGTAGTGACAAGGAGGGGATCAGTTCAACGAAGACATTCCTCAAGGCTGCATTTGACATCAAAGATCTAGGAGAACTAAAGTATTTCCTCGGCATTGAGATGTGCAGATCAAAAGAGGGATTGTTAATGTCTCAAAGAAAGTATACTCTGGATATTCTAAAAGAGGCAAGAAATATTGGAGGAAGACAAGCCAAGACACCACTTGAAGAAGGCTACAAGGTACTGCGAGAGGGGGAGTATGAAGATACTCCATTTGATGATGTCAAGCAGTATAGAAGGATGGTTGGAAAGCTGATATATCTAACTATCACCCGGCCAGATGTGTGCTTTGCAGTTAATCAAGTAAGCCAGCACATGCAAAATCCCAAGGTTCATCACTGGAAGATGGTGGAGAGGATCCTAAGATACTTAAGAGAAGCTCCGGGTCAAGGTGTATGGATGGCTTGCAACAAAAACACGGAGGTTATAGGATATTGTGATGCAGATTGGGCTGGAGACAGAGTTGACAGAAGATCAACTACCGGCTATTGTACTTTCATTGGAGGTAACTTGGTTACATGGAAAAGCAAGAAACAGAAGGTAGTGTCTTGCTCGAGTGCTGAAGCAGAATACAGATCAATGAGGAAGCTAACCAGTGAGCTTATCTGGATAAAGGGGCTTCTAGGCGACTTGGGGATTGAGATCACCACTCCCATAACCATGCATTGTGACAACCAAGCCGCAATACACATTGCTTCCAACTCAGTCTTCCATGAGAGGACAAAACATATAGAAGTGGACTGCCATAAGGTGAGACAGGCAGTAGAGCAACAAATAATCCTCCCATGCTACACAAGAAGTGAGGATCAGCTGGCTGACATCTTCACCAAAGCGGCCAGCAGCAAAGTTTGTGAGTCCATTCTTCCGAGACTAGGACTCATAAATCTTCCATGTCAATGATCCCCTTACCGTGGAGTGTTCTACTCTTTTTCCTTTGTTTGGTTTTTATCCCAAGTTGTTTTTTCCAAGTAAAGGTTTTAATGAGGGAATACTTCATGGCTTTCCAAGCTTGGCACTCACTACTGTCAAGCTTGAGGGGGAGTGTTGACATGAAGAAAATATGAGAAGTTAGGCAAGCACTATCAAGCACTCAAATGCAAGTGGAGAAGTTAGGCAAGCACTATCAAGCACTAAGTTTCCACTCAACTCCACTCACCTTGCCACTCAACTCCACTTACCTTTGTTTATTTTTTTCTCTCTTGTTGCTTATACATTTCAATGTCTATAAATTAACCTTGTTTGTAACACATTTTGAATAAGGAAATAAGTTTCTCTCCTTCTTAGTCTCTTGTCACACAAACTATTTGTTCTTGAGTGTTCTTGAGTGTTCATACTCTTTCTCTTCATAAATCATCAATTCTAACACCAAGTACCGGTGACTTTCCACCAATCCATGGTCCACTTTCACGGTCTCTGATTAAACAAAACTTTAATTATGTTCTCCGCGGCAAGGTCCTCAGCATCAGAGTCCCATTTTGGAAACATTTCACCATAGTCCTTCTCAACAAAGTTCATCACCATAGTCTGCAGTAAATATAAGATATGAACTTAGATATTTGATGGATTAACTTATAATTAAGTCGTCTGGATAGTCGTCTGGAAAGTTGTCTGGAAAGTCGTCTGGAAAGTCGTCTGGAAAGTCTTCCAGTAGGAAGACTTTCCAGACGACTTTCTAGATGACTTAATTATGGTAGTAAAGGATTGAAGTAAATGCCTGTCTGCAGATAACATCTTTAAAGCAACTACATCCTTTGCGACCCATGTAAGCCAGTATCGGTGGAGATGGTTTGTTTGGTATGAGATTACCATAATTAGCATCCAATTCTGGCAGAGCTGTGTACACCCAGACCTGGAGAGCTTGTATAAACCCATCAACAGTGTAACAGCCCGAAATATCTTTGCCCTTCACAGAGTCCATCAGCACCTTAAACGCGACTCTCCCCCATGGATAATTCTCAAACCGTTCTAAATCCATCACTAGCCTTGCCAGACTGACCCTTGTGGCGGTTGAATACTTTCTCCCTTCAATGTATCCAGTGAAGATGGCAAGGTGCCCGAGCCGCTTGCGATCCTCCCGAGACCACCCTTCGCATCTCTCAAATGATGCTATTATCTGCTCAGTAGATGACCCAGCTTCGACATGAACTCCCAACATCCCCCAGAAAGAAGCCATCTCCTTTGTAACAACACACTTCGGTCTCTCAAGGTCCTCGATGTACTCGCAGTTTAGACCAGTGAGGTTTTCAAACTCTAACAGTGAAAACCTCACAGGTTCTAGACCAACGAGACTCCACAGCTCATACTTCTTCTTTATGTCTAGCTGGAAACCGAGCATGTAGAGAACCAGCTTTGAAGCCCAAGCAAATCCCAGCTCTTTAAACTTGATGAAAACTCCCAACTTTGACTCTTTTAGCTCTTCATATTCGTCACCATGAAGAGCTTTCTTTAAAGCAGTATACAACTTTGAACAATCCGTATGATACGAAATAACTTTTATTGCAGGGGGCTCCCCTAATGTATGTAACCTACAGGGGATTTTTGAAACATCCATTTTTTTGTCTGCAAAACAATGAAAGACAATCATCTCAAACACACAACCATCCAGTATAACATTTTAATTATAAGTCTGGAAGACTTTCCAGATGACTTATAATTAAGTCGTCTGGAAAGTCTTCCAGCTGAAAGACTTGTAATTAAGTCGTCTGGAAGACTTTCTAGACGACTTAATTATAAGTCTTCCAAGACTTCCAGTAGACATTTTTAGAGCAGACCTAAAAATTCGGAGAAGCCATAGTCGCCTTCTACACAGCGGTTATAAATCTGCCAAAATAGACAACTAAAAAGAAACACGGTGAGAACGGTGGTGAGAACGGTGGACTTAAGAGACAACGTTTTAACTTACCTCGCTAGGGTTTACAGACACGCCTCTGACAGAAACGCCGCTAGGGTTTACAGACAAACGACACTAGAGTTTCCTCTTGGATCTGAAATAGAGGAAGCGACGGTGAGAACGACGATGATAACGTCGGTGAGAACGGTGGTGAGAATGATGGATTAGAGAGAATCATCGAAAATCGCCTTGAAATCGCCTCTTTGAGAGAAATGGCGTTAGGGTTTCTAAATTTCGCGAAAAAATAAAGAAAAAAAAATTCTTATATATGCCCAGTAAATAATCCGGTTAGGTTTAAAAGTACATTGGTAAAATGGTAAAATTAAAGTTTTGGTCCGGTTTAAACGTGCATCAGACGACTTACTAGTAAGTCGTCTACCGTAAATATTCACCAGACGACTTATTAGTAAGTCGACCTAGACCTTAAATTTAACCCCTAATCCAAAATTTATGCTTTCCAAAATCTAACCCTAAGAACACATACAATACTACAACATATATTGGCAAAATCTAAATCAAAGAATATCATGACTCACTACTTTCACTTATCTATGTTGAAAATAATTAACTTTTGTTATATCTTAATTTATATCTCTTTAACATACGTTAATTACATGATTTCAATTTTTCACTTATCAAAATAGTTTTTACAAAAATTTTAAATTATTTTTTAAAAGTACTATACTAGACGAATTACAAGTAAGTCGTCTACACAGAAGACTTGCGGGGGTTTGAAACGGAAAAAAATCGGTTTTTTTGTTTGTTCACAAGGGGCTGATTGTAATTTTAATAGCTTTTTAGGTTACTTTTGCATTTGATTCAAGTTTAGGTTTACTTTTGCAATTCAAATCAAGTTTTGATTTATTTTTGACAAAAATCCCATAAATATTCCTTAATAATTTTAAGGTTTTGTATATGTAGTCCAGAGGTCAATTTGTAAAAGGAACAAAAAATAATACAAAGAAATTTGAGATATTTTATTTGTGATATAAAAGTGGTTTTACCGAATTCAAGTGTAGTAGTGAATAGAAATAAGAATCAAGTGGAATGGGGTTCTCCTTATCTCTATGGATAGAAACCCTTTTTGATGTATGCTTTATTTTTAAGAGTTGAGAACTTTCGTTGTGGTGAACGATCAGAAAGTTTATTTACTAAAGAAGGTTTTGTGGTTTGAGATCAGAAGCACGTTTGGTCTTTAATGTGAAAACTGGTTTATTACTGTAAATTGGATGAAAGCTATTTCTGTTGTTTTCTTTTGTTGTTGCTAATGAAGTTATCTATAATGTTTTTAGAGAAAACCTGGTCATGCTCTGAATGAAGATAGAGACAACAAAATATAGAGTGATGTTCGTCCACTGATATTGAAAAGCAACGCCAAACAAGTTGAAGAAAGAAACAACTGATGATGTACCACAACATGTCTCGCTCATGTTCGGCTAACCACTGCTCCTGGTTTTGAAATCTCAATGGTTCGTGTACAATAACATTTAACTTTAGTGGATCGTATAGAGTTTGTCTCAGATTTTTGAAGAATAGTACGATAAGCTTATGATCACATGGTCTGAACCTCTCACACTAATATATGTCCACACGATTCACTCGCATGAAACTCTACGATCTCATATGATGTCGCTATTATTTGTGGTACCATTCTAAATATATATTTTTCACTAAATTATAAAAAATTAGAAAAGAATTTTATTTATTTTCATAAATCGAATCAATTATCCAGTTAAAAACATATTTATTGGATCTCAACCATCGATTATCTGGATGGTCTCAAAGCAATTTGGATTGTAAATTGTCAATCTAGGCGACACGAAGAAGATCACGAATATTTTCAAAAATCCATATATCTGATCCGTGCCAAACACTAGATTAGACTCTCGCACTGTTCCTTCTCGGCAATGAATCATGTTTATATAAGAGAAACTATACAATGTCTCACACTTTACATTTATCTTTTATAAGAAGGTTTTTGGCTCTTCATCTTGGTTAGTTGGGATTGTGATTAGTATTTCCTCTTTTTGGTTTTTAAGTGAAAGCTTTGATTCATAGATTTAACAAGGACGTCAGAAATTAGATTGGGTTTGCTTGCTTGAATGTCTAAGAAGCACGATTAGAAAATCTTCAAACCATCAATACTATTAAACGAGAAGCATTTTGTAAAAGGTCTACTTATACAAGATTGTTTGGATCCTTTCATTAAAAACTAATAATTTTATGGTCCTACTTAAATATCGCCCACCAATATATTACAAAATAATTTATTTCTGTATAGTTGTTGTTTTTCTCTCTTAGTAAACTGGTTGCTACTAACCATTTTGAAACCAACGATAAATACAAAACATATAGAAAGCTGTTAAAAATGATTATAAAGATAAAGGTAGAAAACTAAGACTAATGTTAAACATATGTAAACTCAAAATATCTTACAATCTATATTATAATGGGAGAGTTTGCTCTCTCCCTTTCGCCACGTCAGCGTTAAGTGGGTCCCGCACAATTATTTAAAAAAAAAGATGTATTGCATGTTATGAGATTCGAACCCTTCACTTTAATGTTTATTTGATTGACATAATCAACTGAGCTACATGAGATTTTGTAAACTAGAAACTAAATTTTATATAATAATATTACAGTTTGGTCTTTTTAAGGATGTCTACGTTACCATGCGAGTGAATCCAAAATACGAGGAATGACGGGTGGTGATTGTAGGGTCAGTAAACAATGATTCGGAGATTTTGGAAAAATTAACGAACCGATCGTCAGATGGGATGGAATCCACGGGCCGAGAGCGCGGACATGGGCAACCTATTAACCGTGGGTGGTCGGAACGTTACATTATTATTTCATGTCAACAAGCAAATTAAAGATTTCATCTCTACATATAAATTAGAATTTTTCATAAAGTAGTACATAAAGTTTTAGGGATTAAACTTCCTGATCTTCAAACTATCTTATGTACATAACTTAATGTCGTAATTTTCCTAATTTTTATTCGGCTTTCTAATGAAAATTACACTTCACTTGAAGACATAACAAAACGGAAATGAACTCAATGGAAGTGATGACTCCAATATTGCAATATGCAAAAAAACAAAGATTTAGACAAGATACGAACAAAAAAATCTCACACACACTTAAAGCATAAAAAACGGATCTGGTCCCGCGCTTGCGCGGGGGCTATATTTCTAGTTATTATAGTAGGAAAGAAGGTCGAATGATCTTTTTCATTAATGAAAAATATTTTTATATGTTTAATCAAAAACATTTCTCACATACTATAACATACAATCTCATCTATTATTCCTAACGCATGAACTATACCATCGCCATTAAATTATATTTTTGGTATTTGAAATTAAAATCCAATTCACTTATTTATGTCTATATTTTCGGTTTTGAATAAGTTTTGATTCCTAGATTTTGGCAGGTAAAACATATATATATATATATATCAATGATAGCATATCTTTACTTATTCCATCAAATATGTAAAATATTTAATAAGTATGAAATTGGTTAAACAAATAGATTTATTTTTATTATGAACTAACAAACGGTTTAAATTTTTTATAAACTAATAGTCACATATGTATAATAATTCATGACTAAGTTTTGGTTCAAACGTTTTGGATTGGTAATGTAAAACACACACACACACATATATATATATATATAGTTGCATATCTTTACAATTATTTTTTTTACGGATTATTCTATCAAATATGTAAAGTATTTATTAAGTATTAAACAGAATGAAAAAACAGGTTTGTTATTTCTAGTTAACAAACAAATTAACAATTTTATTTATGAAAATTAATCCTGCATTTTCCAAACGCGCTCAAAATCTAATAATATATTATTATTGTAGCAACGACGTCTTCTCTTCTTCTTATATGGAAAATATAATTACATACAACTGTAAAAAAACTGTAAAAATATATTTTTGTCCAAAAGTTAAATAATTAACATCATTAAGTACTCATTCTTATCTAAGTAAAGATCAAGATCCATGCTTGCCTGATTGGTCTTTGGTGATAGCTTTGTAAAAAGAGGTTAGTGAGGAAGTAACAAGTATATTACGTAAACAAAATGACGCCTACATTCTTTCTTTCTTTTTTTTTTTTTGGCTAATGATGCCTACATTCTTTCTTACTTTTTTTTTTTGGCTAATGACGCCTACATTCGATTTTGAATGAAACTTCAAGTCAATACTGCAAAGTTGTAAGATCGTTTCTTTTCGAAACTCAACAAAGAAAAAATTTAATGCATACATGACAACATATAATATTTCAAAAACAAAATAATTCAGAATACTATATATGGAAGGGGGATATTAAAAAAAGAATGAAGCATGAGTTTAAACAGTTAAAATTTGTTTGGCAAACACAGCTTTCTTCGGTTGCGGCTAGGTTACAGCTGTGTAAAACGTAGATTGTTATTGTTTGTTTCGTAGACGCAGATGCATGACCCAGCCGCAGACGCTGCCACAGATTCTTGTTCGTTTTGATGACGCAAAACGTTAATGCTGACGCAAGACGTTAATGTTGACGCTGAAAGCAGATTAGGGTTGTTCGTTTGGCAGACGCTATGACTATTTTCATTTAATTCATATTTTATTTTTATAATTTTGTATAATTATATTTTAAATAAATAATATGTAATTTAAATATATTTACATTCATAAAATATTAGATTTAATTGGTAATAAATTTTTAGTCAAATATATAAATATAACAATACTTTAGTCAAATATTTTAATATATAACAATATTTTTTGTCATAAATCATAAGTTAAATTAAGACAAAATATATCACAAAACAAGAATTAAATAATACATCATGTCTTAAATAAATAAAATATAAATGATCATCAAAGTTATAAGCAAAGAAAAACCAAGTCATTAACTAAATTATGATTATTGTATTGAATATACGTTCGATGAATTTCATTATGGGGTTGCTGCATAACTGCCAGGAAAAACCGAGAACAATATCAAGAACTATTGGAACACAAGGCTGCAGAAGAAGATTCTAAATAAACAAAGGAAAGAGTTCCAAGAAGCTCGGATCAAGCAAGAGATGGTGATGATGAAGAGACGACAACAAGGACAAGACCATATCAATGATAGTCAAACAAAGGAAAAGTTCCAAGAAGCTCGGATCAAGCAAGAGATGGTGATGTGAAGAGACGGCAACAAGGACAAGACCATATCAATGGTAGTCAAACAAAGGAAAGAGTTCCAAGAAGCTCGGATCAAGCAAGAGATGGTGATGTGAAGAGACAAAAACAAGGAGAAGACCATAACAAGGACTTATACGTTATGAAAATGGAAACCCTGGGAAGTTTAGCCTGCCTGGAGTGCTCGAGTTCATTGATATCTAGATAGAGGAACACCTACCTGCTTTCAAATTCTCTTAACCTCTCTGTTCCTTTAAAGGTACAAACAAAAACACACACACAGACATTACATAATAAGAAAACAGAGGCAGACAGCTAAACAAACGAGACGAAAAGAAAAGAAAATACCTGACGTATGCAGCCATTAACCAGCCTAGAGCAAGGAGTAAGCATATAACACATCCCTGAGGCATATAAAGAAACAACAAAGATCATAAAGTCCCAACCAGACAAAAAACAGAACATGAAGTCTTCAGCTTCTTGAGATAGTGCTAAAAAATCATTACTTTTCAAAAACAAAACTTATATTGTCCAAATAATCTATTGGAGACTGTCCAAACGAATCAAAACGAGGCTAATGAACCCTCAATATCAATACTTCTTTTATATCTCCAACATGAAGGGACCAAAGCAAATCTGGTTTTCAAGATGTTGTAAGGGTCTAGTTATAGAGCCTTCTCAATTTCTTTACTAGTTGTCTATGAACAAATGAGTCTTCCTGCACAACCAACCAGCTCACTACATAAACACTACAGCCTTAAAAACTAGCAATTACTGTAAAATTAGCCAAAATTTCTTTTGAAACTTCACCTTCCAAAACTAAACCCGAGTAAGAACCAATGTCAAGATACAAAACTCAAATTAAGAATCTATATAGCCCCGTTCGTTTCGTCATCGCTACTTTCAGCGGCGGCGTTGAAAAAAGTACAGTAACAGAGACAAAAACTACAGTATCAAAAGTTAGAGCAGTCGCAGAATGATTACTGCAGATAATAAAAGACGAGACGCCATGGTCGCTGAATTTTTCCGCGTCCGTTTTGGTTGTTGTTTTTTTTTTTTTTTTTTTGGTTGTTGTTAGCTGCCGCAGTGGCTGGAAAACAAGTCAATGGTGCTCTACCAGTGTTGTATGTTGCGTGATGAAACGTTTAATTTTTGGAAGCTGACACTGGACGCAGCGATGAAGAAACGAACATGGCATATGTAGTTTCATAACTCACAGAATCAAAACAAACATGATAACCCAAGCAATCAAACAAAACCCATTCTCAAAAGCTCATTGAAACACAAAAATTCATACCCAAACTAGTGGTTGTGTCGGAGATTAGAGAGCTCGGAGATGGAGATGGAGATGAGAGAGCTCGGAGATGTAGAGAGCTCGAGCCGAAGAAGAGAGAGCTCGTGGTTTACATCAGAGAAGAGAGAGCTTGAGCTGGAGAAGAGAGCATGTGGGTTTGTCGGAGATGGAGAGAGCTTGTGGTCTGCGTCGGAGAAGAGAGCTTGTGGGTTCGTCGGAGAAGAGAGAACTCGAGCCGGTATGAGAGAGCTTGTGGTCTGCATCAGAGAAGAGATATGTAACGCCCAGGCGCACGGCTAATGGGCCACCCATGCTTGCTCTCTCGGCGCATGGGCTGTTAGGAAATACGGATCAAATTTTGCGGAAAATCAGAATTTGCGGGAGCGGGAAGACACACACAAAATTGTTAACGGAGTTCGGCCAATCGTGCCTACGTCTCCGGGACCTGCTACCAATCTTTTTATTATCAACGGGAAATTTTTACAAGCTCTCAACACACCCCCATCCCAAATACACTAAAGAAATTATAATAATTTCTTAAAGAAATTTTTTTTTTTTTTTCTTTTGCTCACACGAGCTTTTCTCCCTCTTCTCTTTTTGTTCTCTCTTTTCTCTTCTTCTTGTTTTGGGATGGATCTTCTCCTCACCATAAGCATGGTATTTATAGGAGATTATGAGGGGGTTAGTGAGCCAACAATATTGACAAACACAAGCTTCCTTTGTTGACAACAAGCTTCCATTGTTGACAAACTTAAGCTTCTTTTTTGGACTTTGGATTTTCACCATCCATTGCCAACCATCAACCTACCACCAAAAGAAAAAAAACGTGATATTTGACCAACAATCTCCCATTTGAAGACTGATTTCAATTTGTCTTCACACCTCGATCAATGTAGCAGGTCTTCTCAGCTTGTTACTCCAACAAGCCAACTGAGGTTTCACCCAACCTCAGCTTCTCACACGGCACGACCTTCGTCAACATGTCTGCCGGATTCTTACTTCCTGGAATCTTCTCAAGCACCAACACTTCATCTTCTAACGCTGATCTGATGAAATGATATCTCCGATGTATGTGCTTCGTCCGAGCGTGGTAAACCGGATTCTTTGCCAAATCGATGGCACTCTTACTATCACAGTACAACACACTTTTCCCTTGGTCATGCTCCAACTCTTGTAAAAAAGACTGTAACCACATCATCTCTTTTGTTGCCTCCGTAACCGCAACATACTCAGCTTCACAACTTGATAGAGATATAATTTTCTGCAACTTTGAAACCCAACAAATTGCAGTACCACCAAAAGTGTAGACATATCCGGTTGTGCTCTTTGTGTTGTCAATGTCACCTCCATTGTCAGCATCAACATATCCCTGCAATCCCATCTCAGACTTCGTGAAACATAGTGACAAACTTGGATTCCCTTTCAGATATCTGAAAATCTACTTCACGGCTTCCCAATGTTCCTTTCCTGGATTGCTCATAAACCTGCTAACGACTCCCACTGCATGTGCAATGTCTGGCCTTGTACATATCATTGCGTACATCAGGCTGCCTATAGCAGAAGCATATGGAACTTTATCCATATATGCCATCTCGTCTTCCGTCTTTGGAGACTGTTCTCTAGATAACCGAAAATGACTTGTCAGGGGAGTATTGACTGACTTCGCGTCATCCATGTTAAACCTCTTGAGGACTTTCTTCACATACTCCTCTTGGGATAGCTTAAGACCGTCCTTGCTTCTACTGATTCTCATCCCTAGAATCTGCCTTGCTTCTCCAAGGTCTTTCATCGCAAACTCTTCTGAGAGTTTCGTCTTCAAGTTATTAATCTCATGCAAGTCTGCTCCTACTATCAGCATGTCATCCACGTATAGGAGCAATATCAAGTAGGACTCTTCAAGCCTCTTGAAATAACAACAGTGGTCAGCTTCGCACCTCAAGAAACCGACGCCTTTTATAAAGCTGTCAAACCTTTTATACCACTGTCTTGGAGCTTATTTCAAACCGTACAAACTCCTCTTAAGTTTGCAAACAAGTCTTTCCTTTCCTTTGACCTCAAAGCCTTCGGGTTGCTTCATATAAATTTCTTCATCCAAATCACCGTGAAGAAATGCCGTCTTCACATCCATCTGCTGAAGATGCAAATCCTCCTTTGCTACCAGTCCAAGAACCGTTCTAATAGTCACCAACTTGACTACTGGAGAAAAGATTTTAGTGTAGTCAACGCCTTCTTTTTGTTGAAATCCTTTCACAACAAGCCTCGCCTTATAGCGCGTACTCCCATCAGGTTCTTCTTTTATTCGGTAGACCCACTTGTTATGCAATGCCTTTTTCTCCTTAGGCAAATCTGCTAACTCCCACGTATGATTTGATAACAACGAATCCATCTCGTCGTTCATTGCAAGATCCCACTTGATCAACTCATCAACTTGCATAGCCTCCTCATAACATTCAGGCTCGCCTCTATATGTGAGCAGAATGTAGTTAAGTGATGGAGAAAATCTTACAAGCTTTCTGATGATTCTACTTGACCGTCGTAACTCTGTGACTGGTGTATACGGGACCACTTCAGAATCATCATCCTCATCAGCCTCACCACTCTCTTCTTGAGAGATTTCTTCTTCTGTTGTTATAGTATCCTGTGGCAACTCTGGTGTCAGGATATCTCCTATGTCAACAACTTCTGGCTTTTTCCTTTCTGAGCCTTCTTTTAGCTTATCCTTGTACAACGCTTCTTCGTTGAACACAACATTCTTGCTGCGGATGATCTTTCGATTTTCATCATCCCAAAACCGGTAACCAAACTCCTCGTTACCATAACCGATGAAGTAACACTTCTTCGACTTTGAGTCAAGTTTACTTCTTGCAGCATCGTCAATGTGAACATAAGCTAAGCATCCAAATACCTTTAGATAAGAAAGGTTTACTTTCTTGCCGCTCCAAACTTCTTCAGGGATCTTGAATCCCAACGGCACCGACGGTCCTCTGTTTATTAAGAAGGCTGCGGTACTGATTGCATCAGCCCAAAACGTCTTAGGCAATCCACAGTGCAATCTCATGCTCCTTGCTCTCTCATTCAAGGTCCGGTTCATCCTTTCAGCTATTCCATTTTGTTGAGGCATTCCCGGAATAGTCTTCTCCATCTTGATTCCATTATCAGCGCAATATCTCTTGAACTCCTCGCTGATATACTCTCCACCATTATGAGACCTTAAACACTTTAACTTGAGATTCGTCTCAATCTCAACCATGGCTTTCCATCTCTTGAAAACCGAGAACACTTCATACTTGTTCTTCATGAAGTAAACCCACACCTTTCTTGTGGAGTCATCAATAAAGGTCACATAGTAGTACGAACCTCCCAGCGATGCAACAGGAGCGGGTCCCCACACGTCAGTGTGCACCAGATTTAATTTCTCAGATTTTGGCTCTCTTCCTCCTTTAGAGAAACTAACTCGCTTCTGTTTCCCAAGGATGCAGCTTTCACACATCTGATGATCCACCGTCTTCAGATCTGGAAGAGCGCCATTTTCCACCATGAGTTTCATTCCTTTCTCACTCATGTGCCCCAACCTATAATGCCACAACTTCGTTTGTTTGGCATTCTCGACAACAACAACAGTGTCTTGATAACTCGTCGTCACATAGAGAGTGCCTCTTTTATGACCTCTTGCAACCACCATGGAACCTTTCCTGACTCTCCAGGCTCCACCACCAAAATTGACATCGTGCCCCGTATCATCAAGTTGACCTACCGAGATCAGATTTCGCATCAACTTTGGCACATGTCTAACCTTCGTAATCTTCCACACACGTCCATCTGACATCTTCAGGTTAATATCTCCAATGCTAACTATGTCCAAAGGTAAACCATCAGCAAGATATACCTTTCCGTAATTTCCCGCAACATAATTCTCCATAATGCTATGGTGCGGCATCGTGTGGAATGACGCTCCTGAGTCAAGAATCAATAGGGCTATCAACATAGGAGATTGACGCCTTGGTGGTATTTGCAACTGCATCACGAGCTTCACTTTTCCTCGGGGAATCAACGGACACTACCAATGCATCATCAATCTCACGTGTCACTGCATTGACTCCGCCTCCCTTGTTGTCTTCCTTCTTAGGTGGTGCCCGGCAATTCTTCTTAATGTGGCATGTCTTTCCACAATTCCAGCACTCCAGAGGCTGTCTGAATTTGGAATGACCCCATCCATTCCTTGACTTCGATCTGCCCTTACTCCGGTTACTTCTGTTTAGGTTTCGTCCTCTGTTTTCTACGTTGAAAGCAGAGCTCGTGGATGTCTCCCCAGAGTCTATCCTTCGAACTTCCTCAGCAAGGATACGATCTCTAACATCATTAAATTTAAGTTTTAGAGTACCAACAGAATTACTAACCGCTGCCCTCATTGGTTCCCAACTATTTGGCAGAGATGCCAGCAGAATCAATGCTCGCACTTCATCTTCAAACTCGATTTCAACCGATGACAGTTGGTTGACAATCGTGTTGAACTCGTTAACATGTGCGGCAACCAGTCCACCTTCTTCCATCTTCAAATGAAAGAGTTTCTTCATGAGAAACACCTTATTATTCGCCGAGGGTTTCTCATACATATCCGAGAGAACTTTCATGAGCCCTTCTGTGGTCTTCTCCTTCGCAACGTTGTGAGCAACGTTCTTCGACAGTGTTAGCCTTATAACACCCAGAACTTGTCTGTCAACGAGCTCCCACTCAGCCTGATCCATCTTCTCAGGCTTCTTGCTCAGTGGTTGATGAAGCTTCTTTCCGTACAGATAATCTTCAATCTGCATTCTCCAAAATGCATAGTCTGTACCATCAAATTTCCCAATACCGTGTGCCGAACCGTCTACGCCTCCCATCGTTTCTGAAACCACCGTGTTTAAAACACCTCCATCGACGAACCGATGTTATCGACAAAATTCACTATTCACGAAATCACTATTCACGTGAATAGTACCCCCGACAATTTGACCGATCACCGTAACTCAAGCTCTGATACCAGTTGTTAGGAAATACGGGTCAAATTTTGCGGGAAATCAGAATTTGCGGGAGCGGGAAGATACACACAAAATTGTTAACGGAGTTCGGCCAATCGTGCCTACGTCTCCGGGACCTGCTACCGATCTTTTTATTATCACCGGGAAATTTTTACAAGCTCTCAACACACCCCCGATCCCAAATACACTCAAGAAATTATAATAATTTCTTAAAGAAAAAAAAAGTTTTTTTTTCTTTTGCTCACACGAGCTTTTCTTCCTCTTCTCTTTTTGTTCTCTCTTTTCTCTTCTTCTTGTTTTGGGATGGATCTTCTCTTCACCATAAGCATGGTATTTATAGGAGATTATGAGGGGGTTGGTGAGCCAACAATATTGACAAAGACAAGCTTCCTTTGTTGACAACAAGCTTCCATTGTTGACAAACTTAAGCTTCTTTTTTGGACTTTGGATTTTTACCATCCATTGCCAACCACCAACCTACCACCAAAAGAAAAAAACGTGATATTTGACCAACATGGGCCCCATCCCGTCTGACGGTGGTACGTTAATTTTTCCAAAGCTCGAAATCATTGTTTATCCACTCTGCAATCACTACCTAATTTTTTCCCGTGTTTTGGGCTCACTCACACGGTATCACCAATCACTTTTCGATAGGTCACCAATACTTTCACTACTTCAGCATAAACATGCTTAACCATGAAATTATAAACGGATGTGTGACAAAAAAAGTAAGTCAACTTTGGTGTCATATGTAGCCAAATCAATTCTCTTAAGTTTTTCCACATATTACAATTCGGGATGTTACAATTCACATTCTCTCAAAGAACGCAATATCCTCGTTGCGCCCCACGACAAGTCTCAAGACACCTCTCAGGTTAGAACCGAGATGGCCAACCTGGCTCTGATACCACTTGTAACGCCCCGACAGCCCACGACTAATGGGCCACCTACGCCCGCTCTCTCGGCCCGTGGGTCCCATCCCGTCCGACGGTTGTGCGATAATTTTTTCAAGGCTCGAAATCATTGTGTATTGACCCTGCAATCACCATCCGACATTTCCCTGTGTTTTGGCCTCACTCACACAATATCACGAATCACTTCCCGATAGGTCACTCATTCTTTCACTACTCCAGCATAAGCACACTCAACCCTGGAGTTCTAAACGGATGTGTGACGGAAAAGGTAAGTCAACTTTGATGACTTTGGTAGCCAAATCAATTCTCTTAAGCCTTTCCACATATCACAACTCGGGATGTTACAAGAGAGTTCGAGCTGGAAATGGAGATGAGAGAGCTCAGAGGTGGAGAGAGATCGAGAAGAGCCCTCTATGGAGGAGAAGAGAGAGTTCGAACTGCGTCAATGGAGGAGAAGATGTGACATCGTAGGTTAGTTTTTTTGTTGTAAATAATGAAATATGTTAAGGGCAAAACTGTATATAAATAACTAAAACACAGTTTTTTTTACTTAATCGTCGATTTATTCGGTGTTCAGAACTTATAAACGTCAGATGCAGCTTCTAGACGCAGATAACCGTGTCAATCAAACAAAGAAAAATTATGCAAAAAATAACCGTAGTCGTAGACGAAGCTTCCTGCGTCTACCAAACGAACAACACTAAGGGCATGTTTATTCTTAGGGTGATGTTCTTAGCTTTCGTAAGAGACGTTTCTTAACTTGTAACTAAGAAAATCTAAGAACTTTCTATTAAATAAGAGACATAAGACCATGATTAACCCTATAACCTCTTAAGGGATTCTTATTTTTTATTTTTATTTTTTTGAATTTTTTTTTTAAAAAGAAAAAAATATTAAAAAGGAAACAATCACGGGCCGCCACATGTTAGTGGGTCCGCGAACAATATAAGAACCCAAACAAAATGGGTTATTATTTAAGGTTTCTAAGAGGTGGTTCTTAAGGTTTTAGTGAACCCCGTCCACTAAGAATCACCTTAAGAACCACCTTAATCATGCTCTAAAAGCCGTCTCTTAGGCCTTGATTGGTACAGCTGTTGATAAAGCAGTAGCAGTATGCTGTAAAAGAAGTATGTTGCACCAGCTGTATGCTCTTATTAAAAATTTTAATAAACTGATTGGTAGAGCATTAGCAGTATACAATTTTAAAATTACATAAAAATTAGTATATAATATTTTTATTTTAAAATAATATGTATATATAATATATTAATAATAATTTTTTATTAAAATTTTATTTAATTATATAAATTATATTATATTTTAAAAGTGAATTATTATTCTTTTTAAATATATATATATATATTTACTTAAAAATATAATTTCTGTAGGGGTATAAAAATTATTTGTGGTACTATTATTATAATGTACAATTTATTATAAAAATTAATATATAATATATAATTTATTTATTTTTAAATAATATAGATATGTTTATATTTATAATATATAAAAATATACACTACATTATATTTTTTATTAAAACTAATGAATGATATGTATAATTGTATAAAATATATTATATTTTAAATGTGAAATATTGTTCTCTTAAAAATATTTAGTCACAATTTTTATCTTGAAGAATATAGTTTTTATTTTTTAAAATTATAAACATAAGTTTTTCTATTATAAATAAAATAAACTAATTATATATAATTATTTCTATTTTTTATTATTCTAACTAAAGAGAAGATTAGCATCTTGTAAATGATTTCTTAAATGCTTTTGAAATAAATGTTGATTGGATAATAAGGAGCATAATGCTTATGTTAATGCTGTGCCAATCACACCCTTAATATACATGTTAGTCAAACTGAAGCACTATAGCATTTCAACATGACGATCCTATATAGCAAAAATTTATGTAAAATGTATTGTTAAATACATGCAAATTAACAAAATCCTTAAATTCACTAGCCACTCCCACACACAAAACAAGAAACATCAATTGAAAAAAAAAAACTGAATGGCGAGTAAGCCTTTGGAAGTCGAACGTTGACTTCATATTTTCGAACATCTCCCAACGATCCTATGGCGGATTCCTCCTCTTCTGAATCGTGGCAAGTGTTCATCAATTTCAGGGGAAAAGAACTGCGCGGTAATTTCATCAGCCATCTGGAGGGAGCCTTAAGCCAAGCTGAAATCAAATACTACATCGACACGAAAGAGACCCCGAGCGAAGATCTTAGCATCCTTTTCACTAGGATCGAGCAATCGGAGATGGCACTGTCCATCTTCTCGAGCATGTACGCTGAGTCAAAGTGGTGTATGGACGAGCTTGTGAAGATCATGGAACAAGTGGGGCAAGAGAAACTCAGAATCCTCCCTGTTTTCTTCAACGTAACACCTGAGGACGTCAGAGAGCAGAAGGGAGAGTTCGGACGTAAGCTTTACGGTGAAGGTAGACGGAAGCGACCCAATATACCTGATTGGGAGAACGCTTTACAGTCTGTTCCAAGCAAGATAGGCTTGAATCTGGCCACTTGTAGGTACTTTATTTTTGTTTCACCATATAAATTTGACATTTTTCTTACCAAACAGGTTTCTCTTTGACCTTTTTTTTGTTTGTGCAGAAACGAGAAGGAGCTTGTTGACAAGATCGTTGACTCGGTTAAAAGAGTGCTTGCCGTAATTCCAACGGCAAGCAAAGGAGAAGGACGAAGAGAACATCTCTCGAAGGATCTCTCATCTGTAAGTTGTAATGGCAATGTTCCCTCTAGGCATATCGAACAGCTTAAAACGCTGCCTACGCTTGGCTACGGAATGAAACAACGCCTTAAGAAATTTGAAGAAAAGTTGAACTGTGATAGCCTAGAAACTCAAATTGTTGGAATTGTTGGGATGCCCGGGATCGGTAAAACCGCTCTGGCCGATTTGCATTTCAAGAAATGGCAAAACAGATTTTTGTTTAAGAAAAATATTAAGGTGAGACGTGAGGACTCAGATGAGGAGTCGGATTGGCTCAAGGACATACTTCTGAATGGTAATGAGTTTAATGAAAAGGCTCCAATGTTCAACAGGAAAATTTTCCTTGTTTTGGATGATGTGAGCCATAGGAACCAAGTCAGATTTGGACTGGAAAATCTCGAATGGATCAAGAAAGGAAGCAAGATTGTCATTACAACGCGTGACAAGTCATCGATCTCAGGACTGGTTCAGGATACCTATGTTGTCCCTGGATTGAATGATAAAGAAGCACTGGAGCTCTTTAAACACCATGCCTTCAAAGATCAAGTCTCTACTACTGGTGAGAATTCCATGATGCTATCCAAAAAGTTTGTGGATTATGCTGGAGGCAATCCTCTCGCCTTAGAGGAATTGGGAAAGGAGCTTTGTGGGGAAGACAAAGCTTACTGGGAAAAAAGACTAGTAACGCTGCCACATTGCTGCAATCCAAAAATCCTTACAGAGTTGATAATCAGTTATGACAAACTGAGTGATCAACAGAAGGATGCGTTTCTCGACATAGCTTGTTTCTTCAGATCAGAGGAGGAGGATTATGTGAAGTGTTTGCTGGACCCTTATGGCCCTGAGTCTGGTGAAGCTGTTAGAGATCTCGCTGAAAAGTTGTTCATCTGTATCTCTGCTGGTCGAATAGAGATGCACAATCTGATGTGTACATTGGGGAAGGAACTTGGTTCATCCAATGAACATAAGTCAGGAGAAAGAATGTGGAATCATGAAAATATTACCAACACCCTACGCTCAGAACAAGTGATCCATAATCAGAAAATTAAAAAGGTAACAGAAATCTCATATACGCCATGAATATACACTTTCTTGAGTCATTTATATTAAGCTAAGGCTTTATTACTTCGCATGGACTTTGCTAACTTGTTTTTGTTTTGACTTTGTGCCGCGAAACGAAAAAGGTGAGAGGTATATTCCTAGATACGTCCAAAGTTGAGACAGGAATACCCATAGATCCCAAGATCTTTGTTGAAAAGTTCAACAAGCTGAATCTGCGATACCTCAAAATCTATGACTCTCTTTGTCCGCGGCAATGTGAAGTTGACTGTAAAGTAAACGTGCCTGATGGACTGGAGTTCCCGTTTCCAGAGATCAGATATCTCCATTGGCTGAAATTTCCTTTGGATGAACTTCCACCAGACTTCAACCCAGAGAATCTTGTTGATCTTAGGTTGCCTTACAGTAACATTGAACGTGTTTGGAAATCTTTTAAGGTGTGTCTTCGTGTGCTAACTTTGAATACATTTGTTTATGGTCTTGATTGTAACCGCGTTCTGAATGGTTTTTCATAGGAAACACCATGGTTGAAGTGGGTGGATCTAAGTTACTCGACCAGATTGACTGACCTGTCAGCATTGTCGAAGGCATTTCATCTCCGAAAGTTAAATCTTGAAGGCTGCACGATTCTTGATAAGTTGCCAAGAGAGATGAAAAATATGAAAAGCCTTGTTTTTCTCAACCTCAGAGGGTGCCTAATGCTCACGTCTCTACCGGAAAAGCTGGATTTACTCTCCCTGAGGACTCTCATCCTTAGTGGCTGTTCAAACTTTAACAACTTCGAGCTGATCTCTGAAAATCTTGAGTTTTTACATTTAGATGGCACAGCAGTTGAGAGTCTTCCTCGGACCATCCAAAACTTTCAGAAACTTGTGTTGTTGAATCTGAAAGACTGCAGAATGTTGGAGTTTCTACCTGATTGTCTCGACAAGCTGAAGGCTCTTCAAGAACTCATACTCTCTGGCTGTCTAAGGCTTCAGAGTTTTCCTGATATTAAGGAGAGCATGGAAAATATGCAGATTTTGCTTCTTGATCGGACCTCAATAAAAGAGTTTCCCAAGATGTTATTACATTGTTGTAAGTTCAAAGACCAAGAAGTGTTGCAACAGTCACCTCGGATGATTGGCCTACCCATGTTACTGCGTCTATGCTTGAGCAGAAACGATGTCATATGCAGCCTACAATCTAGCATTAGTCAACTATATCATTTGAAATGGATCGACTTAAAGTATTGCAAGAATCTCATATCTATTTCAACGCTCCCACCGAATCTTCAATGCTTAGATGCACATGCTTGCCATTCACTAAGGACAGTAGCGAGTCCCCTGGCTCTCATGACAACGCAGCAGGTCCCCTCCTCATTCATTTTCACCAGCTGTGAAAATCTAGATCAGGTCGCAAAGAATGAAATCATATGCTATGCTCACAATAAGAGCCGTATGATTTCAGGCGCATTGAATCGCCATAATAAGGTCTGTCTCCCTCTCTCTATTTTTTCCTCTCTAAAGCTCCATCGACTTATAATTAATTTATCTTCTCTTTTACTTTACAGGGTTTTGCTTTTGAAGCTTTGGTTGCCACTTGCTTTCCTGGAACTGAGGTTCCTGCTTGGTTCAGTCACAAAGCTTCTGGAGCAGTGTTAGAGCCCGAGCTACCAGGACACTGGACTGAAAGTGGGTTTGTTGGGATAGCTCTATGTGCTGTTGTCTCTTTTCAGGACCAAATAATTCAAAACAACAACCTCCAGGTGAAATGCAAATGTGAGTTCAACAATGTTGAGACATGCTCTAGTTACATAAACTGTCACGTTGGAGGTTTATCCGAGACGGGTGATGAGAAACGCACGATTAAGTCATCTCATGTCTTCATTGGCTACACCAATTGGTTAAATATCAATAAATGTCGAGAATTGGATGGTGAGAAGGGATGTGTTCCTACTAAGGCTTCTATTAAATTTGAAGTGACATATGGTAGTGGCGAGGTTACGAATTGTGAGGTACTGAAGAGCGGCTTTAGTTTAGTTTATGAATCTGGTTCTTGGAAGGCAAGCTCAAGAACAGAGGCCTTGGAACAAGGTGAAAATAGATGGGTGGGTCTCTTGAGGAAAATAAGAAGGATTCTTAAATTATGATTCCAAACTTTTTTATTTTTTTTTATTTTTATTTTATTTTGTGATTCCAAACTTTGGTGCAACTACAATGATGAATAAGCTGTAATATGTAGCTTCCGACTTCGAGAGCTAGTTAGCTTCTCCTATCTAGTTACCTTTTTTGTAACAAGAGATTGTTTGATGTATATTATTGTACAACAGTTCATTTTTATTGAATTTGAAAGTTTCAAAATGCAGTACAGGGTCTTTGGACAGATACTTATTCGGGATATAGACTAAATCAAGTAAGCTGTTTCATCAAATCTCCTTTGCATTCATACACAACATCACAAGCCTACGAATCACATAAGATCTCGTACATGTCTCTTCTAGCGCATCAAGATTATAAATCTTAGTGTGATACATGTCACATGTATAATTGTATCAACAAAAAAATGATTACCGATAAGCATGACCTTCAAGTATAGACCCTTTTCTGTCGTTTTGAAAATAAAATAAGGCGTACGAAGGAGTCACAGGTCATGTGTTAAAGGTAAAACCAGTTATGGATAGCTTGAATCAACGTTCGTAAAACGAAGAGACGAAGTTCACCTACAGAAGATCTCAAAAGAGAATGATCTTCCCACAACAATGAACTGATATATTCAAAGAGATAAGTCTCAAGCTTGGAAAGTTTACAAGAGTTTTTTTAAATAAAATCTACACCTCTCACTTTCTATATTTAAACGAAAACAACTCGTAACAGAATCCATGGCGAAGCCAATTAGAGCTTGCCACATATTTTCTTCTTCTTCTCTGAAAGTTTGTTGTAACGGCTGGCTAGCTACCTTCTTCAATCAATCACCGCCTGCCACGTGTTTTCTATTTCCCCTTTGTTATTCCTGTAACAAATCTCCCTGTTCCAAAGAACCTTGACCACAAGGTTGAAACCCAAGAAACTTCTTCTTCATGTCATAAAGAAATTCCCAAGTAACTTCATCCTTCGCTTGATTTTTCCACTTCACCAACACCTTAGTAGCGGCTTTATCTTGACGTTTCACCATCTTCTGTGCAAGCAAGTACTCCGGTTCTTTGGTTGTCGCTTTGTACACTGGAGACGGTAACTGATTTGCTACTTGGAAGCTGCCCACCAACTGCTTCAATTGCGAAACATGAAAAACATTGTGTATTTGTGCTGCAATCGACAACTGTAACTTATATATAAGCACCTTCTCCCATCTTCTCAATGATCTTGTAAGGACTGTAATACTTCGGGGAGATCGTTTGAGAAGTTCGATGAACCACTGAATGTTGCATGTACGGCTGTAACTTCAAAAACACCCAATCCTTTATTGCAAAGCTTCTCTCGCTCCTTTTATCAGCCATCTGCTTCATTTTGTGCTGCGCCTGAGCAAATGAAACTTAAGAATCAGCAGCATGTCTTCCCTCTCTTGCAGAAACTTAGCCACCACCTGCACTTTCGTTTCTCCAGGAAGATAAGGTAGGTGTACTGGTAGTTGTTTTAAAATCTATTTTATAATTATAGAACCAATAACTAATAAGATATATTTTAAAATTATAGAACCAATAACAATAGATTTGAACATAGATTTCAAATTATAGATCCAATAACACTAGACCTGACTTGGATTTTCAAATTCGTTAAAATGCATAAATCAATAAGATTCCCTAAATATTCCAAATAATCTAGAAATTGTACAATTCTTAGTTACTGGTAAACAGAATAGGCTCTGCAGAGATACTTGATTCAAAAAAAGAGATTGCTAATTCAACACTGCTTTGCAACATTATCTCGCTACCATTGCGATTCAAAAACATAGATTTCTAATTCAACACTGCTTTGCAACATTATCTCTCTACCATTGCATCAAATTGCTGCAGGGGGGACTAACCTTCTAGTAGAAGAACAAAGTTCTCGAATGCCTCAAGCAACTTCACCTTTTGACCTGTATCAACTTTCAAACAACGAGTCTACGAAACCCATTGTATTAGTTTATCCCGCTCCTTCTACCGATATAAAGCCCATTTACTAAACATTGTAGTTACTAGTTAGTAGAACTCATCTTCAATTCTGCAATTTATTATTTAAGTTTTATTTATTTATCAGAAGGAGCTAAAAGGGGAAGACGATCTAGGAACGTGTTATTAAATCCAGATTTTAAGTCAAAGAAAAAATAATATAAAACTATGACGATTACCTCATGAAAATTTATGCTAGTCATTTAAAAATACTGAAACGTTGACGAAGATGCTCTCTCAAGTTAACTTCAATCTCTTCTTCCCCAAACTCACTGTCTCCTAAACCCAAACCCTTCTCAACTACTACCATGGAGAAGCCGCCACAGCATCACGTATTCATCAATTTCCACGGAGCCGACGTAGTCTGCGGCGGATTCGTCCACCAAATCGGAACGGCCTTGAAACCCATCGAAGTCAACGCGTTCGCAGATGAGCCGTCGACTGGTGAACAAGAAGAAGATGTTTTGAAGATGATCGAGAAGTCGAGTATCGCGATCGTACGTAGTGTTCTCGAGCAAGTACACCGAATCGAGATGGTGCTTAGAGGCGCTTGTCAAGATCATAAAACGAATGGAACAAGGCAAACTCGCCGTGATTCCCATCTTCTACAAGCTCGAAGGAGGCTCAGGTCTCAACTTGGACAATCCCGCTATGCGTGATTTCGATCCTGAAAAGGTCAAGATCTGGAACGAAGCTTTGGATTCTGTCTCCTGCATGATGGGTTATAACTTGTATACGAGCAGGTAACGATTCTCTATTTACGTCTGTAACTATATGTATCAGTTGAAAGAGAACTAGAGAGTTTGTATTACATTGAGTCTATGTCCACTATTAGTTACATGGTCAAAAGGGTTGGTTCTCACTGATTTTCTTTACATCTTTGGCAGTGATGAGTCCAGGTTTATCACTAGCATTGTCAAAGAGGTCAAGAGACTATTGATCCAGATTCCAATAGAGGAGCACGTTAACGAGTCACTGAGTGAACAGCAGAAAGACGCCTCTGGGGAGTCCTCCAAATCACAGACGGTTGATGGTGACAGTAACCTAGGATTGTGTGAGGAATCAATAAAGGATGACACTTTCCTTTGTGAAGCAAACGAGAAAGTTGAACAAGTTAGCACAAGCTCTACCTCAGTGACCTCCGACAAACCTCCGCCTGAGCATAAAGTGTTCATCAATTTCCGGGGAACAGACCTGCACGACGGCTTTGTTAGCCACATCGCGGAGGCCTTGGAAAGGGTTGGATTCTATGTCTATATAGATCAAGATGACTCCCAACCCGGTGACCTTACGGAGCTTTTGTTCAAGAGGATCGAGGAGTCGAGGATTGCAATCGTAATCTTCTCAAGCAGGTACACTGAATCAACGTGGTGCTTAGATAAACTGGTGAAGATCAAAGAATGTATGGATGAAGGAGGACTCCTTATCATTCCAATCTTCTATAAGGTGAAGCAATTGCATGTTACACAACTTGGGGGAAATTTCGGTGTCAGGCTTTGGAATTTGTGGAGGATTCATCGAGACCACCAAATCATTAAGTGTAAGGAAGCTTTGGAGTATGTTGGAGGCATGAAGGGTTTCCCGTTTGAGGAACTTCGGTAATTGAAATCTATAGTTTAATATTGGCTTAAGAATTACAGTATCCTTGAATCAATGAGGTCTTATTTGTTGTTTTCTCTTGTTTGGCAGTCGTGAGAGCGAGGTCATAACTTCTATGGTTAAGGAGGTCAATCACATGATCACGATTTTGCAGGAACGAAACAATCCATCTTTGTTTCCTTCTTCACAGGGAGGAGAAAGTACTCAGTTGCCCACAGCCACAGGAGAAGGAGAAAACCCTGAAACGTATCTCAACAATCATCCCTTCTTTGGACTTGAGCTACGAATGGAGCAATTGGAGCAGAAACTAAAGTTTGATAACAACGAAACTCAAATTATTGGAGTTGCTGGGATGCCCGGTGTTGGTAAAACCACTCTTGCGAAAATGTTGTACGAAAAGTGGAACCGTAACTTTGTACGTTGCATGCCTCTTATGGATATCCGTAAGATGTCAGATGACCATGAGCCAGCGTGGTTGCGGAAGACACTCCTGGAGGTTCTACTCGAGGGAAATTTTCCAGAGACAAAGAAAGAGACAACACATGAATCTGTGAAGGATAAACTGCTCCAGGCTAAAGTCTTTGTTATTCTCGATGACGTGAGTGAGAAGAAGCAGTTGGATATCCTCCTTGGAAATCTAGACTGGATTAAGAAGGGAAGCAAAATCGTTATTACAACATGTGACAAGTCGTTGCTCAAGGGATTTGCTAATGATATTTATGTGGTCCCGCTATTGAACGACAAAGAGGCCTTTCAACTATTTTGCTGTCATGCCTTTGATGATAAAATCTCTAGTCCCACTGGGACCTTCCTGACTCTCTCAAGAGTATATGTGGATTACGCCCGAGGACACCCGCTGGCTCTCATTTTACTGGGGAATGAACTTCGTGGAAAAGACGAGGCTCATTGGAAACATAGATTGGAAACAGTAACACATAGTTACGATACAAATATCTGGAGATTCTCTACTGATCAACTGAATGAGCAGCAGAAAGATGTGTTCGACATCATTTATTTTTTCATATCAGAGGATGAGTATTTTATTAGGAGTCTTCTGGGTTCAGGAGATCCTGATGCTACTGACGCCGTGAGTGTATTAAGAGATCTCGCTGACAAGTTCCTGATCTCAGTCTCCGATGGCCGAGTAGAGATGAATGATTTACTGTATAGGTTTGGCAAGGGTCTTGGTTCTCCTTGGCGGCATAGGCTGTGGAATTACAAGGATATTTACAGCCCGAAAGAAATGAATACAATGGTAAGTATGTTCTGAAGAATGCCTGCAACATTTCTTGGCTGTTCTAGAATATTTTTAGTACGTAAATGAAATAGAAAATACTCTGCCCTAAAACACAGCCAGTGAGAAATCAGCGTGTGTTAGGAACCCATAATAGATCATGAATGGAATATATGAAAAGTTTAGCAAACCTTATACTGGTGCGGATTACAAACAGACAACAAGTTCACCCTCCTCTAAGATCTAAAACTGCAAAATGCTTCTCATTCTTATTTTTGGTTTATGAATCTTCCTCTTGAGCTATTTTCAGTACTCAGGGTTTGATTTTTTGACAGGAGCGCTATCATTAACATGTTTTTTTTAAGTTTTAGTCTGTTCGTTGAAATGCATCTTCTAGGTATACTGATTCCAAAATTTCTTTTGATCTTAATTAAACCTTGTATTTTCTAAAGTGTTAGGATACCAACTTAAGTTTTGTCAGTAAATTTACTGTATAAAAATTCAATTATGCTTTGCTAAAATGTTTTCTTTTAACTTGATACCAGGTAGCTAATAATGTGAGAGGTGTTTCCTTAGACATGTCAGAAGTAACAGGGAAGATTGAGTTGGAAAGTATGGCCTTCACCAATATGGATAATCTTCGATACCTGAAGATATATGATTCTTCTTGTCCTAGGCAATGTAAAACAAAAGGCAAACTACACGTCTCAGATGGGTTTAAATTTCCCTTCAAGAGAGGTTCGATATTTGCATTGGGTGAAATTCCCTTTGGAGGAACTTCCACCAGATTTCAGTCCAGGAACTCTTGTTGACCTTAGGCTGCCTTACAGCAAATTGGAACGTGTTTCGACAGGTGTTAAGGTGTGCTTTCCTGTTCCATCTTTTTGCTGTTACTTTTTCATTTGATAGGTAAAGTAACCTAAATAGTTTTCTGATCATCGGTTGAATTATGACGGTTGTTGCAGGCCACACCACGGTTGAAATGGGTAGATCTACGCCACTCCAGTAAGTTGCTTGACTTGTCAGCATTGTCAAAGGCTGAGAACCTTCAAAGATTAAATTTGGAAGGCTGCACGAATTTGAATGAGTTACCTAGGAAGATTCAAAAGATGAAGTCTCTTGTTTTCCTGAACCTGAGAGGATGCATCCGTCTTTCATCTCTTCCCTTGATGAATTTAATTTCTCTCAAAACTCTCATCCTTAGTGACTGCACAAACCTCGAAGAATTTCAGCCTATCTCTGAAAGTCTAGAAGTTCTACATTTGGATGGCACTGCAATCAAGGGACTTCCTCCGACCATCAAGAACCTCCAAAGACTTGTCATATTGAATTTGAAGAACTGCAAAATGTTGGAGTGTCTTCCTAACTGCCTTGGAGATTTGAAAGCTCTTGAAGAGTTAATACTCTCTGGTTGTTCAAGGCTTAATAATCTTTCAGATGTCAAGGAAAGCATGAAACATCTTTTGAGTTTACTTATTGACAGTATAGGAGCAAAAGAGATGCCAAACATATCGTGCGTTACTATATCCGAAAACCAAGCTTCTGCAGATATTGTCTTACAATCTTTTGGCCCGAGCAGATGGCCATGTGTTGCTAATGGAGTATCCTGTCTGCAACGTCTATGTTTAAGTGGAAATGATTTTGTCAGCTTGAAAAGTGACATTGGGCAACTTTATGATCTAAAATGGCTTGACGTGAAGGACTGCAAGAAGTTGCGATCTCTTCCGATGCTTCCACCAAAACTTCAGTACTTTGACGCTCATGGCTGTTATTCACTAGAAAGTGTGGCAAATCCTCTGGCGTATCCCGGTTTTACGGAGCAGATCAGTGTCAAATTCAATTTTTCCAACTGCAACAAATTGGATCAAGATGCAAAGGATAGTATCATATCCTATACTCAGTGGAAAAGTCAGTTTCTGTTAGAGACACTCTTTCAAAACAATGGGGTATGTCTTATTTTCTGCTAATTTCTCGTCTTATTGGCAGCATCTTTCGGGTATCTAATCTTGTTTTCGTATACATTTTCTCAGGGATTTGTTTTTGAAGCATTATTTGGAACTTGCTTTCCAGGATGGGAAGTACGCTCATGGTTCAGTTATCAAGCATCTGGGTCGCTGTTAGAGTCAAAGCTTCGTCCACACTTGTGTGATAACCGGTTTACTGGGATAGCACTGTGCGCTGTTATCCTATTTCCTGGCTACCTTGACCAGAGTAACCGCCTCTTAGTGACATGTAATTGTGTATTCAAGTATGAAGATGGGTCTTGTCTCCGCTTTAGTTGCACTGTTGGCAGTTGGAACGAGCCAAGACACATAGTGCTGAAGCTTGAGTCGTCTCATGTATTTATTGGCTACACCACTATATTGGATAGTAAAAAACATGGTGGGGAGGATAATGAAGAGGGCTGTACTCTTACTGATGCTTCCCTTGAGTTTCAAGTAACAGATGGTGCTAAAGAGGTAGTTGCTTGCAAGGTGGTGAATTGTGGCTTTAGATTGGTATATGCATCCGATGAAAGGGAGAATACATGTTGGGATGCAAAGAGGGTTGAGAACATCCCAGGTGAACCTA
This sequence comes from Moricandia arvensis, assembly GCA_905132765.1. Taxonomy (NCBI): domain Eukaryota; kingdom Viridiplantae; phylum Streptophyta; class Magnoliopsida; order Brassicales; family Brassicaceae; genus Moricandia; species Moricandia arvensis. The sequence continues at coordinate 185,210 of CAJHQP010000180.1, read as the reverse complement.
AATCACTCGAAAAATATCCCAAGCCATGATGATATCCAGAATGAGTCTTCCTGTTTATCTTTGGGAACCGATGAAATATTCATTACCGATATAGAGTCTGCTGCTAACCTAAATTTACGGAAGAGTTTGGAAAACAACAGAGTTGACATTCTAAGTGTAGAAGATGAAGGAGTAGAAATTACTTTAAGCTCTGATTATGACAACACATCATCAGGAAATTTAGAGAGGCTGCATTATCTCGTTGGAGTTAGACGACGACTTAAGCAAATGGAAAAAGTGTTGTTCTCGACGTTGGGAGAAACTCGTATTGTTGGAATTGTTGGGATGGAAGGCATTGGTAAAACAACCCTCGCAAGAATATTGTTTGACAGGCGTGGGTCTAAGTTTCCAAGTCACTCGTTTTTAACAGTGTCGAAGGATTGCAGACTAGAGCAGTTGAGGAGGATCTTCTTGAAAGATTTACTCAAACACACTAATCAAAACATAAGCGATGAGACAACACATGAATTCGTGAAAGATGAACTACTTCATACCAAGGTTTTCGCTGTTCTTGATGATGTGAGTGACAAGCATCAGTTACAGTTTCTACTCGGTAATCTTGACTGGATTAAGAAGGGAAGCAAGATTGTTATTACAACGCGTGACAAGTCATTGCTCGAGGGACTGTCTAGAGATATTTATGTGGTTCCACAACTAAACAACAGAGAGGCCTTTCAACTCTTTAGTTATCACGCTTTTAAAGATCAAATTTTTAATCCTTGTGGGACCTTTGTGTCGCTGTCAAGAATGTTTCTGGATAGTTCTCGAGGAAATCCACTATCTCTCACGTTACTGGGCAGCGAACTTTGTGGGGAAGACGAGGCTTACTGGAAAGTAACACTGGAAAGAGTGAGAGAAAGTTTCAATACGGAGAGGAAAAACTATTTTAAACAACTCAATGAGCGGCAGAAAGATGTGTTCCTCGACATAGTATACTTTTTCAAATCAGAAGACGAGCACTTTGTTAGAAGTCTGATGGATTCAGGAAATTCTGAAACTGTGAGTGAAGTTAAAAATCTCGCTGACAAGTTGCTTATTACAGTTTCGGGCGGGCAAATAGAGATAAATGATCAAATGTGTATATTGGGCAAGGAACTTGGTTCTCCTGGGTGGTATAGGCTGTCCAACTACAAAGATATCATCGACTATCTGACAAAAGAGAAACAACAACAGGTACGTTTACATTTTCTACAACAAACTTCCAAATTATTTTTTGACAGAAACTAAGGGAAAAAAAGATGTTATCGCGGGTATGTTTTAGGAAGGATTGCTAACCTTTTTCAGAAAACATGAAACAACATTGGTAGATAGAATAATTTGTATAAATCAGAAACAAATGCTGCACAATGACAAAGCAAAGCTTAAGCAAGAGTAGAGAATAACAACAGTTTCTGTCAAATAATATGGACAACAAGCTCGCGACTTCATGACATTTCTAACTTGCTGTCTTTTCACTTGGTACCAGGAAGCTAATAATGTGAGAGGTATTTTCTTAGACATGTCCGAAGTAGCGAAACATATTGTCTTGGAAAGTATGGCCTTCACCAATTTTCGAAATCTTCGATACCTCAAGATATATGATTCTTGTTGTCCTCGGCAGTGTAAAGGTAACTGCAAATTACACTTCCCAGATGGGTTTGAACTCCCCTTGAAAGAGGTTCGATATCTCCATTGGGAGAAATTCCCGTTGGAGGAACTTCCACCAGATTTCAAACCAGAAAATCTTGTGGACCTTAGGCTGCCTTACAGCAAAATCGAACGAGTTTGGGAAGGTGTCAAGGTTTGTTTTCCTGTGCCATGTTATTGCTGTTATTATTTGTATTGAATACTTTTTTTTTGATGGTTAGTTGAATTATGACCTTGTCACAGGACACCCCACGATTGAAATGGGTAGATCTACGCCACTCCAGTAAGTTACGCAACTTGTCAGCATTGTCAAAGGCTGTAAATCTTCAAAGATTGAACTTGGAAGGCTGCACGGTTTTGGAGGAGTTGCCGGTGGAGATGCAAAAGATGAAGTCTCTGGTTTTCCTCAACTTGCGAGGATGCATACGTCTTTGGTCTATTCCAAAAATGAATTTGATCTCTTTGAAAACTCTCATCCTTAGTGGCTGCACAAACCTCGAGGAATTCCAGATAATTTCAGAAAGTATAGAATTTCTTCATCTGGATGGCACAGCAATCAAAGGACTTCCTCTCGCCATCCAGAAGCTCCAGAGGCTTGTCTTACTGAATTTAGAAAATTACAAACGGTTGGAGTGTCTTCCCAACTGTCTCGGAGAGCTGAAAGCTCTTGAAAAATTGATAGTTTCTGGTTGTTCAAGCCTTCAGAATCTTTCAGAGGTAAGGGAGAGCACGAAACATCTCCAGAGTTTACTTATGGAAAGGATAGGAGCAAAGGAGATGCCAAACATGTGCGAAGGCCAAGCTTTTGCAGATGTTGTCATACAACCTTTTGGCCCGAGCATATGGCCACGTGTTGTTAATGGAGCATCCTCTCTGCGACGTCTATCTTTAAGTGGAAATGATTTTGTCAGCCTCCAAACTGACATTGGAAAACTTTACAATCTAAATTGGCTTGACGTGAAGGATTGCAAGATGCTGAGATCTATCCCGATGCTTCCACCAAGACTTCAATACTTTGACGCTCAGGGCTGTGATTCACTAGAAAGAGTTGCAAATCCTCTGGCCATTCAAGTGTTCACGCATCACATCCATGCCACCTTCAATTTTTCTAACTGCAACAAGTTGGATGAAGATGCAAAAGATAGTATTGTAACCTATACCCGGTGGAAAAGCCAGTTAGTGCTCAATGCACTCTATCGATACACTGGGGTCTGTCTATTTCTCTCTATCAGTTTCTAGCTTTCCTAGTAGCATATGTTGGTATCTTATCTTATTTTGGAATTCCTTTTGTTTTCAGGCTTCGATTATGGAAGCTTTGACTGGAACCTGTTATCCTGGATGGGAAGTACCCACATGGTTCAGTCACCAAGCCTCGGGATCGGTGTTAAAGCCAAATCTACCTCCACACTGGAGTCACAACATGTTTACAGGAATTGCTCTGTGTGCTGTTATCCGATTTTCTGACTACCATGAGCCGAGGAGCCGCCTCTTAGTAAAATGTAATTGTGAATTTAATAGTGAAGACAGGTCTAGCTTTGTCAGCTTAAGTTGTACGGTCGGCGGTTGGAGTGATCCAGGTAAAACAGCAGGTGATATTGTACCGTCTCACGTCTTTATTGGATATGCTAGTATGTTGGATATCAAGAAACATGGTGAAGAAGAAGATAAAGAGGGATGTAGTCATACGAAGGCTTCTTTTGAATTTGAAGTGACTGATGATACGAAAGTGTTAAATAGCTGCGAGGTATTGAAATGTGGCTTTAGCTTGGTATATGCATCCGATGAATTGCGGTCTAAATTTGGTTTAGGGGATGAAGCTAATCAGTATAGAGCTTATTCAAGAAAAGGTGGTTGAAACTAAATGCCTTTTACGATCATCATGCGTCTTTGCTACCTAGTTTTGCTTGAGGCTTCTAATTTTCTAACTTGTTTTTTTTTTATTTGCTCGCTTGTCTTCCTTTCTTAGTGGGAAACTCTAATGGAAAGAGTGCAATCGAAACACTGGAAAGTCGGCCGGATGGTAGGCATGAGATAGTTGAATTGCCAAATAAAATGACAGCCATGACAAAAACAGCCAGCATACGCTCGGAAGTTTATGGGTATTGAGTCCTTGATAATCCTTATTGATGATTATTCGGGTCTAGTTAAATTAGTTTCTCTTTGATCCGTCTTTTAACCAAACATTTGTTTCTTTCACGTTTGTATGTGGCAAGGTCACTATGTCTTGTTCTGCATCTGATCTTCATCTGTTTCCCTTAATGAATTTTGCAGCATAGGTGCCTCTGCTTTTGAACCGACTTCTGCGACAGTTCTGAAAGAGCTAACTGTAATAGCTGGAAGAACGTTCAAGTCCCTGGGAAGAGGAGTTATGGCAGTTGGACGTGTCTTGTTTCTTGCTTTGTTTGCAACTTTTTTCTTTAGTCTCTTCATAACTCCTCTACTTTTCACTGAAGCAAAATCTCCTGCCTCCTGGTAAGTTCTCAATGGGTTTTGTTTGCTAGGTGTTGTTGTTTGGAGTGTCAAAGAATCATAGCATGTGCTTGTTTTGTTTGTTTTAAAACTGCACCTGAAATGTAGTGTACTTGCTTCTTGAGAAAATGTTTACTTCGACATGTAAGTCTTTGCTTCTTTGTTTTGGATAAACTACGTCTGGACATTTTTAACTGGAACAAGATAATCGATCCAAACCGGAGAACTATAAATATTCGAACGGTTCTTGTATTACTACTACATCTGAAATTTCCAAACTATTTTTCTATCTCTACATCCAGAATACCCAAAAACCAGTGCTTTAGATCCTTAAGAACATTGACCCCGTAGGCCTTGTTTAGTATAAAGTATTAAATGTTGTATCTGATACAATCATATTTTACCCTTAAAAGTATACTGCAAATGCACAATGATACGCAGTAGTATTTCAGGGATCGAATTCACAAGGATTAAAGTTACAGAACGACTCTTCGAGAATAGTGTTAAGCCGCAAGGATCAAAGTTACAGAACGACTCTTCGAGAACAGAGTTAAGCTAAGACCAAACAGGAGTTTGTTTGTAGTTTCCATTCTACAAAAAATGATGTAAACTTATGAATCAGGTCTCAGAAAAATCTTGGGAAACACAAATTGATAGATGTAAAAGTTTAACAGGGAATATATTAAAGACAGTTCTAGAACTCAAATCACTTAACTAGACTAGTCCACTTCCGAGTACTAAACCCTATGTATTAGAATCTTCAAGACTATTTTCTGTTGAATTTCAGATTCTAGACATGCAATAAGAACTAGTTTTGATAAGTTCACAAAACTTCCTAACAACAACTTTCATTTGTTAAGAATATTTTGCTCACCTAGGTTTATTGAGACACTTAATCGAACACTTCTAATGCATTAAACAACCTATGAATCAGCAACAAGGTGACCAATCCATTTCAAACACTAAAAATAACCTAAATGAAGAAATCGATAGATTATTCCTTATTCTAATAAATCACAATCACCAATTCATGAACTCCCTTGAACCCTAAACCTAACTAATAGATTACTGAGACATAGATATTGAAGCACATAAAATCAGTGAGTATAACATAATATCAGTAGAAATTAACAAGGAGTTTCAAAAATCTTCTCTAGAAACAGAGTATAGTATCGTCTCTCGATGGAAAAATCTCCAGAGAAGTCTCTAATAAAAACTAAAAAGAAGTATAGTTTGAAAAACTGATAAAAACTGAAATATAGGTCTAAAGACTCTAAACACATCTGGTACAAATCCCTAGGATAAAATCGGCTCAAAATTTGATTTAAACAAAAAAAATCTGATTTTTACACGAGTAGACCGGCTCAACAATCGACCGGTCAAATTTTGTCGATTTGTCGACCTTGCAGATGATCGGTCGATTGGATGTTGGCCGACCGATTTCACTTGACATGCTTGTTCTTCCTTTTGGCTGCAAATTTCTTACTGAAAATGATCGACCGATCCAAAATGAGATCGACTAATTTTTACTTGAAAATGTAATTTTGCTCTATTTTTCTCCAGTCCTTGTTTTTTGATCCCAGAATTCCATTCTAACGCATTCCAACCTACTCAAAAAACGCTTGAAAACATGGGTTAAGATGCGTTAAAAACACAACATATCAACTCCCCCAGACTAGCCTTTTGCTTGTCCCCAAGCAAACACTACAAGATGCTGCCACAATACCGACGACCATTTTCATCGAAATTTCGTCGGGATAGGCCATTCCTGACGAATTTCCGACGAAAATGGCCGTCGATATGGCTTCGTCTGAAACTCAAATGTCGTCAGGAATCCGTCGGGAATTTCTGATGGAATACCGAGGAATTCTGACGACCAAAATTTCCGATGACGTTCCGAGAACAAAATATGATCGGAATATTGCGTCGGAAATCTCCGACGGAAAAAGGCCGTCGTGAATTTCCGACAGAACTAGGCCGTCGGGAATTTCCGACGGCCTAGTTCCATCGGAAATTTCTGACGGCCTAGTTTCGTCGGAAAATCCCGACCCCATTCTGACGGACGGACGCCGTCGGGAATTTCGACAACGGCTTGCCGTCGGAATTTGTCTACGGATATGACCGTCGGAATTGTTGTCGGGATTTTCCGGATTTAAATTTAAAAATCATTTTTTAATATTTGATTTTTTTAATTTATTTAATTGAATTATTTAAAAATATTCAAATTTAAATATAGAAATGTAAAAAAAATATATTATAGAAATTTAAACAAAAATATATTATAGAAATTTTAAAGTTTTACATAATTTAAAAAAAAACATTCGAAAAGTGCATAATTTTTTTAAAAAGCACTAAAACCTTGTAAGAAACATTTCCTCCATCCTCTTCATAAGTTCCTGGTTTAACCTCCTGGTCTCCGCCATCTCCTCTCGATATGCCGCCATCTCAGCCGACTGTTGGTCCATTTGAGCCGATTGTTGGGCCATCTGAGCAATAACTGTAGCGTTCTGGGTCTTCAACGCTTGAATACATTGAGTCTTGTCTTGAAGCTCCTCAATGATCATCGGATCAACATATGAAGATTGCGAAGACGATGCAGGACACGAAGAAGCAAGACAAGCCAAACCGACCAGATAACCTTTCTTCTTTGGGACCGCCTATTAAAAGATTAATAAAATTAAAAATCTAAGAAATTTACCTGAAAACTTAGATTATTATAATGTTATGAAAATTAAAATATTAATGAAATGATAATCTAAGAAATTAACCTGTTCGACCATTTCGTTGATTTGCTGGATTTGGGAGAACTGGGTGGAAGCATCGGAATCGTCATCACCGGTAAGAGGAGGCTGAGAAGCTAGAAAGTCTTGTTTCTGCGTCTTCACCAAGTCCACGACACCTTTAATTGTTACATTCTTGATTTCTCCAGTCTTCTTGTTGGTGTACACTGCCTCCATGACGGCGAGCTGGTCGACGGGTTTCCCGTCGTTTGCCTCAACATATAATAATATATAAAAGACATAGTAAACATATAGAATTATAAAAAAAGAAGTAAAAAATATAGAGCATACTTACAAGTTGGTCCTCCTTAGTGGATATGCTGGACGCCAAGGTTGTGGGTGTACACCCCTGCTCCTTCACGCTCGCTCTTGTGGTTGCCCGAGTTTCTGATCGAAATCTCTTCAGTCGCATCCTCCAACCAATGATCAATCAGCTCCTTCCAAACCGTAAGGTTGATGCCCTTTCGCATCTTCCCCTTCGTCCAAACCTGCTTCCACTCGTTCAGTTGCTTGGTATAAGCATATGCAGCCTTCTTGTGAAATGCCTGACAGACAGTTTCCGTCAGGCTAGACTCCCAGTTGAACTCTTGCTAAAAGAAAACACACATAATATTAATAAAAATAATATAATAAAATTATTAAGAAATACTTAAAATAAAAAAATAGAAAAATACCGCAAATTGACGAAACCACAGAGGTTGTTTTCCTGCATCCAACATTTCAAAAAATCGCATAGCTTCTGCATTGGGTTCTTCTTCCCCTCTGTAGTGATCGTTAACCATCTGCTCCATACCATAACCATAATCTACATCTTCTCATCGTTCTTCAAACCTATTTTCGAGTTCTTCTAACATATCCACAATTTGAGGTTCGCTAGTACTACCATATTCATAACTAGTTTCTCCATGAAGATACCAAACCTTGTAACTCTGGTCAAACCCTTTCTTATATAAATTTTTCCAAACATCCCATTCCTTTAAAACCCTACTATTTTTACATGAAGAGCAGAGACATCTTAACATACTGGTATTTGCTTCCGGTTGCCGTTGAACTACCGTCATGAATTCTCCAATGCCTCTCGCGTATTCTTCCGTAAGTAAATTGGTGTTTAGATCCATATGATAAATATCCATCTACGCACGAAAATTATATGAAGACATGATTTTTTTCGGAAATGTTGTTTCCAAAGAGAGAAAGAAGAGAGAAATGAAGAGTGAATGAAGGGAAATGAGGAGAGCATGTATTTATAGAAGAAAACTGCTGACACTCTGATGGAATTCCGACGGACATTACTAAAAACCGTCGGAATTTCGTCGGGAAATTCAAAATTTTTAACGGCTATAAAACGACAAAAAACCGTCGAAAATCCATCGGAAATTTTTGACGGATATCTGACTGATTAGCGACTATCTCCAACGGTAACAACAATCATCGATATTTCTGATGTATTCCTGATGAATACCTGATCCCATCGGGGATTTTTGACGGATTCTTGATGGAGTCCAGGTTCCGTCGGGAATTTCTGACGGAATTCTGACGGATTCCCGACGATGTCCAACGGTAACAAAAATCGTCAAGATTTTTTCGGATTTCTATCGGGGGCAACGTTGTCGGAATTTTGTCGGGTTTTTCTGACAAAATTCCGACGAAAAAGAAATTACCATTTTCGTTGGGAAGCCGTTGAAATGTCGTCAGAATATTCCGACGGCCGCGCCCTCCGTCGGAATTTTCGTTGGGAAGTGCCCTCCTTTCTTGTAGTGAAACTACCATGATCTAAGAAAGAGGTTTGAAACCATAAGAACTCACATTTCCTTTAGACACCTTCTTACCATCGTTAGTTGCAAGCCACATCAAAAAGCACCAACCTAAGAAGGTACTTTGATGTACTCGGCTTCAGCTTAGCAACCTAACCATTTTCATCCCACACCTCATAAAAGTTATCCAAATTCACCCTCACTAACCTCATTCAAGATTATATGTGTAGTCTTATCGAGGGGGTATCAATCAAATGACACATGGATTCTTACCCCTTCAAGTTTATGATTACACATGCAGTCTTACTCTAGTTTCTTTCCTCTCTCTTTTCTCACTTCCCTCAGTCAGTTTCTCCCTACTTTGTAAGGTATCAATTTTTTTATCGACTTAATTTATTGGACATGCTTCCATGAGACACTAGCACTAATGGTGGTGGCCACTAATCACCCGATTCACTTCTTTTTGACCTTTATCCTTTTTTTTGAAGGGAAGAGAGAGGAAAACCATACTCACACAAACTAGGCTTTTCAGACCTGAACAAGGAGTCTGATCTAGTGTATACCAAACTTCCAAATAATAAAATCATGTAGATTAAGTGGAAGGTCAGCTTTGGATCCTTCAAACACCTTAACAAGCATGGATGGTAATTGCAGATCAATCCACTTTGGCGTTTTCCATGTTGTGCAGTATGCAGTTAATAGCTGAAAGAATGGTCACTGAAATGATGGTTAGACAGTTAGTTCCAAGAAAATTTCCAAGTCCGGACTACATTTTGACTCAATAAAACAGTAGACTCAAGACTCTAAGAGAAAAAAATGAACAAACGATTTAGTAACAATAATACCCTGTCTTAGATTTATTTCATAATGTCTTAGTGCAAAAATAAATAAAAGAAAAGGAATTCTTTTTTTTGTAAAGCGATGAAAAAAACTTACTTAAGAAAATCGACCGGTCTAAGTGGAAATCGACCGGTCGCCTGCAAATCGACCATTTTTGGTAGCTCTGGTCGATCGCAGCCCATTCGCAAAATTGGTTTGGACATGTTTCCTCTATCTGATCAGTAGATCGACTGGTCCATCGACCAATCCTTTTTTTCTACTTCAAACAAAAGAAAAGTAAAACCAAAAATCAAAAGTAAAGTAAAATGAAGAGAAATATGTACACTTACCAGTGGGTTGCCTCCTACCAAGCGCTTGTTTTAAGTCATTAGCTCGACTTTAGGATGGAGATCAACCAGGTTGAGTAGATGAACTTGCTCCAAAACAAACTCCACAATTGAAAATGTTGGGCTCTAGAATTCCATTAAGCAAATCCTTCAGAACATTTTCTCCTTTCTCCTTGAACTCAAATGTAAGAAACACTTTAACCTTAGAGAGGTTTCGAGGTTTCTTTTCATTTTACCTCATATCAACTGAGTCTTCGTAAAATTTCAAAGGAACCAAAGTCATAGGACCAGATTTGATTCTTTCGCTCTTCACATTGGCTAAGGCACCATGTTGCTTACATGTATTTATGGCACATAGCTGGGAGTCTTTATCCAAGAATTCTTTGATCTTTGTTTTACCACTAACTGTTTTTCCAGGAACATTCACAATTACACAAGTTTCATGCCTTTGTATTTTGTTGGTCAGAATCGCCTTGTAAAAGACCTTCTTCTCTATGTTTGCAAATAACACTCGCTTGTTGGGGAGATATATTATTGCACCCACTGAAGCCATGAATAGCCTCCTAAGAATCAATTGTACAATATACAATAGACTCCTCAATCATCCCCACAACCTGGAAATCAACATGTACCAGATAATCTCATACTTGCACTGGTAATTCAGGGATTGTACCAAATGAAGCGGTTGTGGAGGAGTTAGCAAAATCAAGAGTAATCTTGGCTGGCTGAATTCTATCAATTTTCTGTTTCTATGCGATCACATTTGACATGACATTCACACTGGATCCAGAATCACACATAGACTCATTGAACTCAAAATCAGATATAGAACATGGAAAAACAAATTTTCCAGGATCTTCAATCTTAGGCAAAACTCTCAGTGGTGGTGTAGTCAACGCCTTAGTAAAGAGATATTTAATCTTTTCTTGAGTCTCTCTACAACTATTAAAGAACATATGCATCTAGGAAGCTTTCTCACCATCCTGTTAAATCCTGCTAGCTTCTCTGCACTAATGAGCTCCATCAAGTGTGTGGGTGGCATTGGGTACAAAACCTTAGGAATATATGGCGGTTTTTCCACATAAAAGGTTCCTCATGTTCAAATTTCTTTTCATTCTCCTTTCCAACTAAGACCATATTATATTCTTCTCGAGAATTCACTTTGTTTCTTCCTAGAGGAATTTGCTGCAGCCTCTTTATCGCTTTAGTGTTTTGAGCCACTTGTGTATCCAGTTTATCGACATGATCTGAAAGAGACTCCAATCTGTTGTTTAAGTTCTGATACATGCTATCTAATTTCTGATTAATGCTGTCAAACTTCATGCTCATATCACTAGCTGCTTTTTGCTGATAATTTATCAACTGCTGCATCATCATTTTAAGCTTAGATTCTTGAACTACTTAACCCGATTTTCCAGGAAGTTGAAAGTAAGCTGAGTTCTTTGGTTGGAAACCATTAGGTTGATGATTGATAGACTCTGCAAATTCCTGAAATATAGCTTTGTCCCCAACATCCTGACATGAGTTGACAGCTCTTTGCATCATCATGTCTATCTTTGAATTCAACTCCTCAATCTTTAGAGCTTCCACACTGCTAACTTGTCTTGTTCTGTCATATTCCTGGCAGTGATTACTAGAGCCGGAAGCAAGATTTTTGACCAGTGTGTATGCATTGTCATAAAATCTCCATTGCTTGCTGCATTGAGAGATTTTTTGACATTTCACTCCATCATAAAAGATGTTGAGGATATGCTCATTCGTGAAGCCATGATGAGGACAGTCTCTGAGATACTCTTTGAACCTTTCCCATGCCTCATTCATAGGTTCCTAAGCGTGCTTCTGGAAACGGGTGATCTTACTCCTAAGAGTAGATGTTTTGGACTTTGTGTAGAAGTTGTCGACGAAGATCACTCTACACTGATCCCATGTGCTGATAGATCCAACAGAAATATATCTCAACCATATCAATGCTTTATCGCTCAAAGAGAAAGCGAAAAACTTGCAGTGAAGGTAGTCATAAGAAACTCCATTTACCTCGTAGTACTGCAAATTTCCTCAAGGTTTTCTATGTGTTCCATTGGAATTTTTGAGGGTAATCCATGGAACAAATGTTGTTTGACCAAAGCGATGATCTATGGTTTTAGTTCAAAATTCTGTCCATGAACCGTAGGAAGCTGAAACACAAACCTAATCTGGTAGAAGGTATGTGGAGTATCATAAGCTCCAATAGGACGAGGTGGTGGTAGTTGTAGTGCAGCAGCAGCGATGGCGACATTCTGCTCTTCTTCGTTCTCAGTCATATTTTTTTCGTGTACCTGAAACACACAAGAAAAAAAGAAAGAAGAGACTGTTAGTACTGAAATTAAAGTCCTAGACTAAACTCCAGTCCTAGACTCATAGGTAACGCAATTGGTCCCCGTCAACGGCGCCGAAAACTTGATACAATCAAGTTTTACCTTTAAAAGTATAATGCAAGTGCATAGTGAAACACACTAGTATTTCATGGATTGAATCCACAAAGACCAAGGTTACACAACGACTCTTCGAGAGTAGAGTTAAGCCAAGACAAAATAAGAGTTTGTTTGTAGTTTCCAGTTGCAATAATGTAGAAGTAAAAAGCAAAAAACAATGTAAACTTATGAATAAAAAGCGTCACATCTCCGGAAATCTTGGGAAACACAGATTGATATATGTGAAAGTTCAACAGAGAATGTATTAAGGACAGTTCTAGAACTCAAATCACTTAATTAGACTATTCTACTTCCGCACTACTAAACCCTATTATTAGAATCTTAAAGACTAACTTTCACTGAACTTTAGATTCTATACATGCAATAAGAACTAGTTTGATAAGTTCACAAAATTTCCTAACAACAACTTCCATTGGTTAACAACAACAAGGTGATCAGTCCAGTTCAGACACAAAATAACCTAGATGAAGAAACAGATAGATTATTCCCTATTTTAATAACTCACAGTCACCAATTCATGAATTCCCTTAAACCATATACCTAACTAATAGATTACTCAGACATGTATATTGAAGAACATAAAATCACTGAATAAGACATAATATCAATAGAAATTAACAAGGGTGTTCAAAAATCTTTTCTAGAAATAGAGTATAGTATCGTCTTCCCGTTAGAAAAAAAATCTTCAGATAAGTCTCTAATAAAAACTAAAAAGAAGTGCAGTTTGAAAAAAATTTGCTAAGAAAACGTAAAATATATGTCTAAACACATCTGACACGAATCCCGAGGGTAAAAGCGGCTCAAAATGGAATTAACCCAAAACAATCTGGTTTTGGACGCGTAAACCGGCTCGACGAACGACTGGTAAAATTGTGGCGATCAGTTGATCAATCTCTGTGATCGATCAATTGGATGTTGGCCGACCAATTTCACTTGACATGCTCGTTCTTCCTTTTGACCGTAAATTTCTTACTAAAAATGATCGACCGATCCAAAATGAGATTGACCGGTCTTGAGTTGAAAATACCATTTTTGCTCTATTTTGCTCCAGTCTTTGCTTCTTGATCCTAAAACTTCATTCTAATGCATTCCAACCTAGAATACTCGAAAACATCAACAAAATTCGAAAAACGCTTGAAACATGGTTAAAATGCGTTAAAAATGCAACATATCAATATCGTTCATTAATCAACTAAATAACAAAGATGTCATACGGGCTAACCCACATCCAAGTAGCCCAACTCATATCTGAGTTCAAATTTTAAATGGGTCGTGCGGGCTGGCCCGCTGCGGGTTGCGGTCTGTGTATCTATATCTAAGTTTGTCCCGCCTAATCAAGCGGTGTTGTGGTTCAATCCGCGGGTTTCCATTTGTGGTATTTTAATATGCTATGTAGTTTCTATACTATGAATGTCAAATGAGTGCGGCATATAAAAAAAATTATGAATTTTTCTTTTATAAATAATATGCATTTGATTAAAAGCACTCGTTTGAGAAACGATAAAAGAGTTATTAAAAAACGAAAACATAAGCAGATATTCTTTATAATACTTTAAGTATTTAAATTATTTACATATAATATATTTATTTTTAGTTATTATGCAACATTTGTGCCCAAATATTAACAAAATTGAGAATAACTAATGTATAGTGAACTGAGATACAAAAATCAAATTCATATATAAACCCACTAAAGTTGATTCCAATATTCATATCTTTGTGTTTTCTACAAAACTTAATTTATGTTGTGTAAATATGGAATATGATTTTCTCTAGATGTCTTGTGTTATTTTTTGTTTTTATTGCTATTTTTTCTTTTCGTTTATATTTTAAATGGTTTAATTTGTTTTGTTATATATAATAAAATATTTTGAAAAACATTATATTCAATCAAAACTCTTAGTTTTAGAAATATTAAACGGTTCGACCCGCGGCCGAGTAACCAAACCCACATCATACTAGATTTTGTTTTCATCTATGTGGACCGGCCCACCAGAGGTTGTTGTTGGTACATATATGTCCAGATCCGCCCTGCAACTGAACTACTTGAACATAACCCGCAAGTTGCAGCCTACTTTTGACATCTCTAGTAACCAATATCAGAAATGGATAACATAAAAAAATAACATATGGAAAATCTGGATACGATTTTTACCAAAAAAAATCTGGCCACGATTTGCCTCCATTCATCAAAGTTTTAAGAGTAAAACACAAAATTTTAAATTGTTAATGTAACACTTAAAAGTTATTATCATCCACATCCTAATCTCATAAATTTTTTTTGATCAAATTAATCTCATAAATAAATATCGAAACCAATAGCCATAAAGTCTATCATCCATCACCCATACTATTTTATTAGTAATAGCTGTAAAACATTTTTATATTCCCGCGTCATTGGCGTGGACGAGTAAGCTAGTTATACAAATAAAACACAATAGCATATATAATTGAGTAGTAATTAGATCTAACCATAGTTCAAGACTACTGTATTAAAGATAAGGGAGGACGATTCCGGTTTATGATGTTTAGAGAAAATGAAAAGAATGGAAAAGATTTAGCTGATTTGCAGAAATGGTATAACGCTTTGAATTCTGTTCCAACCAAGTTGGGCTTGACTTTGAAGGAATTTAACGGGTAACAAGTTATAACTCTTTTTATTAGAGATAAATATTTCACATCAGAAATTCAATGAGACCTTAAGTAATATATAAAAGGTTAGGTCTATTCCACTTATCACCAATTAGTTTTAAATTAAAAGTCTATTATAAACTTGAATCTAACACTTTTTTGTTCTCGTTGCTATTTTGATCATCTTATTCAAGAATCTCATTGATCTTGTTACTCATTTATATTGTAGGGTCGAGGGGAAGCTTGTTGGAAAGATCGTTGAATCGGTCAAAGAAGTGCTAGCCCAACTAGAAGCCAAACCAAAAGTGATCCCTAACAATGTCTCACCAGTAAGTTCTGGTGAAAATACTTCCTTTCAAATGCCTAGAGAGAAGCCTTTCTTTGAAGATGAAATGAATCGACGCCTTAAGCAGTTGAAAGAGAAGATAAGTTTCAAAAGCCTTGAAACTCAGATTGTTGGAATAGTTGGGATGCCTGGGATTGGTAAAACCAATCTCGCGGAAATGCAATTCCATAAGAAGAAAACCAGGTTCGTGTTTAAGAAGATAGTCTCGAACATTCGTGAGAAGTCAGAACAACAAGAGCACGATTATCTGAAGAAAGAGCTTCTGGGTAATCAAGAAATTATTGACATAGCTGACATGTTCAAAAGGAAAATCTTTGTTGTTCTTGATGACGTGAGCCACAAGAAACAAATAGATTTTCTAGTCGAAAATCTCAGTTTGATTAAGAAAGGAAGCAAGATTGTCATTACAACTCGTGACAAGTCATCAATTGCAGAACTGGATCATGACATTTATGTGGTCCCTGGTTTGAACGACAAAGACGCCTTGGAGCTCTTTGAATATCATGCCTTTAATGATCAAATCTCTAGCACCAAAGGGAATCTCCCCAACCTATCCAAAATGTTTGTGGATTACGCTGGAGGCAATCCACTAGCCCTTGAAGAGTTGGGAAAGGAGCTTCGTGGGGAAGACGAGGCTCACTGGGAGAAAAGACTAGTAACCCTGCCATACCGGTGCAATCCAAAGATACGAACCGAGTTGAGAACCAGCTATGACAAGCTGAGTGATCAACAGAAGGATGCGTTTCTCGACATAGCTTGTTTCTTCAGATCAGAGGAGGAAGATTATGTGAAGTGCTTACTGGATCAGTATGAGTCCGAGTCTGGAGAAGATGCTGTAAGAGAACTAGCTGAGAAGCTGTTGATATCTATCTCTGCCGGCCGAGTAGAGATGCATAATATACTGTGTACATTTGGCAAGGAACTTGGTTCATCCGACGAAAATAAATCAGGGGAAAGAATGTGGGCTTATAAAAAAATTACTGAAACTCTACTCTTGAAAGAGCTCATCAGCCCTGAGAAGACAGAAAAGGTAAAATGAATCTCAAGTCATTCTTAATAACATTTAACTCAGGATATGTAGTTAAAACTGCTACATTACCTAGTTTGGATGTTATATGTTCAAATCTCACTAGTGGATGTATGCTCTCTAAAAAAAAGAGTTAAGTGACATAGTTTAAGCCTGTACAGGTCTAGAAAACTATAATCAATAAAAAAAGTAAAACTTAATTTCACTTTGCTAACTTTTTGAGTTGTGACCAGGGAAAGAGAAAGGTGAGAGGCATTTTCCTAGACACGTCCAAAGAAGAACAAGTGGGAACACACTCAACGTCGAACAATGGAAAAGAAAATACGAAAATACCATTAGACATGGAAACTTTTACCAACAGATTCAACCAGATGGATCTACGATACCTCAAGATCTATGACTCTCTATGTCCTCAGAACTGTAAAGTAATCTTGCCTGACGGACTTGAGTTCCCGTTTCAAGAGGTCCGGTATCTCCACTGGCAGAACTTTCCGTTGGAAGAACTTCCACCAGACTTCAACCCACAGAATCTCATTGATCTCCGACTGACTTACAGTAAGATGATTCAACGTCTTTGGGAAGCTGTTAAGGTATGTCTTCATTTGCCAACTTTTCATTACTAAGTTAGATAAACTTTCAACATAAAACTAATTGGTAATAAGTGGATTGACGCATTTTATATATTACATCAATTCAAACTTCCATGTGGGATTATTCACTGCTAACATATTTGAATATGGTCTTGTTTGTTTCCATTTCCAACATGTGAGACCTATGTTACTCAAGTAACCCATGCAATTTAGTTGACTGGTGGTAACCATATTCGCAGGAAGTGCCTCGATTAAAGTGGGTGGATCTGAGTTACTCGGCTAAGTTGACCGACTTATCAGCATTGTCAAAGGCCTGTCATCTTCGAAGGTTAAATCTTGAAGGCTGCGGGATTCTTGAGAAGTTGCCTGAAGATATGGAAAACATGAGGAGCCTTGTTTTTCTGAACCTCAGAGATTGTGTAATGCTGTCCTCTCTACCAGAGAATCTTGCTTTGTTCTCTCTGAAAACTCTCATCCTCAGTGGCTGCTCAAGGTTTACAAAGTTTGATCTTGTTTCTAAAAATCTTGAGTTTCTTCATTTAGAAGGCACAGCCATCGAGAGTCTTCCCTCGACCATCCAGGACTTCAAGAAACTTGTGCTACTAAATCTTAAAAACTGCAAAAGGTTGGAGTCTCTTCCGGACTGTCTCGAAAAGCTGAAGGCTCTTGAAGAACTGATGCTCTCTGGCTGTTTCAAGCTAAAACGTCTTCCTGAAATTAGAGAGAAGATGGAAAATCTGCAGATTTTACTACTTGATGGGACCTCAATACAGTGTCGTAGCTTAAATGACCAAATAGTTAACCAACAACCACTATCTATGCTGCGGCGTCTCTGCTTAAGCAGCAACGATATGATCTACAGCTTGCAATCTAGCATTAGCCAACTCCATCACCTGAAATGGATAGACTTGAGGTATTGCACCAATCTCACATCTCTTTTGACGCTTCCACCTAATCTCCAATACTTAAACGCACATGCATGCACGTCGCTGAAGACAGTAGCGAGTCCTCTTGCTAATCTTATGCCAGCGGATCAGGTCTCTTCTTCATTCATCTTCACTAACTGTGATAAGCTAGAGCACATGGCAAAGAATGAAATTATATGCTACGCACACAGTAAAAGCCGGCGCTTGTCTGATGCACTGCATCGTCACAACAAGGTATTCCAAAGAATTTTTTGAGCGCCCGATTTAGGCATAGCCTAGTGAAGCATTAGTTTTGGTATTCAAAATCTCCAAGTAGACAAATGCCTCCAAATTATGATTTTTTTTTCTATAAATTTTATGATCCCAAATCTCGGATCCGGGTCGGGGTCAGATTTGTGTCAAACCCAATAAAACATTAGTTGTGACCCCTAAATATTATATAGATTTTTGTATAAGAATAAGCTCCTTTTTTATATTTTTAATTTAAAGTTATTAAATAACGTTTATGGCATGTAAATTTTCAGATCCGGCCGGGTAATGACATGTGTGTCTAAATTCAATGACATGAGTATTGATCATCTTTAGTTTACTATATGTATATGCAGGGTGTTGCGTTTGAAAATTTGGTTTCCACTTGCTTCCCTGGAAGTGAAGTTCCTGTGTGGTTCAGTTACAGAGCTTCTGGAGCAGTGTTGGAGCGAGAGCTGCTTCCAAGCGACAACGGATTTGTTGGTATAGCTTTGTGTGCTGTTGTCTCGTTTGAGAACTACAAAACCCGAAACAACAACTTCATGGTGAAGTGCTTATGTGAGTTCAACAACGTCGATACCACTTCTAGCTTCTTTAGTTTCCATATCGGAGATTTATCCGAGGAGAAAGAGGAACAACGCACGATTAAGTCTACTCACGTTTTCATTGGTTTCACCAGCTGGTTGAATATTAACCAGTGTCAAGAACTAGGCCTTAGGAGAAGGTGTGGTCCTGCTAAAGCTTGCATATCGTTTTTAGTCACAGACGGTACTCGTGAGGTTGCAAAATGCAAGGTACTCAAGTGCGGCTTTAGTTTGGTTTGTGAATCTGATAATGGGTCTTGGGATGCAAACGCTGATGCAAACGCTGATGCAAGCGGTGATGCAAGTTTAGAGGATGGTGGATCTGATATTGGTTGTTCTTGCGATACAAACGTTGATCCAATGTCAGTGGCAAGAGAAGTTAGACAAGGTGACAGTAGATTATTGGGTTTCCTGAGAAGAGGATGGCGTATTACTTTGTCCCCCTTCGTTTCTTCATCCACATTTAACACCTAAAATTTAACATCCATAGACCAGTTTTTGCATCTGATGCAAAAGAAGTTGTTTGTTTGTGATTTTGTAAGAAAACCTTAATTCAATCTTGTATTAAAATGATTAATATTGGCATCTGATGCTCAAATCAGAACACGTCGCTTTCAACTCTGAACGCACCTGAGCAGTCTCATCTTCTCGTTATTGAACATAAGACGATGTCGCTCTTGGGACATCGTTAACGGAACCAATCCCCAATCTACGTCCCTTTTTCTTAGAGACGACCTTCAAAAAAATTAATAAAATTAATTTTAGCCAATAATAAAAGTTAGATATTAACGAATAATAATAATTAAAAAGTTTTACCTGCTCGTAGATCTCATCCACTTAAGCTATGGATAATATGACGGGTATCCCATCGGGTGAATGCTGGGTCAGCTGGGTTTGACGCTCTTCAACCGGAGCAACAATGTCGTTGTAGATTTGCTCGGACCTAGGATTTACAAATTGCTCAGCCTTGTTCTTGTGGGTCCTCTCGTAAAGTTCCTTAAAAGATGGTAGAACTCCCGTCTCTTTGGCCTTTTTTAGAATTTTAAAAATAATTAATCAATTAAAATTGATATAATAAAAAATTTACTTAATTTAAATATTTACCATTCCTAGACGGACACCGGCGTGTGGTGTTTGACCCAAAGAGTGAAGCATCAGCGTGTTGCCATGCTCGTCTTTCGTCAGACGGGAAGAGGAGCAGATGTTGGAGACTCTGAACGACAATGGCAAGTTCCAGTAACGGATGAGGCCATCCCACATCCCCGTAGTGAGCTCAGCGGATTTCCCGTGCTCATAACCGTCTACCAGATAATCGTCCTTCCAGTTAGACACTCTGTCCAACAATCGTTTTTTTGCCTTTTTGACAAAAGCTCGCTTCACGTCTTCGTTTACTCCTGTGGACCAACGCCATTTTTGCTGTACACCAAAAAATATTAGATTAACAATTAGTTTAAAATATTTAAAAATTTTTAATAATTAAAAATTTAAATTAAAAACTATATACCGTGAACATTTTGAATCCACGTCTTTCGGACGTGGTACGACGTCGTTTTCCAGTTCGGATTTGCGTCGGGGAAGTAACTTTTGATCACCTCGGTTACGCCCTGAGCGAAACGACTATCAACCCCAAACCTTAACTGAACAAAAACAAATTAAAATTATTAAATATTTGAATGTTGTTATAAATGAAAATTTTTTGTAAACATGAAACGTATCAGAAAGTGCCTTTCGGTCGGTCGAGGTCGATGACTAGTAAACCATTTTTGCCTGGCTGACCGAGAAGGTCCTCGACGGTGTACATAGCATAAGGAACCATCGGCGGAACCAGCAAGTCGGGATGAATACCGACCGCAGCCGCAGGAGGAGGAGGAGGAGGCATGTCATCATGAGCAGCAAATGGAGGAACGGGTGGTGGCGCAGGAAAAGGAGGAGACATCGAGAATCTTTGAGAAGACTGAGTCTCGGGAACAGCATCCGGATCCGAAGTGCCGGGAGCTGAAGATGATGCGCCTCTATGAGTACCCGGCTCGGTAAACATGTCTCTGTAATGAGTCGCGTTCTTAAGCTTATTAGCTCTAACCATCTAAAAAAAATTTTAATTCGAAATATTAATCATTTGAAAAAACATAAATATATTACTAACCACCTAAAAACATGTAAAATTACGACCTAATAAGCTAAATTCCCTAAACTAATCATCTAAACTAACCACCTAAACTAATTACCTAAACTATCTAGAGAGGAAGTAGAGATAATATCTTAAGAGGAGATAGAGAGGAAGTTGCTACGAATGAGAGAGGTGATCTGGGTCGAGTTTATATAGGGAATTATATTTCCTCGCAAAGGACTCGTAAATTTACGAGAAATTACCCAGGCCCGCGTTTTTTTCCTCGTAAAGCATTCGTAATTTTAAGAGGAAATACCCAGGCCCGTGTTTTGGCTTACAAGGAATTAACCAATCCTGCTTTTTCAGCCCACGAGGAATTTACGAGGAAATAGAACCATTCCCGAGTTTTATTTCCTCGTAAATTTGTTGTTAATTAACGACATATTAACCAGGCCCGTGTTTTTGGCCCACGATGAATTTACGAGGAAATGGCTTACGAGGAAATAACCAGGCCCGCGTTTTTGGGTTACGAGGAATTTACGCGGAAGTGGTTCTAAATCCCTAAAAACCGAAACCCCAAAACCCAACTTCCTTAACTTATAACATCCATCTCTACTTCTTTCTAAACCTCGATCTCTACTTCTTAATAAACACTTAAATACACAATTTTTTTTTGTCAAACCAATAACTTCTTAAATTTTCATATTGAAACAAACTAACACACATTCATTAAGTCTTAAAATTCAAAATAAAAAATACATCATCATTCGGAAACATTATTATCATTGTCATCATCACTAGAAACATCATCATCTTCATTAAACTCGTCTTCAGCAGCTTCGTTTGTGGTATCGTCGGGAAAATCTTCGTATTCACGATTATCCGGATCGATGAGAAGGATGTCATCAACTTGTTGATCAGGTTCCTCGACTCCATTGGTGTGTTCTTCTTGTAAAGGTGGTTCTTATCCAGCGATTATGCGTCCTCGTGGTGTAACTTTGATAACATGTAACCAATTTATCTTCGAGGTTGTCATCCGAGGATATGGGACGAAGCAAAATTTGTCTGCTTGCGAAGCTAATATGTAAGTCTTGAATTTGTTGTATCTTCGTCCACCCTTGACATCAACTACACCGAATTTGTTAACCCGAACACCTCTGTTGACGACGGGGTCGAACCAGTCACACTTGAAGAGGACGCATTTCATCTTCAATAACCTTGGAAATTCAGCTTCAATAATCTCCTGCAATATCCCATAGAAATCTGTTTCGCCTTTCACACATATTCCATAATTACTTGTCGCCCGGTGTCTACCATACTCATATGTATGAAGACTATAGCCTCGTGTGAAATACATCGGTGATGTCGTAACCTTTGCAACTGGACCATGAACTAATTCGTGAAACCATGCGGGATAATCTGGATCGTCATAATAAACCTGTAAAAATAAAAAGAACTTTGAAATTAATCCTACCAAACGTTGAAAAATTAAGAGAACGTTATAATACATGTTTCCTCAACCACTTAATAAAGTGTTGATCTTTCCTTTTGTCTAACTCACTTGTGGATATATCCGTGATTTCTTCTTCGACTTGAGTAACAAATTGGCTGTGAAATTTTTTGTTAATTAATCAATACCAATATATATATATATATATATATATGTGTGTGTGTGTTTGTAATAATAAGTTTAACTACCTTTCAAAATAGCGAATCAATGCATGCTCGCAATTGAGAAGAATGTAAATGTGTGCACTATGGAGGTCTTCATCACTCGATCACCAAACCGCTTTCAACTTCCCACCAAATTGCTCAGTTTGGCAAAAGATATCTGGAACATCTTTTTCCATATAAGTTGGCACAACGCCACCATCATCATACCTTCTTGGAGTTCGTTTTCGGGTACGTACCTTTGGTGCAAAGTAGTATGATGTGAAGTGTGATGTTTCTTTGGTCAAACTTCTGGCAACTATAGAACCTTCAACTCTTGCGAGGTTTTTAGATTTTCCTTTCAAAATTTTCATGGCCCGCTCATACTAATACATCCATCCGTAATGTACATATCCTCGAAGCAATGCCTCATACGAGAGGTGCACAACTAGATGCTCCATGACGTCAAATAAGGCTAGCAAAAATATTTTCTCCAAGTTGCACAATAAGATGGGAATGTTCTCATGAAGTTGTTGAACGACATCCTCTTTAAGAGTGTGTGTGCTCAAATTCCTGAAAAATGCTCCAATTCCTTGCATATTTCAAAATTTAAAGACATTAGTAGTCAAAATGTGTATATAAATAAAGAAATTAATTAAAGCATGTGTTTAAATATATATATATATATATATATATATATATATATATATATATATTACTTGCAAGTGCTTCATGAACTTTTGTTGGCAGTAGCTCCGCAAATGCAAAGGGAAGTAGTCGTTGCATAAAGACATGACAATCATGACTCTTCATCCATGAGAACTTTTGACCTTTTTCTACACATCTAGAAAGATTTGAAATTTACCCATCAGGGAACTTCATTTCTGATGCCACCCCGTTGAACAACACGGACTTTTGTTCTGATGACAATTTGTATATCGGAACTGGAACTTGTCCATTGCTTTTTATATGTAACTCACTTCTCGAGCAAATATGAGGTAAGTCCAACCTCGATTTTATGATGTCTTTCGTCTTTCTGGGACATTCAATATTGTGTTCAGGATGTTCTCAAAAAAATTCTTCTCTATATGCATCACATCGAGGTTGTGACGCAAAAGAAGTTCCTTCCAATATGGCAATTCCAAAAATATACTCTTCTTGTGCCAGTTGTGCCGAACTCCGTAATAATCAGGCATATTACTGGGAACATGACAATTACCACCACGAGGAACGGTTTCTAGAGCTCCGTTGTAATCGATCTGCGCTTCGATTTGTTCTCCAGGTAAAGATGGAGGAAGAGTGTCTCACAACCCTTTTGTACATGAACAATGTCTTGTTTCTTCTGTACAAATGGTGAATGGGAAGAAATTGACGGTGACAATTGAACCAACTTGTCTTCCTATGATTCTTCAACTGAAACGCATATGTCATTCAATTACAATATGGACAAGATAGTCTCCCATGTGTAGTCCATCCAGACAACATCCCATATGCATGAAAGTCACTTATGATCCACAGAAGCATCACTCGCATCGTAAAATTTGTTTTTGTTGAATAATCATACGTCCTCACCCCTATTGACCACAAATCTTTTAACTCTTTTATCAGTGGTTGTAGAAATACATCGAGAGATATTTTGGATGCTTCAGACCAGGTATTAATATGGTCATGAATAGAAGCTCCCGTCGCATGCACATCTCCGGTGGCAGGTTGTATGGCGTAAGAAAGACTGTCCACAATGAATATTGTCTGCCTGACATTCCAAATGGACTAAATCCATCTGTGCATAATCCAAGATACACATTCTGGCTATTGCTAGCGAAATCTGGATGTACATTGTTAAAATGTTTCCAAGCTCTTGCATCTGATGGATGAGTCATCTCACCCTCCGTCTGAGTATGCTCGGCATGCCATCTCATCCCTCCGGTAGTCTCCTCAGATTGGTACATTCTTTTCAATCTATCTGTAATTGGTAGGTACCACATCCTTTGGTACGGTACCCTATTACACCCTCGTCCTTGTGGTTTGAATCGTGGCTTCTTGCAGAATCGACATTCTTCTAACTTCTCATCATCTCCCTAGTAAATCATGCAATTGCCGATGCAAACATCTATCATCTCCAAAGGCAACCCAAGGCTATAAACCAATTTATGAATCTCATAATAAGAATTAGCAAACACATTGTCTTTTGGCAAATACTCTTTAAACAAGTATGCTCATGCATCCATGCAATTTTCAGGTAGATTATGATCGGTTTTGAATATTCATTATTCTAGCAGCCAACGACAATTTAGAGAGACCTTCTTTACAACCATTGTAAATTGGTTGATTCGCAACATTTAACATTTCATAAAACTTTTTTTGCATCTATGTTAGGTTCTTCAGCTTCATCCTCATGAGCTACAAATGCATCACCTACCATATCAAATGCATCACCTACCATATCAAATGCATCACCTATCACCTACCATATCATGAACCCTATCATAATCTACCATATGTTCCTCCTGATGGTAACTATTTTCGTTATGCAAATGATCAACCGCGGGTTCAAATTGAAAATTACTATTACTACTGCTAGCTTCATTCCCATAATTACTATAACCTTCTCTATGTTGAAACCAAATATAGTAATGTGGCGTGAAACCTCTATTTACTAAATGCTTCCAAACATTTTCACGAGGGCCTAATTTTGAATTGTTGCATTTCAAACAAGGACAAAACATCTTACCGCTTTCCTGCGCGAGCGGTGTAGAATCTGCTTGATGTATAAATGTCTCCAGCCCTTCGTGATATTCTTTCGTCACTCTCCCGTTACCATCTCTGTATGTATACATCCACCTTTGCAACTCGAAAATATTTTCATCTCCGGACATTTTTATTTTCTTTCACGTTTTTATTTTTTTTCTCTTTTAAGTTTTCAATTTTTTGGGTGTGTTTCATTTGAAACTCAAACAACATATTTATAGGAAACTTTCGAATTGGTTGGTGATATTTTACCACAAATTTACGAGGAAAATTGGTAGGTGTACAACCCTCAATAAACACGTTTACAACTAGAAAGTGGTTGGCCTCGTCATTTCCTCGCTAAACTCTTTCCTCGTAAAATACATGTAAACGTAGCGACTACTTTACGAGGAAAAGCTGGCTGCCACATACTTTCCTCGCTACATTACGACAGTTTTACGAGGAAACGTGTTTCTCGTTTAGTCGAATCTACGAAGAAACTATGATTCCTCGTAATTTCCTCGTAAAATACAAGCAATTTTACGAGGTCCAGTTTTCCTTGCTAAATTTCGTAGTTAATAAACCGTTTTCTTGTAGTGTTCGCGCGGGATGTATTGTATTGCTATTTGAATGTGTTATATGAATATATTATCGGCATTATGTGCTAAAGGGCAAGAGAATGGATCCCTCTCCGGTGTTAGGGTGGCTCGTGGTTGCCACCCATCAATCACCTACTGTTCGCGGACGACACAATGTTCTTTTGAAAATCTAACTCGATTAGTGTGGAAGTATTTATGAAAATTCTCTCCACTTATGAGGCTGTCTTGGGGCAAAGGATAAATGCTCATAAATCTGCCATTACATTCTCAGAAAAAACCCCAGCAATGGTACGAGAGAGGGTCAAAGAAACCATGGCGATCACTACGGAAGAGGGCATAGGGAAATATCTCGATCTGTCCGAATACTTTGGCCGGAAGAAGAAGGACATATTTTCTTCTATTGTGGACAGACTACGGCAAAAGGTTCACAGCTGGACGACTAAGTTCCTTTCCGGAGTGGGAAAACAGGTTATGCTTAAGTCATTCCTCTCGGCCATGCCATGCTATGTGATCTCGTGTTTCAAATTTCCAGCCTCTCTATGCAAGAAAATTCAAGCGGTTCTCACACACTTTGGTGGGATGCCAATCCGGAGAAGAAAAAGATGTGCTGGGTGTCTTGGTCATCAATGGCATTGCCTAAATATGCGGGTGGTCTTGGATTTAGAGACGTAGAAACCATTAATGACGCACTTCTCGCCAAAATTGGCTGTAGAATTCTCAACGAACCGCAGTCTCTACTGGCCCGAGTATTACTTGGTAAGTATGCTCGGCATTCTACTTTCCTAAAATGTGATGTCCCTTCGACAGCTTTCCATGGCTGGAGAAGTTTCCTAGCTGGTAAAGATTTACTTCGGAAGGGTCTTGGTTGGGCCATAGGCAATGGGGAATCAGTCCGGGTCTGGGGAGATCCATGGCTCTCCTTCAAAACCCCAAGCCAACTATATGGTCCTCCAATGGAGGCGAATCTGAACCTGATGGTCAGTGACCTTCTCTGCCCCCTTTCGAATAATTGGAATATCGAGAAAATTTAAGAGATATTACCACAGTATGAGGAACTTATTTTGAAAATAAAACCCAACTCTGTTCCATCGTATGATTCATTGCGCTGGCTTCCGGAGAACTCATGAGGCTACTCAACAAAAACAGGTTATGGAACTGGTATTCTATATAATGATTTGCATAGAGATGCAACACAACCAGTGGACTGGCTAAAACACATATGGAATTTACGCACATCTCCTAAACTAAAAGATCTCTTATGGAAGGTGGTGAAAAGGGCAATACCTGCTAGTGAAAATCTGGAGCGGCGAGGTTTCCAGCGATTTGAATGCAGAAAATGTGAAGCTTGTGAAACTGATATTCATGTTTTTTTTTTTCTGAAATGTCCTTATGCAGAGGAAGTCTAGAGTCTTCTCCCAATTTCAGTGACTCCCACACTTATGCAGAGGAAATCTGGAGTCTTCTCCCAATCTCAATGACTCCCACACTATCCCTTTCATCCTTCGCGGAGTTTATTAAAGCAGGCGACAGACTCTGTTCCCTACCTACGACTTAACTAGCTTCTCCTCTATGGCCATGGGTAGTTTGGAATCTATGGAAGTCGAGGAACAATTTGATTTTTGAAAACAGAGTCTTCTCGGTATAAGAAGTGGTACTCAAGAGTATCTTGGACGCCAAGGAATGGGATGCAGCACATCAACGCCTTCAGAGCCTGGTTTTAACGACTCTGGAACCAACCATTCCTCTCGACGATCTCCACTTCCCACTCTGATGGTTCCGCCTAGCGTTTTAACTTGTAATGTGGATGAAACTTGGAACCCCATCTCTGGATTTTGCGGCATAGGAGTAGTGTTCTCGTGACTCAATCCTCAAGATGTCCCCAACCTGTCTGAGTGTAATACTCACGTCTCATCAGCTTTAATGGAAGAAGCCTTAGCTGTCCGTCTTGCGGTGGTCACCGCCGTTTATTCCAACTTTTGATCCCTTGCAGTTCTCACAGACTCCCTATCTCTTACCAAATTGTTGACCAAGAGAGAGACTCAACCTGAACTGTTTCGTATCATGCTGGATATCTATCACTTTATCTCCCTCTTTGATGTTATCTCCTTTAGTTTTACCTCCCGAAACTTTAATGTTGAAGCTGATACTTTGTCGAAATCGGCTCTCGCCGTGTCTGTAACAAGCTCTATTTATGGAGCATAAACTCTCTTTGATGAATGCATTGTTGTTTGACGAAAAAAAGAAGAAGAATACATTAAGTCTTTGTGTTATTGGTCAAGCTACAAATGTGGTGGGGATAGTTTATTATTTGAGAAGTGTGATATCTCTTTCGAAGCTTAGTGGCTTTGTGTTTTATTTATTTGAGAATGAGATGACAAAAAAATATATTTGAGAATGTGTTTTGCCATTGAGTCAGGAGTAATTATATATTTTGATTTAAATTTTGATGTTTGTTTCTAGTGACAATGGTTCACGCCTTGTCTAATATTATTTGTTTAGAATTTGTTTTAGAAATTTAAATACATAATTTAGCTGTTATTATTGTATTTAAAACGATTCTTTGTATGTAAAACCAATTTTTTCATGGTGTACTAAAATATATTCATCAAAATATCCTCTTAGTTTGTTTTCTTATTACAGTTTGTTTCTCTACAGTGATTTTAGGAAGTTTAAAAATAAGAAAATTGTGATCTCATAATTAATATATAAATATTTTACTGAATAGTATTATGTAACCTTTTGTATTCACGAATTTTTAATTTTATTTATTTAAAGTTATTTTGTTACAATAAATTAAATATATGGTTTAGATAATAATATGTGTGTAATGAGATTTTATAAACATAAGATCAAACTATTTCGTGACATCTCAGAAAGGAAATGTTTATCTAAAATATGAAAATGTATGAGCTTTATTTTACTTCATTCATCATTAATTTTGAATTTTTAAAAAAGTCAAATTAGTTAGAAAATATCAATGTATAATATATTATTCTCTTACATAAGAGTATTTGAAGAAAAAATGGTTTATTATCTATTTTAATGGAACTTTATATATATAAGACCAGTTACTTTGGTGACATCTTAAAAACAAAATACTTCTATTTATTTATTTTTTCCTTTTCGCATCACTGTTTTGAAATTTCTGTTTGTTAATAAAAAATAAATAATTAATGAATAATATATTAGCGTCTTTACATTTTAGAATAAAATACACATGGCTATTTTATAAGGGAATTTATATATGACTCAAAATTGATTTTAAAGTCATAAATATACCCAAAATTGAATCAATAACAAAAGTAACCCAAAACACTATAGAAATCACAACAAACCCCCCTTATGACCAAACAAAAAACTAAAATTCATTTTTATAAATATAACCATGTAAAGTATTCTAAGGTTTTATAAGTCTTCTGATATTTTGTAAGTCTTCTGATGTTCTGTAAGTCTTTTGAAAGACTTAAATGAAGACTTCTCATATAGTAAATCTTAAACATAATTTATAAATTTTATAAAAAAATATATTGATATGGGAAAATCGAAATAATGTAACTATAAACATTTGTAAATAATATAATTAATATCTAGTAAATTTGAATTGTAACATATAAGTGTTTAGTTTTGTGTATATTAAACACTTTTAAAGTAGATTTTGGTAACATATGTTATAACATGTATGTATTTTTAGGTTTATATTTTGGAAGCTTAACTTTTTTTTTTTTGAAAAACTAAATTTTGACTTATGTGTCAAAAACAAACTTTCCGGTGTCATTAACCTTATGCAATACCTTTAATGATAGTGTCAATGCTTCAGTAAAGAGTGTCTTAATTTCCTCTTGAACCTCTCTTCAATTTCTGAAGAACATATGCAATGGCCGAATCTCCCAAGCATGTTCAAATGAGATATTTTTAGGAAGCTTCCTCACCATCTACCTAAATCTAACCAGGTGCTCTGCATTAATGAAATCCATCAGATGTTTAGGTGGAATTGGATAGGGAACCATAGGAACATAGACTCGAGCTGGTGGAATCTCAACAGGTTCGCTAGGAGCAGTCGCTTCAAAGCTAGCAGGGTGCTCTGTTCTCTCTTCTGCGCCTAAAACAGTCTCAAACAGCCACTCTATTGCATTATAGTGCTCAGCCCTAGGATTTTGATCTTTTTTTCCAGGGAGCGTTCCTTGCTGCCTCTTGACCTTCTCAGCTGTTTTAGTGATAGCAACGTCAATCTGGCGCATGTGGCTGCTCACATTTTCGTACATGGTGTTCAGCTCGGTGAACATGTTGTCCATTCTGGTGTTGATCTCCATGGTAGCCTGATTCAACGCCTTAACATGTACTTGTTGGCTCTGGAGCAGCTGGTGCATCGTATTCCCTAAAACCTTCAGCTCATCATGCGGACCGCTCGAGGTAGTTGGAGTAGTTTGTTGGTTGCTTATGCTGACTCGGGTTTTGGTTCTGGCTTTGGAAATGGTTCTGAGCTTGATTGAAGATGAAGGTTTTAACTTGGAAATTCTGGGGAAAACCTCTCTTGCTGATTAGCACCTTGTGTTTGGTTGCTCTGCGCTTGATCCGCATGATTCGCTACATTGGTTTCCCGGTAAGAGAGCATGTTAGAGCTGTTACTGTAGTTGGGGTTCTGGTGGTAGTTCTGGTTCTGAACATACCCTTGACCGTTGATGTAGAGTACTTCCTGGTGTTCCTCTCCTTTCTTTCCACTGTCTGCAGCTAGATCATGGGATATTTGCTCTGATGTAGCTTCCTCCATGAACAAAACTTGCCCTTTGTTACTTTTGAGGAGCAGGTCGACCTTGGCGGTTAGCTCATCCTTCCACTGGGTATTAATGCTACTGTCTTTGGAGCGATCAGTCTTTGGGTTCTTGTTCGCTGAGCTAGCAGCCATGTTTTTTATCAGCTCGAATGCTCCATCAGTAGTTTGAGTCATGAAATCTCCCTTGCTCGCAGAGTTTAGAGCATTGCGGAACTTATAGTCCACACCATCATAGAAGATTCCCAAAATGTGATTTATCAAATCCGTGATGATGACACTTCCTGAGTGTGTCATTGAACCGTTCTCATGCTTCATTAAATGGTTCATTAACATGTTGCTTGAAAGAGAAGATCTTGTTCTTAAGATCATCTGTTTTTGCCTTCGCGTAGAAGTGGCTCAAAAAGGCTGCTCTGACTTGTTCTCATATAGTGAGAGAGCCAGTAGGAAGTAACCTCAGCCATCGTGAAGCTTTGTTACCTAGAGAAAACGGGAACAACATGAATTTGACAAAATCAGGTGACACTTCATTGGAGCGAGTATGGCGCAAATTTCTTCGAAAGCTTCAATGTGCTCCATTGGTATCTTAGCTGGTAACCCATGGAACATTTTTCTCTATACCAGGTTGATCATTGCAGGCTTGATCTCAAAGTCTTGCCTGGTACATGAAGGTGTAGCAATGGCAGAGTGCGTATTAGGGAAGTTACAAGGTAGGTTTCTCTCTTCGATCGGAGCAACTTGTTCCGTGGCTTGTTGAGCAGCATGCTGCTGCGCTTGGAAGGTTTGCTGCATTTGGAGCATTTGCTGTTGCATCTGTTGCATTTCGCCAGCGAGATCATCTTGATTGCCATAGTCTCCCATTGTGGCGTTGGTCGGCCTTGTTTGTTGTCGGTTGGTTCTTTCTAACCTTTCTAGCTCCTCGTACTAAGCGTGATTAATGAACTTGAGCTGTTGCATCAAATGTTTCTACTGGACATACACCTGGAACATTAGCTGTAACGAAAAGGATAGAGCAAGTCTGAGGTCTTAGACTAAATATATAGCCGAAAATTAAAAAGCTTGTCCCCGACAACGGCGCCAAATTGATATTACGTGTATACGCACACCAATAACCTAATGTGCACACTACCACAATCGAATGATATGTCGATGTAGCACTTTAGGATCAAATCCACAGAGACCAATGGTTACACTTTATTTTTATAGGATCAATATGAAGCTAAAACAATGAATGATTGTTGAACTGAGAATGTAAAAAGTAAGTAGCAGATTTGGTTTGAGGGTTTCAGATTAAAGAGAAGCTAGCCTAGGGTGGTTTGATTGGGTGTAAACACTTGTGAGCCAAACAATTATTCAAGTTCAATTAAAAGCTAGTCTATAACTCGGAATATGCAATTAGATTAGCCCACTCTCGTGGTGCTTCACCTTTTGTGGATCAATCTCAGCACCTAAACTCTCCTTTGGACTGAGACGTGATGACAAACATTAAGATCAAGTCCGATTTGTTCACAAAACACCCTAACATCTACTCTCGCTGGTTAGGGATGTAATGCTCATTCATGCTATGTCTAGCAACCTACTACACGGTTAGTGAACAGATTAAACCTAAGTTCATGCACTAAGTGATCAGATTAATGCAAGTAATAAGTATAACTATGAATGAAGACAATCAAATTATAACTCATTTATGTCAAGCTCACAGATCTAACACCCTAGACTAAGCAAGCCGACTACTCAGCCATGGAACAAGAAAACACAGAGATCATAATAAGAGAAGACATGAAATATTGCTGCAATAAAAGAGAAATAGAGTTCAGGGGGTTCTTCTCTAAATCGAGAGAGATGCCCTTCTCCCTTCTAAGGTAGCAAATCTCTAAGTACAAATCTCTAAGGTTTGGTTTCTTGTGTAAAAGTAGTCTCGAAAATAAAGAGAAATCAGAAAAGATGTATTGCAGATCTCTGACGGCTGCATGAGAAAAAAATAGGGATGATTAGGGCAAATCCTGAAATATTAGAAGTTTCCATATTTTTTTGGAGCAAGCAGGTGGTTGCTCTGTTTGGGTCACTTCCAAATTTCTTTTTTTTTTCATGTGTCTCCCCGTTAGCAATATGACTTACTCCAGACATGTAATGACTCAAAAAGGACTAAATTGACTCGATAAAGAGCTAAAAACACTTTAGAAACATATACACAATGTGTCAAAAACACAATAAATCAACAGGTCAGAGACTTGATGATCAGGTACTGTAATCTCTAAACCAGAAGAATTTGTTGTAGCTAAAGTCCGTGCTGCTCAACCGAGAACGTTAGTTGACTACAATCGTCCATATCAATTATACGCCAACATATATGCTATTTGTCCTCCATCTTTCCAGAGGAACGATTTTGAGTTGAAGTCAGCCTACTCCACACTTGTGGCACATATACCATTTCATGCACATTCCCATGAGCACCCTATGGATCATCTGGAGCAATATGAGGATCTTGTGTCTGCTATTAAAGCTAAGGGAGTCCCAAAGGTCTATTTTCTATGCGAGCTTTTCAAATATTCGCTTGCTGGATATGCTTCATATTGGCTTAGGCAACTACCACCATGATCTCTTATATCCTGGAAATAATCAAAAATGCCTTCACGCGTAATTTCTTTGATAATGCCAGAGTTGAGGATTTGAGGAGCAGAATTGCCACATTCATACATGGACCTGCAGAGTCTTTTAGGAACTCGTGGATCAGATTCAAATTCTACCAAAGAGATTGTCCACACCATGGATTCACTGAAGTGCAACTTCTCAGCACTTTCTTCAGAGGTATTGATTTGTAATATCATATGGCTTGAGATACAGCCAATGAGGGAAATTTATGCACTGGGAGTCATGCAAAAGCTACCAGATTGATAAAGAATTTGGCAGTGAGCAACAACACCAAGAACAATGATCATGAGAGAGAAAATCGACCCCTACACTTACCAAGGACCAGATGGAAGAAGTAAAAGCTAAGTTGGATAGTGTTCAGAGGTTTCTAATGAAGCAATTTAGCTTTGCAAAAGGTGTATAAGCTATGGGATCTGACAATGAGAAATGTGAAGAAGATGATGTGAACTTTGTTGGAAATGGATTCCAGAGATATGGAAACCAGAGCAACATGAGTTCTTATGGAAATGGTCAGAGGAGTGGCTACAACCAAGGATCACAACAACAAATACCCTATAACAGCAACAAAACCTATGGAGCCTCTTACTATCAGAACACCCCATCAAATACCTAGGAGAACATGATTGAAGCCATGATTGACAAGGTTCTGAAAGGACAGCAGAAGATGACAGTAGACTTCAATGGAAAGATTGATGATGTCTATACCAATCTCAACACAAAGTTTGAAGCTCTCGACACACATGTGAAGAAGCTACAGAATCAAGTGGTTCAAAACAGTGAGGCTGCGAGGAGACAAGAAGCTTTGATCAAGGAAAAAATTGAGACTGGACAGAAGCATCACATTAGTTCCATCATTGATGATGATTTTTGGGAATTTGTGGAAGAGATTAAGCATCAAGAGGAGGAAATTCGTAAGAATCCCCTGCCCTGGTTGAACGACCATCGATCGACAGACCAAGATGACCATCGATCGACGGCACTTGGAAAATCTGAGTATGAAGAGATGAACATCAATCGACAGCCACACCTTACCATTGGTCGACGGCCAATTGAAACAATAGTATGTCGGTTGCCAAGTATATACCTAAGCCTTATATATACTTATAAGAACTCGACCTCCACCCTACCCAAACCCAGACATACATATATTTCAGCCCCTATGGTAATGGAGAAAGCCATGGATGGACATACTAGAAGAAAGAAGAATATTCCTAAGCATCTTAGAAGGAAAGCTAATGAGAAAGACATGGATGACTAAGAAGAGAGTTAGTGATTTCGTGGAATTCATCAAGTACTGGGAGAATTCGAGAACCAAAGTAGAAGTATTGGGGAATGAGAAATTAAGTCTAAAGGACATAGACAAGTAGCTACGGTCGGAACACTAGTGAAGCTGGTCAAAAAATTAATTTATCTAGATAATTTGGAAACTCTTAGAGAATCCTAGTATGGAATGACTGCGAGTGATGCCAAGTTAGTAGAAGGATAATCTGAAATGGGAAACTGAGTGTTAATTGAGATTTTTGAGAAAAACTCAAAACTTCAAGTTGGATTTTGGAAGAAATTGATAGCACAGGAAGGTTCCTCGGGAATTTAGTGCATCGAATATATTGCGGTTTGACCTAAAATATCCTAGTCAAACGAAAAAAAAGTCATCAAATTATTCTTAAGCCGTTGAGGTGAATGGTGTTTAGAATAATTTACAAGTGGTTTTATTGGAGTAAATAGAGTTGTGGATTGTTAAGATTCAGCCTCGTATGATTCTCAACCTAAGCGACCAACTTGTTACTTGAACGATTAGCTAATGAACACAAGCAACTTTAACAAGTTTCAGGCCTCTAACCGGTACGTCTCGTGGGAGAACTCTTGCTCCCAAACTCCACTAGATGAATAAAGAGTTACAATAACCAATCACTTATAGAACTGGGATGGTTGAGAAACACCAAGAAGACACAAGTAGTCTCAAGGCCTTTAAGCTAGAACAATATGAGCTCAACTATGTTCTCTTTGCTTAGACTAATGTCTTTATCTCTCTTGTGTAGCTTGATCTCTTTATGAAGCTTGATCTCGTGTTGCTGCTGAGGAAAAACCGTGTTCCTTACTTGACCTAACGCACATCTTATATTTGCCTTTAACCTAATGGGCTTCGTCGACTAAGCCCATAGGTTGTCCTGGCGCTACTTGTCCAAGCCGACCCAACAACGAACAAGTCCGATGCACTTTGATCAAACCTCACAAAACTCCACCTGTTTGATCCAAGCCCATAACCCTTGCTTCTGTGCCGACACTTCCTGGTCTCTGTTTCTTCCCACTTGTGACGAACCAGAGAAAGTCACTACCTTCTCTCTTCATCTTCCTTCTCTCATCACCGATGAGTCACTGCTTCGTATGTCCGTCGAACACCATCTCTGTTCACTCTGCTGAACCTCAGGTAACTCTGACCTTCTTCCTTAACTTCTTCCTGTTGAAATCTCCTTGGTTCTGTAGAGGTAACTGATCGATTTGTCCACTGATCTTGATGCATGTTCCTCCTGATGAGCTCCAATGATGGATCTGGAACTCCACCTCAACCAGTGATGGTTGATGTTGCTAAAGCTTCGGTCTTTCAGTTATGTACTTGAGGTGACCCTGTCCACCCAAGATGACACGAGCCTTTGCCTTTGACAATGGTGGTCGTGAGACCAAACCGGCGTCCCTTACTTCTTCTGAGCTTGTTCAACTGAAACCTCTGACTCAGACACTTCGTGACGATTCCTCTAAGGTATAACTCACACAAGCTTCTACTAGTTGTGGTAGCGACTTTATGCTTCTTGACCAAGTGTTAATGACTGTTGTCTCATACCCTTTAACCTCAGGATTACAATCAGTCGTAACAACTTGTTCAACCAGATTCTGCCTGCGCATTTTCCTTTGCCTTTGACAAGAATCTTCAAGCTAAGTCTAACCTTAAATCGCCTTTTCTCTTTGATTAAGCCTTCTTAACAGTGACTAACTTGTCTCTTTGTTTGCTTTCAGGTGAAAGATGCTCCACCTTGAACACGTGAGTGTTACCACGAGTTCATCCCCTTTGCCAGGTAGTCCTTTTTCAAACACTATGAGTAACTTATCCCCTCTGCCTTGACACATGCTAACCCTTTGTTATGTGACGTGTCTTGTGAGGTATTCTTGTATACTCTGGAGTTACCTGGCGTGGCCGTTCCTTTCTCAATGAAGGTTTTCAAGCTCGCAGCATAGCTGGAACTTCTGACCAGGTACGGTCTTGGTGAGAAAATCTGCTGGATTAACTGTAGTGTGGATCTTGTTTAAGACAACTTCTCCATCTGATACTAGGTCCCTGATGAAATGGAATTTAGTATCAATGTGCTTGGTTCTTTCGTGATGAACTGGATTCTTTGCTAGGGCAGTAGCACTCTACGAATCACAATGCAGTTGAACACTTTCCTGCTTGAAACCTAACTCTGCACATAATCCTTTTAACCACACACCTTCCTTTGCTGCCTCGTTTAAAGCCATATACTCTGCTTCTGTGGTAGAAAGAGCAACCACGGATTGAAGACACGATTTCCATGAAACCGTATTCCCTCCAACCTTGAAAACATAACCTGTAACTGACCTCCGCCTATCCAAGTCTGTTGCAGAGTTTGAATCTGCATAGCCTTCAATAATGAACTCTATATGCTTCTTGAATGTTAGGTTGATCTTAGAAGCTCCCTTTAGATACCTTAACACCCATTTAACTGCCTCCCAATGTTCTCTGCTTGGTTTACTCATGAACCTACTGATAAACCCCACTGTGAAGCCTAGGTCTGGCCTTGAGCAGAGCATAGCATACATCAAGCTCCCCACAGCACTTGCGTATGGAATGTTTTCCATGTGTGGTGCTTCCAGCTTCCATTCTTTCTTAGTCAAACTTCTTAGGTTGAAGTGAGAAGCTGTTGGCGTGATCACTGAACGTGCATCCAGCATCCCAAATGTTCTCAATACCTTCTCAACATAGCTGTCTTGCGACAATATCAGTGTGCCCTTTTCTCTATCCCTTCGAATATCCATTCCTAAGATTCTTGAAGCCTGCCCCATATCCTTCATTTCGAATTCTCCATTCAGCCTCTCTTTGAGTTCATTAATCACCTTCTTATTTCCTGATGCAATGAGCATATCATCCACATAGAGCAATAAGTAGACAGCTTGATCAGTTTGTGCATCTCTGACATACATGCAATCCTTGGTGCTTCTGTCAAACAACTGATCTTTCATGAAGCTATCAAACCGTTGATTCCACCTTCTAGGAGATTGTTTTAGTCCATAAAGTAACTTTCTCAATAAACAAACTTTATTCTCATCTCCTGGTTTTATGAACCCTTCTGGCTAAGTCATTAAGATCCTTTCTTCTAGACTTCCATGTAGAAAAGCAGTCTTAACATCCATCTGTTCCAATTCGAAATCCAGATTCACAACAACTGATAACATGAATCTGATGGAGACGTGTTTCACCACTGGAGAGAAGATCTCATTGTAGTCAATTCCCTCAGTCTGTGAATACCCTTTTGCTACCAACCTTCCCTTGTACATCTCATCCTCAATCCCTGGTATACCTGGTTTGATCTTAAAAATCCACTTGCACCCAACCAGCTTCTGCTTGTTTGGTTTATCGATCAAATCCCAGGCCCTATTCTTTGTATGAGAATCTATCTCTTCTTGTGCAACCTTTTTCCACAGCTTACTCTTTCTGCTTCTCATTGCTTCAGCATATGTTCTTGGTTCATCAACTTCCAAGTCCTCAGTAGTAGTTAAAGCGTAGGCCACAAAATTTCCATCCTCATACCTTGATGGAGGTCTCACGTTTCTCCTCCTTTCTCTGTCCCGTGCAAGAACGTAATCATCCAATGATTGAGAGGTGTCGTCTTCTACATGTTCATCAGCTTCCTCAGTTGAACATGTTTTGCTTTACGAGCTTTCTGACGAAGACTCTTCCATATCAATTTCCTGATCTGTCTCATCATTCCTTTCTATCTCAGTAGCAGTAATAGTGGGAGCCTGAATCAGATCATCACTGAACGACACTCTTTTCTTGGGCTTCTTCTTTTTCTGAACTTCATCTTGTGCAGCTGATTCAACGTGTTCAACTCCTTTGCTCAACATGTCTTTGTAGGTTTTATTCTCATTGAACACCACATCCCTGCTTGTTCTGCACTTTCCTTCCTCAGGTATCCAGACCATGTATCCTTTTGTACCAAATGGGTACCCCATGAATACACCCTTTATAGCTATGGGTTCGGTCTTTCCTTCAGTGACATGAACAAACGCTGAACATCCAAACCGCCTAAGATGCTTCATATCCGGTTTTGATCCTGACCAAACCTGTTCAGGTAACTTGAAGTTAAGTGTTGAATTCGAAGACCTGTTGATCAAGTAGACAGCCGTTGATGCAGCTTCAGCCCAAAAACTTTGATCCAACCCTGTCTCAGCAAGCATACACCTGACCTTGTCCATGATAGTTTGATTCATCCTCTCTGACACTCCATTTTGCTCTGGTGTGTAGGTACATGTTCTATGTTGTTTGATGCATGCATCCTTGCAATACCCATCGAACTCCCTGTTGCAAAATTCCAGACCATTGTCTGTCCTCAAACACTTGATCTTCTTCTCTGTCTGAGTCTCCACATCAACCTTCCATTCCATGAATGTAGCAAATGCATCACTCTTATTATTTTGAAAATATAGCCATACTTTCTTAGAGTAATCATCAATGAAGGTGATGAAGTACTTGCAGCCTCCCAAACTGTCTGGTGTTGATGGTGAACCCCACATGTCTGAATGCACATAGTCAAGGATTCCTTTTGTAACATGTTTTGCGACTGGGAAGCTTTGTTTATGGGACTTCCCCAGCATGCAGTCTTCACAAAACTTCAACTCATCAACCTCTTTCTCAGGCACGTATCCCTCCTTGGCTAAAACTTTCATACTCTTCAAACTCATGTGTCCAAGTCTTGAGTGCCACAAAATTGTCCGATCACATTTTTCGTTGGACAAGTTTGCCTCGCCCTTCAACACTGACCCTTGTAGATAGTAAAAGCCTTGATGATATTTTCCAGAGATCACCTTTTTATCATCCTTGTAGAAGTGAACCATTAAATCTTTCCCTTCATACCTGCAACCTGAAGTCTCCAGCATTCCATATGAGATTAAATTCAGCCTCATTCCTGGCATATATCTTACACCCGTGAGAACTACAACTGAGCCATCTGGATTTCTTATCCTTATCTTCCCAATTCCCTCGATATTGCTGTGAGTATTGTTAGCCATCAGTACCTTGCCTCCTTTGAACTCTTCTAGATCGAACAAAACCTGCTTGTCTGGAGTTATGTGAAAAGAACAACCAGAATCCATGACCCACTCTTCGTGTGTGTTCTGAGTGGTCACAGTTACTATCAGAGGTTGTTTCGGTTCCTCTGCAATATTGGTTGAGTTCTCTGGTTTGTTATACTTCCGATCATGACACTCTCTTTTCCAGTGCCCCTCCTTTCCACAAATAAAGCAGCCCTTGTTACCCTTATGTCGAGACTTTGACCTACCAAATCTGCTCTTCGATCTTCCCTTTGCACTCCCTCCACTGCCACGGTTTGATCTGTTTTCTGATTTGGCCCTGGCAACATACAATCCTTCTCAGCGGACCTTGAACCCCTTCCGCTTTCAATGAGCTCTCTCTCCTTTGACCTTGCAGCTCCAGTAACCTCGCTGAGACTCAGAGTGTCTCTACCATATTTTAGAGTCTCTTTCAACTGATCATACCGGTGCGATAGGGAACTCAATAACAGGATGGCTTGAACCTCCTTAGACACCTCTACTTGTAGATTGTTGAGGTCTGTCACCAGTTTCAGAAAATCATCAACATTCTCGTCGATGCTCTTGGAATCAGATATCTTGAATGTATAGAACCGTAGCTGAAGGTAGATTCTATTTGGTAAAGATGTCTCCATGTACAACTTGTTCAACGTTGACCACATTGATGCTGCTGTCTCGCAGTGTGTGATCTTACGTAGGACTTTATTACCCACGCTCAACACTATCAAGTCCTTTGCCTTCTCAGACTTCTCGAACTTGACTGGATCTATACTTTGAACTGTCTCTGCAATTCCTGCTAGTCCCTTCTGCGGATCTTTCATAGCTGCCTCAAGCTCTTCCTTTGTAGTAGGTGGATCCTTAAGCAGCTTCTCATCATCCAGAATACTCTTCAAACCCAATACCCCGAAGTGTGCCAACATCCTGACCTTCCACAGTGAAAAGTCCCTAGTACCATCAAACCTGTCCACTTCAATCCGTGAGTTGGACATGCTGACCTTCCTCTTAGCTTAGATTAATCACACGCCTTCAACCTGAGAGCTCTGATACCACTTTGTTAAGATTTCAGCCTCGTATGATTCTCAACCTAAGCGACCAATTTGTTACTTGAAGGATTAGCTAATGAACACAAGCAACTTTAACGAGTTTCAGGCCTCTAACCGGTACGTCTCGTGGGAGAACTCTTGCTCCCAAACTCCACTAGATGAATAAAGAGTTACAATAACCAATCACTTATAGAACTGGGATGGTTGAGAAACACCAAGAAGACACAAGTAGTCTCAAGGCCTTTAAGCTAGAACAATATGAGCTCAACTATGTTCTCTTTGCTTAGACTAATGTCTTTATCTCTCTTGTGTAGCTTGATCTCTTTATGAAGCTTGATCTCGTGTTGCTGCTGAGGAAAAACCGTGTTCCTTACTTGACCTAACGCACATCTTATATTTGCCTTTAACCTAATGAGCTTCGTCGACTAAGCCCATAGATTGTCCGTGCGCTACTCGTCTAAGTCGGTCCAACAACGAACAAGTCCGATGGACTTTGATCAAACCTCACATGGATAAAGAAAATAATGTTTGAGAACTCAGAAGTGCTGGTAAAACACTCGTAATTGATTGTGGATTGATCGGGTGGAGTTAAGGTTTTAAGGTAACGGAAACTGGATGATAACTCAGTTAGATGACTGTATGCTTAAGGTGCTGTGGGTGAGTCACCTACCAGCTTACCTTATTGTCTCGCTGATGCAGAAGCTTCTGGTGAAGCACGTGGACATGTGTCGCCGAAGGGTGAAGATTAATGTCTATTTGCTCTCACTTTCAGACACCTCCTGCTTCCTACATGCAGCTACGTGGAGAACCTTTCCTTAACCCCTCACATCTATAAATAGCCTCTTAGAACTATTAGGACAACCCATACCAAAACACACTTAAAAATCTAAACTTGAGTTCGACTTATCTAATCTGAGAGACTCGACTAAGAAACTCAAAGGTAAATTTTTTTTATCTTAATTATTCCTATAGCTTTTTATCTCAGCATATAAGTAGGTCTAGATCCCAGTTTCGACTAATGTGACATTGGGATTCTTTTTCTCATTCTAAGTTTAATGTGTTTGAAAACTGAAACTCTCCAAATTTTGTTATCAGTTAAATCTATCCGAACCTGTCCAACCCCCCGTCCTTAAGTTCAAGGTGAGTCTTGGTTAAGGAAAAAGAAAAAGGCCAACAATAAGGAAAATGAAGTTATGGCTCCGGTTTTGAAAAAACCACCGGACCGTAAAGACAACGAAACTGAAAAGAAGAAAAAAAGTCAAAAGAGACAGATCTCCTTCAAGTTTTACCATATATCCAATATATTAAAACAGAGTCTTATTTAAAAGTTACTTTGGCATGTTTTTTTTTTGACTTATTGAAAAATGTTGTGACTTATCTATTAACTAACATGTATATTAATAAAACTCAAGTATAAAATTGAAATGTTTGGAAACATAGATAGTAGACTAAATGAAGAATGTTTGGAAACAAGGATAGCAGATTAAATATTTTCTTCTATTTACACATTTAGTCATCCCATTTTTTTTTTATTTACAGATTCTTCTAATATCATTTAAAATAATATTTTTAAATTAATTAATTTCAATGAGTTGTTATTTCTTTGTCGTGAAAAAAGCAATCTCGAAATATATAGTTTATGTTATATAAAACTATCTATAAATATAATATTAATTTATTTATATTAATAAATATAAAAGTTTTCAGAGTTTAATTTTTATAAAAAACATGTATTAAATATCGATCTCCGCTTAGAATAATAATTAAAAATCTAAAAATATACAGGTACACGAATATAAGAAATATTGTGATCAGTTGTACCTATTTCAGTTGTACATATTTCAGTTGGAAAATAGAAATACCGAATATTTTTATACTCAAATCTACCCACTATTGCAAACCGTTGAACAAATATTTATGATTTTCATATATTTTAATGCATATCTTCCTAATTTTTTTGTAATAATTTATTGATAATACATATCCGTCCTTTATTCTAATCATTTTCCCTACATCGAATATTTTGGTTATATAAATTTGGTATCAGAATCTATTATATTAAAACAGAGTCCTATTTTAAATCTAATATTAACAAGTCATAGTTGGACCATTTCAAAAATTAGTTAATATGACATATTTAATTATCTACATTAATAATAAACCAACTAAAATTTTTCTTTTTTTAATATAATAAAATCTGTCGATAAAGAATCTAATAAAATCTTACTTAAAAATTTAAATATTTTTAGAAAATTATACATTAATAAATTTCGTGATTAGTAATATAATATTATTATAAATCAATTTTAACTAAGTTTTTATTATAAAACATGAAAATAAAATTCTACCCTATTTTTGTATAAATTCTATAAATTTATTCTTTATTATATAATAATAACAGTGTTACATTAGTTAAATATGGTAAAATTATATTAAATAGGTAAATTAACAAATTTTAAAATTTTATCTACTATTAAAAAATAGTAATTAGACCATTTCAAAAATTAGTTAATATGACATATATAATTATTTGTATTAATAACAAACTAACTAAAGATTTGAATTTTATTTTTTAGTTATAACAAAATCTGTTGAAAAAGAATCTAACAAAATCTTACTTAAGAATTTAAATATTTTTATAAAATAATACATTAATAAATTTCGTAATTAGTTATATAATATTATTATAAATCAATGTTAACTAAAATTTTATTATAAACAAGAAAATAAAAATTCTACTATTTTTTATAAATTCTATAAATATATTCTTGATTATATGAAAATATAAGTGTTACATGAATTAAATATGATAAAATTATATTAAATAGTTAAATTAGCAAATTTTAAATTGTAAAGTTTTTCATTTAAATAAATCATCATTCATCATTAAAATAGGCTAAAATTCATAAAAT
Organism: Moricandia arvensis; assembly: GCA_905132765.1. Classification (NCBI taxonomy): domain Eukaryota; kingdom Viridiplantae; phylum Streptophyta; class Magnoliopsida; order Brassicales; family Brassicaceae; genus Moricandia; species Moricandia arvensis. The sequence continues at coordinate 141,755 of CAJHQP010000180.1, read as the reverse complement.
GTATAATAGCTTTATAAGAAATAAATGTATATGTTAAACTTATATATCTACAATTTATTATTTATATTGAAACTCTCAACAATATATTGTTGAAAATGTTTGTATACAAAAATATAATAATCTATAATAAACTTTAATTCATATACAATTTTTTGAAAAATGTCAATAGAAAACTATGGTATTTTAGCAACTCAATTTAAATATTAATGACAAATCAAATTTTAATTTAATATTTATTTTCTAAAGTTTTTTTGACAAATATAAAATTTTTACAATAAATATTTACACTCAAAATAATAACATTTCAAAATCTACAAAAGATAAAATCGTGGATAATAAAGAATAAAGTTTTGAAATGCACCACGAAAAAAATATTTGAATATGCTGTAAAAATTAAAGCAGTGAAGTCTTAATTTTTAAAATAAAACTTAATATCATAACATCCAAAAAATATCATGTATCAATAAATTTTAATAAAATAATATGATAGATACTACTATGTATAAAATTTACTAAAAAGTAGATCTATATTATTTAAACAAAACAGTGTTTTTAATTATAAATTTCGTAAAACACTAAAATGATATATGTTAAAGTATATTTTCTTATACATATTAAATAGATTTCTTTTAAATAATATAAATAAATAAAATTTAAAATATATTATATGCAAAATTTATAAATTAAAGAAAAAAAAACATATTTTGAAAGAGATTCTTTATTTGATTATTTCATATGGTTATTTTATTGTATCTAACTCGAAAATATATTAGTAAGTAATAAAAATTAATAACAAATTAAAATGTTTTAGACAAATCACTATATATTAATAATGTTGAAGAAGAAATATGAAAAAAATTATAGAGTTACACAATATATAACACTAAATTAAAAATTATATAATTAAAATATTTGTAATAATATCAAATACATTTATAAAATAGAAAAATATCCGCACGGACGTGCGGGTTAAAATCTAGTCTAGATATTAAATATAAATTATCTTACGTGTTATACAACTTATTGATATATAGCAATCCAAATTATTTTACAAAGATTTCTAGAACCTTGGTTATATATAGTTTATGGACATGCTTTTTGTTCTTTCCAGTTTTATGCAACTTGAGTTTAATTCGATATATACAAACACGCCATTAGCTTAATCTCGGCCAAGTTTAATCTTCAGTTCTCTTCTTCCCCTACGATTCAATTCTCTATTTTTGCGTACAAGATCTAGAAAACGTTTGATCATATTGCAACCACCACCAGAGAGAGTAAGGAGAAGTTGGAGATTTTGCTCCAGCAAATCGTGGTCGCGTGAGTTTGAAAAGCTTTGACTAAGTTTCTGAAGTTGATTGGCAACTCCTTGTAGTAGAACATGGTGCTTTTGTAAGTGTTCTGACAAAGATCTGATCATAGAGTTATAATCCAATCGGTAAAGCCTTAGATTACGAGGTAGAGACTTGGATAAGCGGTTGTAAAGCCTGGATCTCAGGTTCTTCTGAGGATAAGATGGACATTCGGGTTTGGAGCACAAGTCTGATGTGGTCAGAGTTATGCTTTCTGTATCTCTAGTGGCCTGAGAAAGTCACAAAAGAGAAAAGATATATAAGAGATGATCAAGACATGCTACCGAATCTCAAAATCTAAAGATACATAGATACATTATTATAGTGACATCACAATATGTGTTATTTCTGAATACTTTTTTTTTTGTTAACCGTGGGAATCTCAGGCGGTGAGTCCAAACTAATCCTCACGAGACCTTCCATCCGGGCACGCACGGTTATAGGTGAGAAGGTGACCAAGATGATTCGAACCCAGGGCGGACACTCCAGCTGGAGTTCTTTTACTACTAGGCGAAAAGCTCTTGGTTTTATTTCTGGATACTTCAGTTATTCGATCAATGATATAAAAAACTCAAGTTGGAATCTTGTGTGTTTTTAGTCAAATCATATTCATATACAAGTTGGAATCTTGTGTGTTTTTAGTCAAATCATATTCATATACAAGTTGAAACAATATGTTATTTGATTTATAATTTTTAAACCGAAGTTAAAACTTTATTCTCTCCGTATTTCTTAAAAGAAAACAACTATAGGATAGACCTAAAAAAAACTTTTTGTCATTAAAATAGTTTATATAGAAAAATGATTAAACTAAATTTTATTAAATAGTGTAAATATACATTTATACTTTTTGGATTAACTAATCTGGAATTAGAGTTTAGAGTTTTGGAGGGGGGGGTGTGAAGTTTTAGAGGTGAAATATAAAATTAAAAAAAAAAAAATTTCAAAAAAAAAAAATATATTTTAATTTTCACTTTTTAAAAGCACTCCCTTCATTTAGTAATAATTGACGTTTTAGTGCTTTATTTTGTGTCAATATATGTGATATTTACAAATTTCAATGCAAATAATGACAGAAAATGACTTTCTCTACCCTTGTATATTAAGGTAATGTATCATCCGTTGACTGGTTATATAATCTCAAGTAATTGAAAAGATTAAAATAGAGATTGCATCGGGTTCTTTAATTTACGTGCAAAGTTATAGAACGTGAAATAAAATTGAACGGAAGGAGTATCATTTTAGGATTTTTTTTTTCTTACACAAAAAGTGTTATAATTAATAAAAGCATTAATGCATTTCAATCATTTTTAATATATGTGAAAATATATGTAATTAATGAAAGCATTAATGCATTCTAATCATTTTTAATATGTATAAAAAATGTCTAAATGACATTTTTAAGGAAAAAATTTCAAGTTTATCAATTTTGTTGTACCACTTTTCATTTTTATCTTAATTAAAGAGATATTTTTAAAAATATTATTTTTAAGAGGTAATTTTTTTTAAATTAATTAGAATCTTAAATTTTACATTCTTAAACCATATCCTCACCCTACACCACCCCTTAACTCTAAACCCTAAGTCTTAGATTAATTAATTCAAGAGTTATAAATGTGTTTTTCCTTTTAAAAAATAAGGGTAAAAGTGATTAAGGTATTTTTGAAAAATGATACAAAGAAAGTGGTATTTTTGATAATTTTTCCATTTTTAATATAAGTGACATTTTTACGAAGGAGTATATAGATGTTCGAAAATGTGTAAAAAATGAATAATATAGGTGTTTTAGAATTTGACATACCAACACAGCATCGTTATCAGATTGGAACTCCTTATTTTCTTGGGCCTCGTTGTATTCTTCATATGGGATTAACCGTATATATTCTTTTTCTGCAATGAGTACTTCACAAACATCAGGCAATGTCGATACCATGCATCTCTACCATTGTCTTGCTCTTTATCTTTTTGTCTGAAAGGTCCAGAAGATTTTCTTCTATGACAATATTTCCAAAGGCACACCTTGTGAACAGCTCCAGAGCTTCTTCATCGTTTAGACCTTTAAGCTGATAAAACTCACTCATCTCGCACTCTTCAAGAACTTTTTTATTTTGGGAGGTTATGATGATCAAGCTTCCTGGACCAAACTTGTCAAATCCACCAAGAAACGACTTTGCATCCGCAGCATTTCGCACATCGTCCAGAGCAATAAGAACCCTTTTCTTGCGGTTGGTCGGCACTGAATCAATACAGTTTAGGTCAAGCTCCTCCATTGGAATCTCACTCAAGTAGCCAGGATGTAAAGGCTCAAGTCTCTTCTCATTATATATTGTGTCAAAATCTTTGATGAGGCAAGAAGCATCATAACCACCAGACATATGGCGAAAGAGGGCTGAAGCCAAAGTCGTCTTGCCAATACCAGGCTTACCAAAAATGCCTAGAGTGCGGACGCCCCATGGTTGCTCGCATAGCAAGTTTTCTATCTCCTCTTGCCGCCTGTGGACCCCAATCTCTAACCTTGGATAGAGCTTCTCACAAACATCCCTGGCGATCTCTTTCATAAATTCGTATTCACTGCAAAAAGAATATTATTCATATGAATGATTCCTCAGAGCTGCGTTTAAAAAGTAACGGATCTTCTACATATTTATTTAAAACTTGGGTATCTACTAATATATAGACATCTAACTTTTTAATGAATACTTGAAAATTTAAGTTATTCTCAGTTCAAAGGAATATTAAGGGGGGCTATTGGAAATAGTTTGTGTGGAGTTTGAAAATTTTAAGAGTTAATAGATTTTTAAAAGTTAAAGTAGATTTGATGAATTCTTACCTAATGTATTGTATAAATTGTCATTGATTATTATTGATTATCATAGATTTCCATATATACTTTTCTTTCCAAACATATCTTTTTATTAATTTTAAAAAAAAAATTCTTTCATGAAATATAACTATTTGATATTAAAATAATTTTTTTTTTAACATTTTGATTCTTCTTGTTTGATTTTGTTATTAAGTTTTTTGCAGATCAACTTATGAATTTTATCATGATTTGTATTAATATCAAATAGTTATGTTTCATGAAAACATTATTATTCAAAATATGTTATTTTTAATAATTTCTTTTATCTTTAATTTTTTTTTTACAATGATCTTCTACTTGACAATAAAAAATTTAAAAAATAAAATTTTGTGTCTGTATATTTGTGTTTTTGTTACATATATTTTAAGAATCTTATGAGTATAGATGATATTTGTAAAGTTGAGTGTTATGAGTAAAATTATAGAGAATTTGTGTCCTCATAACAAGAGAGTTTAATAGAATTACAAAGTCAATAAAAACTAAACTTTTTGAATAACAAAAGATTTTGCATGGAATTTAAAAATCCATAAACCAATAACAAAAGATTCTAATAAGATTTTAAGAATTCATAAACCAATAACAATAGATTCTACAAATTTTATAATTCCTTCAAAATTTAACTACCAATAACCCCCTCCCCTAACTTTCATTTTTTTCTTAATTCATTCTGATGATAAGCTTGTTTCACTTTTTCATGAAAATATAACTGTATATATTTTCTTCTAATTTTTTTATTTTGAAAAAGGTTGGAAATGGAATGGATCAATTGCATGTTGTATACAGCTTTCCTCAAGTAGTTATATAAACTTACTTTATATTCTAGAAACTAAACAACATATAAAGTACAGCAATAACATATTTAGGGTCAATTGCAATAACATACTGTGTGGTGTACTTTAGTTAATTATAGTAGTAAGTAAAATGAAGTTTCTTAGAATTGCTGTTGATTGGGTTTAACATGCAAAACATAGATTTTTTTTCTCTGTTTGTATGTTTTGTTAATCGATTGTATTGGTACTTTCGTTTCTTTTATACTTTCTCTATGAATTATTGATTTAAACTATGCGAAAAGATAATACATGATTAAGTGTATTAGAATAATTATCTTAAATTAGATAGAGATTGTGAAAACATAATACTAATCCTCTTTATTTAAAAATATACGATTGAAGTTTTTATATGTTACTATGTTTGAAGACCAAGTAAATCATTTACCAAAATAACTGATTATAAATTTTATAATAAATGTTACTGATTAAATTTAGAATATATTTTTTTCCATTGATTCTTATATATAATTAATTTATATACTGAAACTTCTTTACTATAATTTGTTATTAATAAAAAATATTTAATTTCCATTTAATAGATTTTTACAATATAGAACATTAGTTAATTAAGGAAAAATATATAAGCCAATTTGTAGTTCCTATATACATATACCTTCGTTTTTCATTATATATGTGACTTGGTAATACTGCTGATGAGTCTAGTAAAACCTGATCGAGCACTGCAATCTGCCTCGACGATAGTATCGTGACTCCATAGAGCACTGGAACCACCACAAGGTCTTTCTTAGGGAGATGATTCACAAGATTTTCAGGGGGAGAGAACGTGTCCTCCTTGGATAAAACAACCACAAGGACCTTAATTCGCTCGGCGAACCGATCGCTTTGATCATCGAGTTGATATATCCCATGGTGGTTGAAAGTAGCTTTGAGGTAGTTGATGAAGGAGGAGATTGATTGGTCGTTGTTGTCAAAACTGATATAAATGCAGTGATTTTCTTTGTCGTTGTTGCTGTTGTTGACGTCGGTGTCCATATATTTGCTAGGGATATGAAATGCACAAAATATTTTTCTGTTTGTGTACTGGAAAACGTTTCAGTTTTGCAACCTGTTTCGGTTGGACATGGAATGGATCAGTTAATGCATGTTATATAGCCTTCTCAAACAGTTATTTAAACTTAATTTGTATTCTAAAAACTAACCAACATGTAAATCACAGCAATAATATATTTAGGGTCAATTGCTTGTTAACGTCTGGAAACTTCTCAAATGTATATAATAAGGCGGGGAAATTTCGTGGAAGTTTCATATTTGAAAGGTGACCATTTCAAAGAGGTAACTTTGAGTACCATTAAGGGGGTATTTAATGGGGTGTTTTTAGACCATGACTATCCCTAAGAAACCCGGGGATTTAAAAAAAAATAAAAACAAAAAAATTAAAAAAATAACCAATCGCGGGCCGCCATGTACGCGTACAGTGTAATAAACTCTTAAAGATCGATCCTTAATTCATAACTTTTATAACCGATCCTTACACTGTTCACGCTTAAGAAACCCCTAAGAAACCCGGATAAACATGTTCTTAGGGGAGGGGGGTGTTTAAGGGCGGGATCCACCAAAACCATAAGTACCAATGCTAAAAGCTCCAAATTAAGCATTGGTTTTTGTATTGTTCGCGGGTCCCATTAACACGTGGCGATCCGCAATTGTTTTTTTTTCAAATCAAATAAAAAATAATAAAATAAAATAAGCATCCCATATAGAGTTTTATGGTTAGTGGTGCTCTTAATTGTTTTTTTTTGTCAACCCAACCGGAGTTTGAATTGTAGGGTTGTTCCTTTTTATTATTTAGGTTTTAGGATACGCATATTGGCTTACTCGGGTAACCGGTCTTAAGCAGTTCTGATAATAGTTCGGTTGAAGTGCCCAACCCTAATAAAAAACAATATCTTTTTTATACATGTTTGTTTCTTGAATTCACTAGCATTTATACATCTTTTTAGTTTTTAGATTGTTCTTTAAACGTTGCAAAAACTAAATAACTAATTTATCATAACAAAAAATAATTTAAGTTACTTGGGTATGGAAACATAATACATATAGTTATTATTTAGAATTATACATGTCTTTGAATCTTGTATACGTTGTCTTATTTGAACACCCGGTAAAAATATTATCCTAATAACTAACTAGAATTTTAATATAAATGATACTCTTAATTTATAGAAAATGAATTCTACATAAAATTTATTAGATATTAAAATTTTATTATATTCTGTTATTAAATATAAATATTTATTTATTATATATTTTGTCACTTTTAATGCTTTTTTATAAATTAAAATTAAGATGATGAGATTTGGTTTCTTATATTTTAATTAAAAAATTTCACACAAATACTCTAAAAATACTTGAAGTGATTTAAAATCTACAACTTAACTTTTCAATAAAAATAAAGTCTAGAATAATCTATAAGATGACAAATTCAATAATAATAAATTTTAAATGGCTGTTTGAATGATAGTGGATTTATCAATTAAAAATCATTTCAGTCTCCTAGTTGAATATCCCAAGACACCAATTGTTGGTTGCAGTAGCCGAGGTAACCAACCGTTATAAAAATATTTAAAAACAAAATTTTACCTGTATTTTTTAGGTTTTTGGGGTAAAATGCTCTAAAAATTGCTTATTGGCCCCAATATTATTTTCTGAAAGTCAATTTGAGCCCATGATTTTAAAGCCAGTTACCATTTTTATTCCTTTTCCAATATCGACTTTTTTATATCACTTAAAATTAATTTATTTTATGAGAATTGTATACTTTTAATTAACATTTTAGATATAAAATAATTCTTATTTAAGTTTCTAAACCATTATATGTATTTGTAGTTGATTATAAAAAAAGAAATTTGCCAAATATGACTCACAAATTGATTTTGAATACAAAAGTGTACCCCAAATTCGATCAAATACAAAAGTAACACAAAATGTTAGTGAAATTACAATAAACGCATTATGACCAAACAAAAAAACATGTATTGAGTTTTACCATTATAATCGTCTCAGCGTGAAAAAGCTTTGCTAGAAGTCTTCTCGTACAATAGATCTTTAAAATATTTTTTTTATAAAAAACTATATATATAGGAGAAAAAACTAAAATCATGTAATCATAAACATTTATAAATGATGTCAATATAGATTTACTAAAGTTAAATTGTTTGCAACATAGATGAATGAATGTAGATTGAGTTATGATAATCTTTGGTTTAGGTTTTGGTAACAAATGTTGTAGTATTGTTGGTATTTTTAGGGTTAAATTTTGAAATTTTATCTTTAATTTTTTTTTAATTTGACAAATATGTGTTAGTAACTATCTAATAATTAGATTTTAAAAAAAATTAAGTTTCTTTTAAGTTTAAGAAAGTATTTTTGCTTAGTTATTTGATTATAGGATTTTGAAATGCTTTTCAGAAGACTTATTGGGAAGTCTCCTAACATATAATGCACTAGAAGATTTCTTAAAAGACTTCACAACAAAGTCTAAAATTTTCTGCTTAAATTTTAGTAAAATTAGGTTTTCCTCCTATTTTGAAGTCTTCCAGAAGTCTTCAAGTGAAGTATTCTCATGTATTAGATTTTAAAAGTAATTTATAAAATTTATAAAATATATTGTGATAGGGGCAATCCAAATCTTGTAATTATAAACATTTTAGATGATGTAAATATATTTTTACTAAAATTTAATTATTTTCAACATAGATGAGTGAAATTAGATTGAGTCATGATAGATATTGGTTTGGGATTTGATAACATATGTTTGTTGGTGTTTTAAGATTAAATTTTGAGACCTTATATATTTATTTTTTTAATTTGACAAATATGTTTTAGTGATTATCTAATAATTTGATTTTCAACGCTTTTTCTTTTAAGTTTATGGAAATGTATTTTTCTTAGATATTTGATTACATGGTTTGAGAAATTTTCCAAAAGACTTTTCAAGACTTCCCAAGAAGTCTTCTGGGAGAAGTCTTCTGGGAGAAGTCTTCTAGGATGAATGTCTAGAAGACTTCTTGAGAAGCTTTCTAGTATACATATAAATAGTATTTTTTCACTTTTTGTAGTTTAAAAATAAAGTTGGTAAAAACACGCAAAAACCCTAGACATTTGTTCTGAGGCGATTTCTGACGGATCTCTTCTTCGTCGTTTTCACTTCTGGTAATATTTTTATCCCGGTGAATCTTGTTACTCATTCATTGACGAAGAGTATTTTAATAGATTTAATAACTCACTTCCTTATTTTTTCAGATCTAAAACCGTTTGTGTTGTAGTTGAACTCCAACGCTGGTAAATTCTTCCTCTTTTCTGTGGAATTTTCATGTCTTACCTAAAACGTTTGTTTCTCCGTCGTGACTTCTTCTTTTCTATCGAGTTTTGCAGATCTATAACCGTATCTGTTGTCGGTGACCATAACTTCTTTTTTGGACCTTAACTTCTCTGCTTCTGACTGTAAGTTCACCCATTTGTTCGATGTTTTGAATTTCTCTTCAGATTTGATTATGTTTCTGCTGGAAGACTTCTTGGAGGACTTCATGCATACGAAGTCTTATGAAGTCTTACCTGAAGACTTTTTGAATAACTTCCCACGCATGAAGTCTTCCTAGAAGGCTTCTTGGAAGACTATGAAAGACTTTGCATGCATGAATTCTTCCATAAGTCGTCCAAAGTCTTCCAGAGTGTTCCAGGACATGAAGTTAGTATAGAACCCTTGATATGTTTATTTTGTGTTTGAGATGTTGATTTTTCATTGTTTTGAAGACTTTAAAATGGAATTACCAAAACTTCCGAAGAGGATGTTCACTTTAGGGGAAGAGCCCATTCCAGTGAAAAGCATTGTTTATCATACAGATGACTCCAACTTACTTCTTGTTGTAAGGGATGTTCTACATGATGATGAATGGGAGGATCTAAAGAAGTAAAGGTTGAGAGTGTTCGTCAAGGTTTGGGAGTTGAAGTTTGGATGGGCGTCTAGGATAATTCATTTTATGCTTTGTTTCCAATTGGACATCAAGAAAAAGTATGAGTTTTGGAGTCTCATTGGTCCTGAACCAATGAGGTTTTCACTGATTCAGTTCGAACACCTCACATGTCTAAACTGGGAATATGTTGAGAATCTGGAGAATCAGCCTATAGAGATGACAGATGAGTTGTTTCGTTTCTGGGAGATGATGGCTGTGGATATCGATGTTGGTCCAAGCTCTGAGCAAATAATAGCAGTATGTGAGAGATGTGGAGAGTGGTCTAAGGATGCCCGCGTGCGGTTGGGATACGTAGCCATCTACACATGATACATTGAAGAACGACAGTACTCAACTGCTACATGTGGGATCTAGAAGAATTTGAGAATTACCCATGGGGGAGACTGGCGTTTAAGATCCTGATGAACGTTGTAAAAGGTATAGATTTAACAGTCTTATACTTTTGATGGGTTTATTCAATTTCTACAAGTCTGGATCTACTTCGCTCTGCCCGACCTTGGTGCATTCTTTGGAAATCTCATACGAAACAAACCGAGTCCCTCTTTGCTGGCTTACAAGGGACATAAAGGACGAAATTCTTTTTAAGAGGATATCAGGACACATGTATGTCTGATAATTCCCAATAGTATAGTAGTGATTATTGTCTAAGATATCTAACTTGGTATGCTTTACTTACTGCAGACCCACATGGTCAATTTGTGCCAAAGGAGATTGGTGAATGTTCTTTTAATCGGACAATGATAAGACTGACGCAATGGTTAAAAACTCAGTGAATTTCATGTTTCATTCTAAGATTATTTGTAGTGGACTCAAGAGTGTTGGAAAGTCCAAGGCACTAACCCGTGGACCAATCCAAAGGTTATCATTTTGAAGGATGATTCTCTTGAGCTCTCTGTGAAGGAAGAAAGAAGAGCTCAAAAGAATGTTCATACAGTGTCTCATACTGAGTCTTCTGCTTCTTGGAATGGGGTTAAGAAAGAAGAGATTGAACAAAGCTTCAAGGACCTGACGAAAGTAATGACTGATGGGTTTGAGAAATCCCTAAAGGAGATCACGCTTCTTGTGGATAAGATGGAAGCTGTGGAGAAGAAGGTGGAAGTCAACCACAAAGACACTGTCACAAAAGAACTTCAACTCACACTTTCAATTCTGACTAAGCATGCGCACGAACTAGGTTTAATTCTGAAACCTCTTGCAAAATCAAAGTGAAGAGAAATACTAGGCAAAATAATAAATAAAAGAACAGAAAGTTGTATACTCCTTTTTGCTCATTTATGTTAGAACCAATCGATCATGTGTGCTCCTTTAGTTCTTGTTATCGATTGGTTATGTATGGATTTTGTTTCATTTGTTGGTTGGAACTTTGGTTGATGTTAATGTTATATGGATTCAGTTTGTGTTGTTTGGTACTGGTCTTAACATTCCTATTGTATTCGAAATTGCAGAGTGAAAGTGTGAATGGGGAGAAAGCAGGAAGTGTGAATATTGTGCAGGATGACAACAAAGAACCGAGTGGTATCAAATAACCTTGTGTGAATTAGGGGAATTCTCGAAGTGTTGTTATTGTTGACAAAACAAAATCAACCAATTCAAATTTAGAGGATGAGGGGAAAGTCCAAGTGTTGTCATTATGGACATAACTAAATCAACCAAATCAGATTTAGAGAAGGATGAAGGGAGACACCAGATAAGGACAAGAACAAGACTAAGTTGCTTGTTAAATTTTTTAATAAAGATCCATAAGTAATAATTTACCACACATGACTAAGTTGCTTGTTGAAGTTTTGCCGATCTAGTTTTGCTGTTTTCAGAAGTTATAATCTACCTCTAGATAAAAGAGAGCCACGTTGTTCAAGTTTGTGGTATTTCATCCTTTGAACCCCTCTAAAATGGATCATAGACACAGTAAGATTTTAAACACTACTCCTTGGGATATCTCCTGGTAGTCTTCTGGAAGTCTTTTAGTGAAGTCTTATGGTAGTCTTCTGGAAGTCATCCAGGGAAAATTTCTAGTGAAGTCTTTGGGTAGCTTTCTAGTGAAGTCTTGAGTATGTCTTCCAAGACTTTTAAATTTTAAGAATTTGTCTGACTTGTTATGTTTTCGATGCAGCATGGATACTTTTATCAATTTACTGAGGCTTTGCTTCTCCAAGAATCCAGAGCATTTTGGGACAGATATGCTTTGCTTTTTTGATCATCTTTTTGCAAAGATGTCAATGAACAAGTACGCAGAGTTTAAGAGCTCATATCTTGATATTAATAATTTAGAAAGAAGGCTCACGCCAAGTTGTAGGACCTTTGTGCATGCCTAGTACCCAAATATTGCCAACCAAACAAAGAAGATTTGACGATCAGAGGTGGATGATATATATATATATATCTATACGCCAGTGAAAAAAACGAGCATTTGATTGCTATTTGGATATCGATCCCTAAGAGGCGCATAATCATATGGGACAGCCTTCTTCCCCCATATTAAAACTGATGAACTCGCTAAGTTAATTGAGCCTTTTGCCACAATGGTCCCTTATTTGCTTCTTGAATGTGATGCCTCCGATTAAGACCGAGTCAGGTACAAACTGGAGCCATTCACATATGAGAGAGTGAGAGTCAGAGTACCTCATGCACGACCAGGTGATTGTGGTATGTTCACCTTGAAGTACATTGAGTGACATGCTCTTGGCATTTCATCATTCGTTTATGCCCTATGTGATAAGAACGTGAAGGGTATTAGGGAGAAGATGGCGATGGAGACATTTGATGAGACCTCTGGCTATGATACCGTAGAAACCCTGGAGTATGAGGATTTGGATTTGAACAATTGAATGTGTACTTTGTACAAGAACTTGATGCTTTTGTCCGCTTTTGTAACCTTGAAGTACATTAACAAGGTAGGATAGGAGTAAATTTGTTGTTGTCTATCCTTGTACCAAACTAGCCTTGTGCAACTAGTTTGGTAGTCCACTAACATTTGTCTAATGTAATGATGTCTAATGAAGAAATTATATTTGTTCATAAAACAATAGATAATTCATAACACAATAGATAAGTCATAAGACAACAAACAAGTCATGAGATAATATATAAGTCATAAGACAATAGATAAGTTCATAACAAAGCAGATAGATAGATAGGTGGAAATCTTCCCACAAGACTTACAAAAAACTTACCAGAAGACTTACAGAGAAGACTTATCAACAGAAGACTTACATGAAAGTCTTCTAACTAGACAATTTACAGAAAACTTACAAAAGACTTAAAGAAGACTTGCCAGCAGATTTCCCAGAAGATCAATTCTCATAATTTGGACGCATATGACAAGGTTGTTTGCAGTTTGAGCAGCTATAATCCTAGTGTAGCTTCTGCGGTTTGTGTCCTCTCATCGAGGATAGCTTTAACCAAGATTACCATCTTGACTTCTTTGACAAATGTCCCATTTGAACTTCCTCCTTCACTAGCATATATCACTTTGAAACCCTCAAAACACATCATCGTCCTCTTCCACATCCTCACCCTCATCTTTAACTTTTTCATACTCACTGTAATATGCAAACTCATCATCCACTTCAATAACATCCTCCTTCCCATCATCATTTACATCTTGAGGCAAATTATTATCATCTTATCCTTCATTTTCTTCTTCCCCTGCATCTGAAACTTTATTAATATCTTCACCTGATTGGTTTCCATCAATGTTGGCATCATTAACAATCATCATCCTGCTTCGACTTGATACACAAAGACATACAATATGCGTTTTACATATCTCGATCAAATTTCAAACTTTTCTATCACTTGTAACATGTATAGGAGGAGTATTTTCAGCCATCTATTGCATCAGTGCATATGGTAACAACTAAGTTAAATCTACAACCTCTATGTTCATGTCTAGGTTATAATCTTAAAGAGCCATTTAACCAAGTTCGGCATGTGTAGTATCATCACTCAAAAAGAAAATTCTATCTCCTTTGACATTATCAACCACAAAATCCCAAGAATTATCTTTCACCAACCGTTCTACGTAGACTACATGTAACTGACGCATCATCTTCAAAAAATCTGATTAAAACACTTTAGAAAACACAGAATATCTACTTTAAAAATAATCTAAGAATAGTTCATAAGAACATAACATCAAAATCGGCCAGGACAGAATCAACGTCAGAAATTTCTCGAGAAATGTGTCCTTTATGAAAAAAGACATAATATCCCGGAAAAAGGGAACGGGGAAAATAAAATTCAAATATCGGCTGACCACGAAGGAATGGTCTGCATAAGTGAGCCATCAAGAAAAGTTTGTCTTAAGACCTCGGGTCAATGTATCCCCGAACGGCAACACGAAGAAACGACTACAAGACTCGATCATCCAACTCCTCTAACAGAGAAGTTGGCCGAGCAAGATGTCCAACTCGTCGAACAGACAAATCGAACCATAAAAACCGAACAACTCGCCTGTTCGGCGATTTGGACCAGCTAAAAGGACGAGTTGAAAAGTGTGGGCTGAACAACTCGCTTGTTCGGCGAGTTTGACCAATCTAACTACCGAACCGGCAAGTTGGACAACATGGGCCGACCAACTCGCCCATTTGGCGAGTTGGACCAGTCTAACTCGCCGAACGGGCGAGTTGGATAGCATGGGCCGACTAACTCCCCCATTCGGTGAGTAAGACCAGCCAAATCGCCGAACGGGTGAGTTAGGTCGATCAAGATAACCAACTCGCTAAACAGGCGAGTTAGGTAGCACAAGCAATGCAACTCGCTCGTTTGGCAAGTTAGATCAATCAATCCATTTTCACATCCTCCTCGTAAATCCCTTTTTGAAACTTGATCAAACTTATTTTTAACAAAAGAACTTGTTTTCTTGTGAAAGGATCGGGTCAATCGTGTAAGATGATAACAGTTAACTAAACACCTGGGGTCGCATGCCCCATACGAAAGATGCTTACTCTCAGACAACGTCAACGTCATCTAAGGAATGCTCTTTTGATAAAATCGTAAAAACCCTTAAGTCAAAAATCGCCCAAGAAGGGCTAAAACTCGGCTAAAGGCCTACTTGCGATTTTATCCAAAATCGAGCACAATATTTATGGCGGTTTATATTTTATTTTGCAGGAATGGGTAAATGTTAAGTTCGGAAGATAAATGTCATGATCGGAGGATAACTGTTAAGTTTTCAAAGATAATCATGAAGATCGAGGAAAAAAGAGTATTTCCGCGAAGCGATAAATTTGACCAAGGGTATAAGGGGATAGAGAAAACCGCCTCTAGAGGAGTATATAAAGACTTCGAGGGTGATGATGAAAGTACACACAAAAATATTTACTCAGAGCAAACTTATCACTTAGAGCATTTAGGCAACTTTCCATTTTTGTTAATCGAGCTGCGACTCAACTAGGGTTTTGCAGTCTTATGTTGTTAGAACTAGGAATCTCGCCAACAGATCTCATAGCCAAGACTTCTATCATGTTATAAACCCTCATACACAAATTCGGAATAAGACATCTTTTTGCTCTCTTTTCTATTCTTACTTTATTTTTCTATCTTTACTTCGTATTCTGATTGATTGGCGTGTGGTTCAGCAGATATCCAGGACCTCAGGGAAACTAAGGTTTACCCTACATTCCTAATTCAATGAAAATCGACAGTGCGAATTTCGGTTCCCATAGTTTGGCACTAGAAGGAGGGGGTCGGTTTACTCTAAATCATGGCCACAAAACGCTTAATCAAAACAATGTCTGGAAATATGAAAGACAACACCACAGGTCGCAACAACGCTAGTAAAACAACTCTAGCAGTGATTGCTCCCATCACTAACGCTCATGAAAACGCTGCAGTGCTTGAGAAAATCGAAAACCTAGTCGCGACTCTTTCCACATGCCGGGCACTGAAACAAGCTCGCGATTTCTCTCACTAAACAGAAAGGGCAACGATAAAATCTATCAAACCCCGTAAAGTTCGTCTCTTGACTGAGTTGGAAAATCTCAGCACATAAGGGTTCGACCAAAAGAAATTTTTCAAAAACCTTTCGGAAAAATAAAACTTTCTCTCCCAGAAATTGTGGATAAACCCTAGATTACTCTCAGAGATAGGAATCACAAAAAATAAGGTGCACAACCCCAACTGATGTACTTCTTTCGAACAATTTTGAAGAATCGAATTCAGTCTCTATTGAATCACTCGAAACCTAAACGGCTGAAGAAAGCTAGACCGAGCAAAACGAGAGATCTTATCCCTCCCTGATAAAAAATGTTTTCTGATAAAACTTTCGTAGATTTTTTTTGAAAACGTTTCCAAAATGACCGCAGCAGCATACCATCAAAACTCGAATCAGACCAGTCGAACTCGCCAAACGGGCGAGTTGGACTGGATGAGCACATTTTTGGCTCATCTTTGCGTTTTTCTTGAGTCCTGATTGAAAAGCTTTTCGTTTCGTCTTTAATCGGAGTTTCTGTTGAGATTTTAAGATCAAAACAAGCCGGACGCACAAGTTGGACCAGTCCAACTCTCCAAATGGGCGAGTTAGACTAAACGAGCCGTCCAAACTTGCCCACTGGGCGAGTTGGACCAGTCCAACTCGCCCTTTCTGCGATTTGGACTGGATGAGCATTCCTTTGGCTCACCTTTGTGTCCTCCTTTGAGTCTTGATCGAAACGCTTTTCGTTTCGCCTCAGTCAGAGTTTCCGTTGTGATTTTACGATCAAAACAAGTCGAACGCACATGTTGGACCAGGCCAACTCGCCAAATGGGTGAGTTGGATCAAACGAGTCGTCTAACTTGCCCGTTCGGCGAGTTGGACCAGTCATACTTGCCGAACGGGCGAGTTAGACCGAACGAGCCATCCAAACTCGCCCATTGGGCCGTATACTACCCTTCAAAATATCGTTTCAACCATTTTTTCGTAAAAAAAGGAGGGAATAGGTACGTATACTATACTCGTATACTCTCATACTAAAAAATTGTTTCTTCATCAAGAAAACGCTTTCGGCATAGCAATCTCTCGCAGCAATAGATAGAAACTAATTTAGGCAATAGGATGCTTCCTAAAACACGAAGACACGACTATATAAAGACTTTCGTAAAATTAAACTCAACAACATTTTACTAAACAAATTTCGTAATATTAAACTCATAACGTTTCGCATAATCACTTTCACAAAATTAAAGCTCAACATCATTTTCCAAAACAGCTTTCAGAAAATCAAACTTGACAATATTTTATGGAACATCGTTCATAAAGTGAAACGAGTTAGGATTTTATGATACAACTTTCGTAGAAAAAAACATGAAAATGTTTACGAAACTATCGCACCAGCATACCATCAAAACTCGAACTGGAGCAGTTGAACTCGCCAAACGGGCGAGTTGGACCGAGCGAGCCTTCCAAACTAGCCATTGGGCGAGTTGGACTGGATGAGCACTCTTTTGGCTCACATTTTCGTTCTCCTTGAGTCCTGATCGAAACACTTTTCGTTTCATCTTTAATCGGAGTTTCCGTTGAGATTTTAAGATCAAAACAAGTCGGACGCATAGGTTGGACCAGTCCAAATTGCCGAACGGCCGAGTTGGAGCAAATGAGCCGTCTAACTCGCCCGTTGGGCGAGTTGGACTAGTCTTACTCGCCGAATGGGCTAGTTAGACTGAACGAGCCGTCCAAACTCGCCCACTGGGAGAATTGGACCAGTCCAACTCCCCCGTTCGGATTTTTGGACTGTATGAGCATTCTTTTGGCTCACCTTTGCGTCCTCCTTTGAGGCCCGATCGAAACGCTTTTTGTTTCGTCTCAATCGGAGTTTTCGTTGAGATTTTACGATCAAAACAAGTCAAACGCCCAGATTGGACCAGTCCAAATCGCCGAGCGGGCAAGTTGAACCAAACGAGCCGTCCAACTCGCCCGTTCGGCGAGTTGGAATCGTCCTACTCACCGAATGGGTGAGTTAGATCGAGCGAGCCGTCCAAACTCGCCCATTCGGCGAGTTGGACCAGTCCAACTCGCTGAACAGGTGAGTTTTACCAAACAAACAGTACTTTGGATCACCTTTGCTTTCTTCTTTGAATCATGACTGCAATGCTTTTTGTTTCGTCTCAGTCGGAGTTTCAGTTGAGATTTTACGACAAAAAGAAGTTGGACGCAATACTCTCCAACTCGCCCCGATGGCGAGTTTAATTTATTTCCTCCAACTCGCCAAATGGCGAATTTAGCAAGCCTTGATGAGCTTCTCCTTTGTTTTTTATTTTGAATCTCAATCGAAAAGCTTTGTGTTTAATCCCAATTGGAGTTTTCATTAAGATTTTATGACAAAAACAAGTGAGACTCGCTTAAACTCCTTGGCTTTCTACTACTCAATCTCTTGGGCGTCCTACTCGCCCTATTGGGCATCCTCCTCGCCCTATTGGGTATCCTACTCGCCCTTCCCCCCATCTTAGCCTTATCCTTTGAATATGTCTCGTTTCGTCTCGATTGGAGTTACCGTGGGAACTTTACAATGAAAACCGCAAGACAGGTTCGAGCCTAAACGCGGCCAGGAAGAACTAATATTGTTACCATTACTAAGGGGCGAACAAACACGAGAAGAGGAAGGGGAGATGAGCAAGCAAAATGGAGAAGAGGTGAGCCCAAAACTTCGAGAAAACTAAGGTATGGTCGGCTAGGAACTTTTTGAAATCAGAGGTGAGCCCAAATTTTTGTTGGATCAATCAATCCATTTTCACCTTGTCCTCGTAACTCCTTCTTTCGAAACTTTATCGAACTTATCTTTGTTTCGTCTCGATCGAGACCGACGTTGGAACTTAACCGAAAGAACTCGTTTTCTCGTGAAAGGATCAGCCAATCGTGTAAGACGATAACAGTTAACTAAACACCTGGAGTCACATGCCCCATACAAAAGATCCTAACTCTTGGACGACGTCATCTTAGGAATGCTCTTTCGATAAAATATTAAAAGCACTTAGGTCAAAAATGGCTCGAGAAGGTCTAAAACTCGGCTAAAGGCCGACTTGCGATTTTATCCAAAATCGAGCACAATCTTTATGACAATTTATCTTTTATTTTGTAAGAAGGGATAAATGTTAAGTTCGGAAGATAAATGTCAAGATCGAAGATAAATGTTAAGTTTCCAAAGATAATCATGAAGATCGAGGAAAAAAGGAATATTTCCGCGAAGCGATAAATTAAACCAAGGGCAGAAGAGGAAAGAGCAAACCGCTTTTTGAGGAGTATATAAGGACTTCGAGGGTGATGATCTAAGGACACACGAAAATTTCTATTCAGAGCAAATTTAGCACTTAGAGCATTAGGCAACTTTCTGTTTTTGTTATACGAGCTGCGACTCAACTAGGGTTTTTCAGTCTTAGGTTGTTAGAACTAGGAATCTCGCCAACAGATCTCATAGCCAAGGCTTCTATCATGTTGTAAACGCGCATACGCAAATTCAGAATAAGACATCTTTTTGCTCTCTCTTCGATTCTTACTTTATTTTTCTACATTTACTTCATATTCTGATTGTTTGACGTGTGGTTTAGCAGATATCCAAGACCTCTGAGAAACTAAGGTTTACCCTATATTCCTAATTCAACGAAAATCAACAGTGCGAATTTTGGTTCCCACACGGAAGACTTCTTAAGAAGTCTTCCTAGAAATATTCTCCGTTTAGTTAGAAAAATTTATAAAAATGAATGTTTGTAACCTCATAATTATCACCAATTAAGTTATGATTTTTTATCATGAGCTTTAATATTGACTAATACACTTGAATTAACAAGAAACTAGTAAATATTATTTTAAGTTTTGAGAAAATTGAAGTTTAATAAAGATTGACACAAAAGTTTTTTTTAAGAAAACTTCTTAAGAATTCTTCCTTTTAGATCATGTTTGCAATTGCAAATTTAGGAAGAAAGGCTTCTTAAGAAGTGTACTCTATAGCAGACATCTTGAGACGACTTCATTTGTCAATATTGGTTCACTTTTAAATTTGAAAAGTCTTCTATGATATAAATATTAGTTTTGCAACTGAACAAAGTAATGCAGATATTTGACTTTTGTCTTAGAGGACTTCTCTTGATGTGTTCTGGTAAGAACGTTCACATGAAATTTTCTCATTCTCGTAAGAAATCTGCCTAGATTGCTTTTGCAGTTGAATATATTTGACCTTTTCAGAGAAATATTCTCTTATAACCGAAGATTTGACAAGAAACCCAAAATAAAATTTGAGAAGATTTCTTATATTAATATTAAAATATTTTACTATTAATTATCAATTGCAAAAGTAACATATACAAACTTCTTGCGACAATTAGAAGACTTCATTTATATTGTTTGTGAAATAAGTTTAAAGATGTCGTCGTATAAGAAATATTTCAAAATAGTTTTTTCCCTATTGTAAATATATAATTTTAAATCTTTAGGGAAAATTAAGATATGTTAAAAATTTAGTTAAAATGGTTAAATAAGTTAAGATATGTAGACATTGTTCCTCTAAATAATATCGTTTTGTTTAAGAAATCATTAGTAATAGTCTCATTTAAATTTTTTACAATAAATAAGGTGAAGGGTAATTTTGTTATAAATATAAATGGATTAGACTTAAAGATAACTAGAGCTGGACCCGCTCACCGAGCGGGTGTTAATTTAAATCTTGTTTCATGATATAGATATATGTTTTTACATGATGATATATTATATATAAAAATATACTTATCTTGACTAATTAGAAATAAATATAAAGTCAACAAACGTAATATGGTTATTCATTTGTAACCGTCAATTATATAATAAAATTTATATCCCGGTAAAAATAATGTCATTTGTTTACATATGAGTTTTTATCAATTAATAAAAGAATTAGTTGGAATATTTTTAACAAAAGTATAATATTATTTCTATATTATTCATATATCTTATTAAAAACTTAGCACATGAAATCTATAATATAAATTTGTACTTATGTATTTATATTTTGTTTAATGGTATTTTTAAACATATAGGTTATTTGAATACTTTTAGGTTCATATGAACCTACCCGGACCCGGAAGGATCAACTCAAACCCAGTTTAGAAATTTATAATATCTACATGTACTTTAGTTTTAGAACAACAAAAAACGATATCAAAAAACCGATTTCTATTCGCATGGATAATTGGATGAATGTGAATAAATAAAAACTATTTATTAACCGGTTGGAATCTTTGTCACGAATGAAATAATTTTATTCAAACATATGAAATTATTATGATTAACACGTAAAATAAACGATGTTAATTATTATAATAAATATAATTAATGAAGTAATTAGAAAAAAAAGATGTAATAAAACATTTTAAAATTTGGATAAGACAACATTCCTAATTAGTAGCTTCATTAAAATATCAATTGCTTCATCTATTTAGTGTAATAAATCAATTAAGTTAATTTGGATAAGACAACATTCCTTAATTGTAGCTTCATTAAAACATCAATAGCTTCATTAATTTCTGTTGTAATAAATGACTAAATTTTAGCATTCTCAGATTTGTACTTCTGTTTTAATAATATAGACTAGAGCTGGACCCGCTCACCGAGCGGGTGTTAATTTAAATCAACTCAAACCCCGTCTAAAAATTTATAATATTAACCTACCCGGACCCGGAAGGATCAACTCAAACCCCGTTTAGAAATTTATAATATCTACCTGTAGTTTAGTTTTAGAACAACAAAAAACGATATCAAAAAATCGATTTCTATTTGGATGGATATTTGGATGAATGCGAATAAATAAAAACTATTTATTAACCGGTTGGAATCTTTGTCACGAATGAAATAATTTTATTCAAACATATGTAATTATTATGATTAACACGTAAAATAATTGATGTTAATTATTATAATAAATATAATTAATGAAGTAATTAGAAAAAGAAAAAAAAGAAAAATGTAATAAAACATTTTAAAATTTGGATAAGATAACATTCCTAATTAGTAGCTTCATTAAAATATCAATTGCTTCATTTATTATAGTGTAATAAATCGATTAAGTTAATTTGGATAAGACAACATTCCTTAATTGTACCTTCATTAAAACATCAATAGCTTCATTA
This sequence comes from Moricandia arvensis, assembly GCA_905132765.1. NCBI lineage: Eukaryota > Viridiplantae > Streptophyta > Magnoliopsida > Brassicales > Brassicaceae > Moricandia > Moricandia arvensis. The sequence continues at coordinate 119,650 of CAJHQP010000180.1, read as the reverse complement.
ATTATTGTTGTAATAAATGACTAAATTTTAGCATTCTCAGATTTGTACTTCTGTTTTAATAATATAGATGTTGTGAGAGCATTAATTATATTATATAGTATTTCTGCTTTTTCGTAGTTAGAAGTAAGTTGGATCCAAATTTATATTTCTGTTTTAATAGTATTGATTTAACTTTTAATGTCAACGGTTGTCTTCCCATTGTCGTCTTATGCCACCATATCAAATGAAATAATCACAATTAAAAACATTATAGCCTTAACAAGGAAATAACAAAACAGATTATAATATACTATAAACAAATACTCAAACTGTTGGTTATAAATTGATACGGCTTGCGTGGAACAAATGCAATTTGTGACTATTGAAGATACGCAATTGACATGTTGAATGGTTCTTTCTCATTTTTATGTGGAATGGTTCATAAAAGAGTACAACTAAACTTTAAAAAAATAATCTGATGATTGTCATTTGTTTAGTCAGATCATATTCCTCGAAACTTCAATTCATATTCATGGTAAAGGTTTGCTCCCATCATAATACTTAGTCAAGCACATTTTCTAGATTTCTCTCATCTCTCCACAGTAGGTAACAAGCGAGGCTTGGATTCAAATTTCCGACGAAACTTTTGGTCATTGTTATTATTTTGAAATTTTCAAATTTCCGACAAATTTCCGACATATTTCCTTACAAACTTTTCTAAAAAATTCGACAAAATTCCGACAATATATATAACCGATGTTTTGAAATTTCTAACTGAATTCCAACGAAATTTAGTTTTCAGTTGGAATTTCGTCAAGAATTTGTTGGAAGTGTGGCAGATTTCTTTTATAAATGCGAGATCTCTTCATTTTAGTCATTCACTCTTCATTCTCCCTTCATTTTCTTCAGTCACTACAAATTCGGCAAAAAAAATCATGTCTTCTAGAAATTATTATCGTTTATGGATGGATAAACTTCATATGGATCCAAACACAATTTTACTTATAGAAAAATGCGCAGAAGGTATTAGCAAATCCGTGATGTTTATTCAACAACAATCAGAAGGAAATACCAGGGTCTTAAGATGTCCCTGCTCTTCCAGTGATAATAGTATGTTTTTTAAGGAATGAAATATTTGAACTCATTTATATTTGAAAGAGATTACACGAAATTATAAGGTTTGGTATCTTTATGTGGAAACTGGTTATGAATATGGTAGTACTAGCAAACCTCAGCATGTTGATGGGTTAGAAGAACCAAGAACGGATATATATCATGGCGTAAGTATTGAGCAGATGGTAAATGATCATTATAGAAGGGAAGAACCCAATACATAATCTAGAAGATTTTCTTACATTTTGGATGCAGGAAAATAACCTTTATACAAAGGACGTAGAGATGATCATTCCTCCTTATCATCTGGAACTAGATTAATGGGTATTAAGTCATATTATAATTTGGTTGAAGAATGCGTTGATGCGAATGCTGATTTTGATAGAGGTTTTCTACCAAAAGATAATCTTGCACTGGTTTCATACTACGAGGTTTAGAAACTTGTAGCGGTCTTGGTTTACCGTATAAGGTGATAGACGCGTCAGCAACTGCATGATCGGCTAGAGAGTGGATGAGAATCGGGATAAATGCAAATTTTTTGGGAAAAATTGTTATCAGGATACGAGGGGAAGATGTCTGTTGTTATTCAAAAAATGTTATATTTGCCTTTGACGGCAAGATTGAAGAGGTCGTATCAGACCGAATGTACAGTACAACCAATGAAATGGCATGAAGAGCACTCCACAGATGGTCAGATTAAACATCCTTCAGATGCAAAATCTCATAATGCCTCTTCTTGTCCTTTTTCTGCACAAACCCCGTATGCTTATCAATGATTATAGAGCAGCAACAGAACAAGGATGATCGGATTGTAGTGTTGGAGATGCAAAACACCACCCTTCTTGCTTAAATGGGGTAACAAAGTGCTGAATAGGCGGAACAAAAAGCAGAAGTGACTGCGAGTAGGAGGACTAACCAGGAGACATTGGACAAGATGTGTTTGTTTCCTTTTGAATATTAGTCTTTCTTTTAATTAAAAACTTTCAAATGTTGTTTTTATTTATGTAAAACTTATTTTCTATAATATTTGTTTTCAATTTCAGGCTTTATCAATTCATTTAATCAAAATATAAATAATATATATATATATATATATATTAAAAATTGATACTAAATATAGATTTTGACGAACTGAATCGCTCATAAATTTCTGACCAAATATCGTTGTCGAAAATTTCTGACCAAGCAAATTCTTCGGAAAATTCTGACTAAGCTACTTCATCGAAATTTTCCGACGACAAGGTGTCATTAGAATCTTCCGACGCAATTATTTGATCAGAAATTTCTGACCGAATTATTTTGTTGAAAAATACCAACGTCAATATTTTCGATGATCAGTTTGGTCGAAACTGTTTTTGAAAAATTACCAATAATATCTTCCTGATGACTCTCACCGTCGGTTATCTATCGGAAATGTGGTCATCGGACTCCGTTGGATTTTCATCAGAATTTCTTATAATATTTTTTTCGACAAAACCATTATGACGATCTTTTTTGTTGGAATTTTGCCGAAGTTGTTGTTTTCATATGGAATCCGACGATATTGGCTGGCCGTCGGAATTCACATATTTTTTTAGTGTTTTCTTATTCGTACATTGGCATTTAATTCATATATTCAATTAATCTTTTTAATTAATGAAAATAATGGGCGAAGAGAAATTGGAAGATAGGATGATTTGATCACATATGTGTGAGCTGAAAGGTGATACTTATAAAGAGTGGTTACTCGAGATGTTGAACGCTCTTAAAACCAAAATCAAACCCATATGTTACATTGAAGGTACACTGACGAAACCACGTGAAGGTCATCATAATCTGGAATCATCGCTCTGTTAAAACTCTAGATAGTGGGTTGGCTGCTGATGGGTGTGGGATTATTACCACACAAATATAATAACTGCAAGAAAATAGCAATCATTTGTAGCATTTTTGTAACATGTCCATTTCTAATATATGGTAGTGTATATTAAGATACTTAAAGGATTGATTTGATTACATGTCTGAAACAAATTGTACTTATTTTTCGGATACATATCCAAAGAGAACTTTATAGCTGATTCTACTTGAGTTGCAGTAGTCGAATGATGGTGATCTATCGTAAGTTGATTTGTTATAACATACAAGTGATGCCAAATCACAAAAGATCAGTAAGAAAAGCCTTTTGAGTCTCGAAATTAGGGCATTGACTATGGGCGAATTATGGGAATCCCAAGATGAGTGATCGGGTGTGAGGGACCACTAGCAGGGGTTGTCGGAACATTACAAATAATATTAGAAGTGGTTAACCGTCTCGGTTCAGAACTAAGAAGCGGTTAGGGCATGTCTTGATGCGAAATGAGGACGTTGGGTTATGTGAGTTGGGGATGTTAGGCTTTGTGAGTAGGCGTAATTGTAGCATCCTAGTTTCTTGTATATGGTGGTGCATGTGGAAATACTTAATAAATTTATTTGACTACATATGTCATTAAAGTGCATTTGTCTTTCGTTCACTTGTCTAGAAAGAACTACAAATATAAGTGCTTGAGCTAAAATAGTGGAATGATGAGTAACCTATTGGAAACTGATTCGAGATAGCGTGTGAGTGAGGCTGATACACTAAATGTGTCTTTGCTACTGTCAAGTTAACTGTGGTAGTTGTAATATTTAAGATTCAATTCTAGAGGACCAGTTTACACATTATCTTTTTTTTTCTCCAAAAGATCATTCTATTACTCAAACATGAGGTGGTCTGGGAATCCAAACCGGAATAGAACAACCAACAAAACAAATATCTCTATAGAAAGAACGAGCATTCCTAGCTAGTACATATGCAGTTCCATTGTGGTTTACACTTTATCTTTATGAGTTCAATATCAAGTTAAAACAATAGATGAATTTAAACTTAGATAAATCGTAACAAGCAAGTAACATGATTGTGATGAGGTTTTCAGATTAATAAGGAGCTAGCCTAGGGTGGCTTGATCAGGTGTAAACACTAGTGAGCCAAAAATTATTCAAGTTCAGTTAAGAGCTAGTCTAGAATTCGGAACACGCAATTAAATCAGTCCACTTTCGTGGTGCTTCTCCTTTTGTCGATCGATCTCAGTACCTAAAATGTCGTTTGGGCTGAGATGCGATGACAAGCATTAAGATCAAGTCCGATTTGAACAACCTAAAACCTACTTTCGCTGATTAGGGTTGCAATACTCATTCATCAATTTCTAGCAACCTATTACAAGGTTAATGAATAGATTTAGCCTAAAATCAAATACTAAGTGACCACTTTAGCATAAGCAATAAGTGTTTCAGTGAATGAAGAAAATCAAAATATCAGCCTCTTTATGTTTAGTTAACGGATCTAACACCCTAACACCCTAGAATAAGCAAGCCGACTACTCTGCCATGGAACAAGAGGACACAGAGATAGAGACTGATGAAACATGAAATAAGACTACAATAAAATATAAATAGGGTTTAGGAGGTTCTTTTCTAAATCGAGAGACATGACCTTCTCCCTTCACAAGGTAGCAAATCGCAACAATGAGAATCTCTAAAGTCTTGTTTCTCTATAAAAACTAGCTTCGAAAGTAAATAAAGAAAAAAAGGAATATATATGGAGGCCACAGGCGGCTGGGATAAAAAAGACACGAAAACTTGAGAAAATCCCAAAATAATATCTTAGTTTCCTTAAATATCGGGAGCAGTCGAGTGGCTGCTCCACTCGGGATCACCCATCAGGTTGCTCCGTTCAGATTCTCCGCATGAAAACTTCAATTTGTACTTTTTCTTCATGAATCCATCCAAGAGCCTCCTAACCTACTCTGAACCCGTACTGACTCGAAAAGGGCTAAAAAGACTCGATAAAACCTTGAAAATAACAAAATTTATATACATTGTGCCAAAAAACACAAAATATCAATTCCCCCAGACTTAGATCCTTGTTTGTCCTCAAACAAGTCAAGTACCAAGAACAGGGAGAAATGTTTGAAACTGTGAGAACTCTCCTATTCTCGGCAACCTACTTTCACCACAAATCGCTGAACCATACAAGCAATAGAACTAGGACAACACACCCTTACTGAAACCTCATTTACCAATGTTCAAGATCAGCTCCACACTCTATATCTCAAACCTGAAAAAGTCACACCTTACAGACAAAACTCCTGAAATTCAATCAAGGGTGGCGTGAGCTTCTTATCACATGCATTAGTCAGGGTAGATGGTTCTAGGTGTAAAACATGTCATTTTATGGTGCATATAAGAGTATTTAGGGGTTACCATTTATTTGTAGAGGATGGAAGATATTCACAAAATTTCAAGAGAGGATAGATCCATTGATGTCCACAACCTCTACTCGTTTTTGCATGCTCCCTCTGGAACAATTGCTCTGATTATCCGCCTTCTCTTCATTATTTCAACTCGGTACCGACTCTTTTGCTCGACTTTCCAATGGTTCATGTTTCTTTGATTTCTTCTCCATCACCTTATTCTCTTTTTTAATATTTAAATTCCAATCCAGTGATGAAACATGGAAAAGCAAACTTTCGAAGGTCATCAACCTTAGGCGATACCTTCAGTGGTGGTGTCAATGCTTCAGTAAAGAGTGTCTTAATTTCCTCTTAAGTCTCTCTGCAATTTTTGAAGAACATATTCAATGGTTGAATATCCCAAGCATGTTCAAATGAGATATTTTGAGGAAGCCATCTCACCATCTTCCTAGATCCAGCCAGCTGCTTTGCACTAATGGGATCTATCAGATGTCTAGGTGGAACTGGATAGAGAATCTTAGGAACATAAACTCAAACTAGTGGAGTTTCAACAAGTTTTCTAGTAGCAGTCGCTTTAGAGCTGACATGGTGCTCGGTTCTCTCTTCTGCGCCTAAAGCAGTCTCAGCAAATAGTTGCTCTATTGCATTACAATGCTTATCCCTAGGATCTTTATCAGTTTTTCCAGGGAGCATCCCTTTCTTCCAGTTGACACTTTCCGCTGTTTAAGCAAGCTGAACATCAGGCCTACACATGTGGCTGCTAATAGTATCATACTTTATATTGAGCTCGGTGGACATATTTTCCATCTTGGTGTTGACATCTGTGGTAACCTGATTCAGTGCCTTGACCTGAACTTGCTGGCTCTGGAGTAGCTGTTGCATCATAATAATGTTTTTTTATCTCATCTTAAGGGTTGCTCGCGGAAGTTGGAGCGGCTTGCTGGTTTCTCTAAGGCCTTTGCTGGTTCGTCCCTTGGAACTGGTTTTGTGCCTGTTTGAACACAAAATTTTTACCCTGGAATCCTTGCGGAAAGATCTTTTGGTATCCATAACCATGTGTTTGGTTGTTCTGATCGACAAGGTTTTGAGTGTATCCTCTGTTCTGAATATACACATGTCCATTGACATAGCTGACCTCTTTCTGATCACCACTCTTCTCCGCCTCTGCTGCGACTTTTTGAGTGACTTGCTCAGTCTATGCTTCTTTCATAACATAGATGCATCCTTTGTTGTTCTTCAGCAACAAATCAACCTTGGCGGTCAAGTCATCTCTACACTTGGTGTCGACACTGTTGAACTTCTTGGAGTGCTCATTCTCCTGATTCTTATTGGTTGAGCTAGCTTCCATGTTCTCGATCATTTCAAACGCCCCCTCAGTTATCTGAGTTATGAAGTCTCTCTTGCTCGCAGAATTCAGAGCACTTCGTAATTCCCAGTCAACTCCATCACAAAAGACGTCCAAGAGGTAATAATTCTCAAATCCATGGGGAGGGCATTCTCTGTGGTAGTCATTAAAATGCTCCCATGCGTCGCAAAAAGGTTCATCGGTGAGCTGCCTAAAGGAGGAGATCTGGTTCCTCAAGGCTGCAATTTTCGCCTTTGTGTAGAAATAGATTAGGAACGCTGATCAGACATGTTCCCACGAAGTAAGAGAACCGGTAGGGAGAGAATTCAACCAACGTGTAGCCTTTCCATCAAGATAGAATGGAAATAGCATGCACCTAATGTAGTTTGATGGTGTGCCATTTGCGCGAGTAAAGCTGCAAACTTTTCGAAGCTTTCAATATGCTCCATTGGGATCTCTGCCCGGAGACCATTGAGCACTTTACTCTGCACTAAAGCGATCAAATCAGGCTTGATCTCAAATCATGTCTGGTGAAGGATGGATGAGTAATGGCAGAGCACGTCGAGGGGAAGTTACGAGGAAGGTTTCTCTGTCCAATCGGAGCAGCTTTCTCATGTTGATGTTGCTGTTGTTGCTGCTGCACGGCGAGTGGAGCAGCTTCTTGTTGCGCTTTGTTGATTTGCTGCATCTGCTACATATGCTGTTGAATCTGTTGCAACTCAGCAGCAATTTTCTTTTGATTGCCGTAGTCGCCCATTGTGGTGTTGTTCTGCCTTGGCTTTTGACAATTTGTTCTTTCTTGGTAGCTCATGGTTGCTAAGTGTAGCCAATTCTCCTTGTGCGTTTCTCCGAGTATGTATAAAGGTCATGCACTTGGAGCATTAGCTGCACCAAAAGGTTTAAATCAAGTTAGAGGTCTTAGACTAAATATATAACCGAAAAATAAAGGTAAAAAGCTGGTCCCAGTCACAATGGCGCCAAAACTTGATACACCAAAATATTTGTATTTACTACTGTTAAGTTAACAGTGGTAGTTGCAATATTTAAGATTCAGTTTGAGTGTACCAGTTTACACTTTATCTTTATGGGTTCCATATCAAGCTAAAACAATAGATAAATTTAAACTTAGATAAATCATAGCAAGCAAGTAACAGGATTGTGATGAGGTTTTCAGATTAATAAGGAGCTAGCCTAGGTTGGTTTGATCGAGTGGAAACATTTGTGAGCCAAACAATTATTCAAGTTCAATTGAGATCTAGTCTAGAATTCGGAACACGCAATTAGATCAGCCTACTTTCGTGGTGCTTCTCTTTTTGTCGATTGATCTGAGCACCTAAATTGTCGTTTAGACTGAGACGCAACTAGACTGAGACGCGATGACAAACATTAAGATCAAGTTCGATTTGTTCACATAACACCCTAATATCTACTTTAAGTGATTATGTATGCAATGCTCATTCATGCAATTTTTAGCAACCTATTACATGGTTAATGAATAATTTCAGCCTAAAATCAAACACTAAGTAATTAGTTTAGCATAAGCAATAAGTGCTGCAGTGAATGAAGACAATCGAAATATCAACATGCTTATGTTTAGCTCACGGATCTAACACCCTAACACCCTAGACTAAGCAAGCTGACTACTCCGCCATGAAACCAGAGAACACATAGATAGAGACTGAATGAAACATGATATACGACTGCAATAAAATAGAAATAGGGTTCATGAGGTTCTTTTCTAAATTGAGAGAGATGGCCTTCTCCCTTTACAAGATAGCAAATCGCAACAATGAGAATCCCTAAAGACTTGTTTCTCCGCAAAAACTAGCATCGAAAATAAAGAGAGAAAGAAAATGAATAATATGAAGGCCATAGGCTGCTGGGATAAAAAGATAGGGAAACTAGGACAAATCCCGAAATAATATTTCCTTAAATTTTGGGAGCAATGGAGGGGCTTCTCCACTCAGAATCACCCGTAAGGTTGCTCCGTTTGGCTGCTCCGCATGAAAACTTCAATTTGTACTTTTCTCTTCATGAACCATCCAAGGACCTCATAACCTACTCTGAACCTGTAATGACTCAAAAAGTACTAAAAGACTCGATAAAACTTTGAAAACAAATGACAAAACTTATATACATTATGCCAAAAACACAAGATACCATAGGCCAAAACATGAAGAGGGATCACATGGTGCTTGCAGGGTTAATAGAAAAACTTTCAAAATTCCAAAAAATTAATGCTTGCGATCATCAGACAGGGTAGGCTCAAGATCCTAGAGAGAGGTTATTGTGGCACACTGGAGGGACATATAAGAGTGTTACAAGTGATTAGAGCTGATTAGCCATCTCGGGTCAGAGCTCTGATCGCCCCTGTCAGTGGGCCTCCCACGTCCACTCTCTTGGACCATGGACCTACCACCCACCATCCACTGGTACGTTAGTTTATAGAGGCTTAAAAGACTTGCTTATTGACAATGGAATGACCACATGATATTTCCCTATGCTTTTGGACTCACTCACACGATATTGTAAATTATTTCTCAACAAATTTTCTATGTTTAAACTAACCACCTCAATCACACTAAACCTTGGAGTTCTTTCTAGACAAGTGACCAAAACGATAAGTTCCATTAACGACATAGTTAGCCAAGTTAATTTTTTTAAACTTTTAACATATACTACAATATATCAAAGTGTTGGGTGTGAGAATCGTCCAGAATTCAATAAGACAATCAAATGCTTTTCATCCTACAGCACTGACCAGATCAATTCAATAGTTGTGCTTTTGTAGACTAAAATCCATTTATCTTTTTGAATCCAAATCATACTTACATAAGAATAAATTTAAATGTAGTCTACTTAATCCAGTCAAGACTAATAAATCATGAGGTATTCAACCAGAGACTTTCCAATATGAAAGCTAGATGGACAATTATCATGCAATAAGATCAGAAATATACAGATGGTTACCTCAATCACATGAAATTGGCACTTCATCAATTAAACCAATTTACCAAACATTGAAAAAACCTTCCAAAATCCTTTTAATCCAACAAGAAATTACACAATCATGAACAAATAAATCATGGTAGTAAAAATATCAGAATTTTATAAAGTATAAAGGATTATTTTTCAAAAGATAAGATATTTTCCAAATAAAAAAGCAGGGAAAATGGTCAGTCTGTCCCCAAATTAAAAAAAAATGGTGGATCAGCCCCGTATTAGTCGTCTGTGTTGATGGAGTGATCGATAATATTTTCGTGGCAATTTTCAAAGATGGTGATCGACCAGGTAATCAACCAAAATATATCTTTTAAACCAAATTAATTTGAGATCTAGCGAGATATCTGGGATTGTAAAACTATTTTAAGATAGTGTATTTTCTTGTTCTGATTTGATTGAAATCTAGGTTGAATGGAAACTTTATTGATGGTTTATTTTTTGTTTCGAAACACTTGAAATCTCTTGAAAACCAATGAAAGTCTCATTCTAAAAATGCGATGAATTTTTTTTTCCATTTTATAGACATGTGATTTTGCTTTAGAAATGCGAAAAACTTACTTTTATTTTTTTAAACAACCTGCAAATAATCAATGCATATATGATATACTAATTATTTTGATAAATTTTATCAAAAAGATAATATTTTACTTATAAATATATACAAAGAAAAGAAATTTACTTGGTTTACGGGAGAAAATAGTTGAATTCACATGTTGATTAGTCATATATATATATATATATATATATATATATATATGTTATTAAACATTTTCATTTTTAAGAAAATAAAAATCACATTTCTACATTTTGAAATGTTTTGTTTCTGTGTATCCATTTCGATTTCATACAATTTAGGGTGGAAATCTTTTTTTTTTGAAGGCAGGGTGGAACTTGTTTCTAAAAGAATCACTTTCCACCCGTTCCTCCAAATTATATTGAAAAATCAAATAACCAATTAAACAAGAAAAATAAATTATGGCAGCTAGGTTTCTGATATATAACGGAGTGAAAAGTCAAAGAAAACTTATCAGGGTCATCATGGAACCAGATGATACATATGTAGACATGCTACAATTAACATGTTAATATAAATGCAAATGATGTTATCTTTATAATTTTGAGAATTTCAACGACAATGAAACAGCATTAAACTGTAACATTCCGAGTTGTGATATATGAAAAAGGCTTAAGATAATTGATTTGGCTACCTATGTCATTAAAGTTGACTTACCTTTTCCGTCACACATCCGTTTAGAACTCCAGGGTTAAGCGTGCTTATGCTGGAGTAGTGAAAGGATGGGTGACCTATCGGGAAGTGATTCGCGATACCGTGTGAGTGAGGCCAAAGCACAGGGAAAGGTCATGTGGTGATTGCAGAGTTAGTAAACAATGATTTCGAGCCTTGGAAAAATTAACGCACGGCCGTCGGACAGGGGTGGGGCCCACGAGCCCGATAGAGGGATGGGTGACTCACCGGTAAAGGCGGTTGGGGCTTTACAAGTGGTATCAGAGCTGGTTAGCCGTCTTAGTTCTGACCTGAGAGGCGTCTTGAGACCTGTCGTGGGGCGCAACAAGGACGTTGCGTTCTTTGAGAGGGGGTGAATTGTAATATCCCGACTTGTGATATATGAAAAAGGCTTAAGAGAATTGATTTGACTACCTATGTCATCAAAGTTGACTTACCTTTTCCGTCACACATCCGTTTATAACTCCAGGGTTAAGCGTGCTTATGCTGGAGTAGTGAAAGGATGGGTGACCTATCGGGAAGCGATTCGCGATACCGTGTGAGTGAGGCAAAGCACGGGGAAATGTAATGTGGTGATTGCAGAGTTAGTAAACAATGATTTCGAGCCTTGGAAAAATTAATGCACGGCCATCGGACAAGGATGAGGCCCACGAATCCGATAGAAGGATGGGTGACTCACCGGTATGGATAGTTGGGGCGTTACATAAACTTCTGTATGCTCAGTTTGCATCCATTGATACATTTATACGGTTTTGCGGTGTTAATTGTTCAGGGCTAATAACGTGTCCAGTGAGGAGATTGCATTGAATATTTAGAGGATAATTGTTTTTTAAAGAATCAAAAAGCACGAAAGATGTTTTTTTTGGTTAAACATGAGAGGTATCCAGACTGAAATCCAACTAATCATGCTCATGCGGACTGGTTTACCGGTGACAGGTAAGTTAGGTTTATCTCTGTAGTAGCTAGAGATCCATGCCATTTAACCAGTGGAGCTAGCATTTTCGTATTAGTAAAAAAATAATCTTTAAACTACCAAAATAACAACTCATCATCCAGTAGCAATCATTACACCGCTAACGAATGGTTAGCGTATCTGGTTTTTCTTCTTTGATCGTAACTATATCACAACGGCGAAAAATGAATATAAATCTTACTTTTAGAGACCACTATAATCTAAACTATGTACACCATTTTCTGAGGGTAAATTTTGAGATTTAAATCCCAACATACACATGGTAACTAAAAATTGTTCATACAAGTTCTTTTAAGTTAAAAAGGAAAACAAAAATTGGTCAAAAACAAAAGTTCTTTTAAGTTTATCAACAATTAAGAACCCTTCAAAAGTAAATAAAGAAATTTCAGAAGTGGACCATTTATGTTATAAAAAAACCATTTATGTTATTTTGGCTAGATACTGATCGTTGGTTCAAACCCAAACTATATTTTATCATCTAGTTGGTCAATAAAATTTTAAGCCTCTAATGAAATTGTATTATTCTTAATAAAATTTGTGTTTTCTTGGCTCGACTGATAAAATAAGGGGGAATTGAAAAAAATGGACACTTTCAACTTTTATTTGTTCATTAAGACTTTTAATATTTTTGGTTATTTTGGACATGTTTTACCCTTATGTAATAAAAACAAAATAGTAATCAAATTTTAAAAATATAAAAAAATATGAAAATTATTATAAACATTAGTATGACTATATATATGTTTAATTTTCTTTAATAAAAATAGTAAAATTATATTTTATTTTATGTTCTAACTAAGGATAGAATACTCATTCTGGTTATCTACTTAATCTAGAAATCTGATACTAAGTACTATACACAGATTATCGTTGGTATATAACGCAAACAAAATTTTCTTATATATTCCTCTTTTGCTATAATTCGTTTGGTTTTATTCTGACAAGGTGTCGTTAGTCTACTTAAAGCTTGATTACAACTTATACAAATACTCAATATTTTTTATGTTTTGTTTTATTTTTTCCTTAATAAAGGGTAAAATGGTAGTTTCCTCTTTCTCTTCTTCCTCGGCAAAATCTGCCTGCAACCCTAATATCTACAGCCGCCATGGTTTTTTTCAATAAAATTCAACATTTTTGAGTCGTTTTCTCTTAATTTCTTCGTTACTAACATATAAACATGATAAATTTAGGATTGAGTTGTCTATTTTTATCTAAATAACACCAAACAACAATTTTTGTCTGAATCAAGTGTAAAAACACCAATGAAAGACAATAATTCTCCAAGAACCCAAAATTGCCTTTGATAAAATGAAAGTTTCCGTGGAGAAGAAAGAATTAGGGTAAAACTTTTCCTTTCTCAAATTTGTTTTTCTTCTGCTTTTACCTTTTTAATATTAAATCAATTACGAAAAATATTATTTATAATATAAATTAAGTAGTTTATTTAAGGGTATTATGGTATTAATAGAAATTTAAATCTTATTTTCCTAAATAATCTTCTGAAAAAGTTTTGGGACAAAGACAAGTTGTATATGTCCTATTTTCTAATTTTTTCATAAAATAATGACCAGTATAGTAGACTTTGATTCTTATATTTTGCAATCTCGACGATTTACGCGGTCAGCTAAGCTGTATTTAAGAGGACGTCATTTGCTTCTCCAATCAATTAACTGCCGACCAAAAAGACAAAAGTAAACAAGAAAAAAGACATGGTGGCATCCTCATCTCGCAACGTCAAACCACAAGTGTTCATCAATTTCCGAGGAGCAGACCTGCGTAGCACCTTTGCCCCCTATCTCCATGGAGTCTTGCACAGAAATGGGATCAATGCTTTTATAGACGATGACTTACGACCAGGTGAGGATCTTACCATGCTTTTTGAAAGGATTGAGGAGTCTACGGTGGCTGTGGCGATCTTATCGAGTAAGTATACGGAGTCAGATTGGTGTTTGGACGAGCTGGTGAAGATAAAAGAGTGCGTGGATCGACGCACTCTCTGGGTTATTCCAATATTCTATAAGTTAAAGACATCCATTGTGAAGAATCTTGAGGGAAGTTTTGGTCTTCAGCTTTGGGAGCTGTGGAGAAAAGAAAATCATTGTAAGCGAGACGATCGGATCCTTAAGTGGGATGCAGCTTTGCAGGACGTTAGCAGCAAGAAGGCGTTGCGATTTTTGGAAGAAAGGTAACCTAACGTACATAACATAGGTTTTGTTCAACATGATATGATTCTGAACTTTTGTTGGGAAAATATAAGGAACTGGGTTTTTTTATTTTTGATGTGAAGATAAGCCCTGAGATTATTATTTAGGATTGCCATTTACGTTTTTACTTTGCTGTTATATGGAACTGTAGTTCCACGACTCAAATGGTTTAAGGACGCTATATTATAGTTAAATACTTTAGGATAATTATTTTTACGTTTTTTCACAAAAATAACATTTACTGAAAAAAATAATCAAAATGGATTTTATTAAAGTGTGTAAATATATATTTATACTCTTTGGGTTAACTAATATAGATTTGGGGCTTAGAGTTATGTGATGTGGTTTTGGAAGTACGTTTTATAATTTAAAAAATACTGAAAGTTTCAAAATAAAAAAATATATTTCAATCATTTTTTAAATCTATTTTGTAAAAAATAGCTATTTGAGAAATTTGTCTTATATTATATGAGAAATGGTTTGTTAATGTAGATAACTATAACCTGTTATTAGATTGATTTGAAATTAGTGGTACTCAAAACAGAGATTTGAAGGGATTTAGTAAGAAAACAATGGTTAAATGGTTCAGATAACAATTTCTCAACTAATTATCTAATCTAATATTTTTCAGAAAAGAAAAACTGAAAATCTAATATTAAAACCCCTTAAGTAATAGTGATACTTTGAATTATCAGTTAACAATACTGTTAAATAACAAAAATGTGTTATGAAAAATACTGATACATTAAATGTTTTAACCAATGATTTTAAGATGGTTAAAAGTTACATGACCATTATTAAAGGAAAACCATGTATTTTAGATATCGAAATAATATATGTTCGAAATCTAATATATTCCAAAGACGAAAATACAATGGCTGATAAGTTTGCATGTGGTGCTCAAGCTTTGTTTTCTTCTATATTTTATGTGATTCTTGTATTGGCTTTCGGGTTCATAATACTGATACGATAGTATAGTTATTGTTATAAAACTAAATAAATGAAAATTTTATGTTTTTGAAAAAAGATAATATATATTTTAAAATATGTTCAAATAAAATAACTAATTTGAATCAAGAACCGTAAATCTCTAAATTGAAAGTTATTGTTATGATGTATCTTCTGAAGTATACCTTAAACCATGAAACATGAATCTTTATTTCAACTAAATATGCTCTTGGTCACTTTGAAATTAGGAACAAAAAAAAAATTCCTAAATCTCCATTAACAATATATTAAAAGTATTTCTAAATCACAGTTCAGTCACTATGACTTTGCTAATATTGTTGTTGCATGAGCCTCATTGAGATTCCCTCTCTGTTTCTCTGCAGTAACGAAGCGGCTTTCGTGGATGAGATAGCAAAACATATTCAGAATCTCCTAAGCGAAGATAAACGGCTGAGAGACGAAAATCCTAAGCCCCATGGAAAAGGAGAAGAAAAGATTAAACCCCAAGAAAAAGAAAAAGACAACCCTACTCTTGAGGAAGGCTCTAACATGGCATCAAGCAGTATCAAAACAGGAAAACAATGCCTGAAGCAATTGGAAGAAAACCTGGATGTCAACTGCAGTGACGACAAAACTCGTTTTGTTGGTATGGCTTGAATTGGAAAAAACTTATATCGCTGAGTGATGTCTAGAGCTTTAAACCTTATCATTACTATAACAAGTACTGTATAACAATTTTTTTTTTAATATTTAATGTCACATCCACACTTCCACAGAGATTATAAAGTTGTAAAATACTTCTATAAGAATGTAATTTTTTTTTGTTTTTTTTTTTTTTTTGATAACCCAGATTTCGTGCCACTATAGGACCGTCGACTCCGACCAATGGGGTCTCCGCATCATCCTCTACCGAGGACCGGAGACTGATGTGCTCAGGTTTTACCACTAAAAACCAACCGCAAGTGCACGGTAATGCGCGGTAGTACTTAGGGATCGAATCCACAAGGACCAAGGTTACACTATGAAACTTTGAGAGTAAAGTCAAGCTAGAACAGATATGAGGGGTTTTGTTGTTTGTTTGGTTGTCACACTTGCTAATGATTTAAATTGATTTATGATTAAAAGGTGTTAGGCATTGGGTGATTCTCGGGAAATACAATTACCATGAAACAAGTATTAATCAAGGGGTATATTTTTAGAACCGTTCTTGAACTCAAACAACTTTATTTAGTTTAGCCTACTCTCGTAGTACTAAACCCTATGTTATAGAATTCCAAATATCAACTCTCGCCATATTCAATATCCTAAACATGCATTCTTAATAGGTTCGATTTGTTCACAAAGTCTATAACAACAACTCTCGTTGGTTACAGAACTTTGCTCATCTAGGTTTTTTTCGGGATTTTAACTATCACTTTTGGTGTGTTAATTTCCTATTAATCATGAACTAGGTGTACCTTCTAATTCAAGCATTAAGATTAATTTAGATGAAGAACCAAATGATTATTTTCCCTTGATTAACACATTAGTTTCAGTGATTCATGGATTCCCTTGAATCACCTTAGCCTAACTAGTAGATTACTCGCACATATTAATTGAAACAAATGACATAATTGAATTCATAAAAGCAATAGAGTAAAGGGATTAAGAAAGCTTCTCTGGGAAAAGAAAGAGTTTCTCTTCAAGTAATTGATGAACTTCAAACTTTAACTTCAATAACAACTTCAAACTTCAACAAGAACAAGAACAACTTCAAACTTTCAATAACAAGAACAAGAATTCAAACTAAGAACAAAAAACTGAAACTAAGATAGATGTGTAGAATGAGATGTGATTGTGTTGTGTGTGTTGTGGGATGTCCTTCTCAAGCCTTGCAACCTCTCTATTTATAGCAAAATATGTCATCATTATCTCCATGTTGCAAGGTTGGTGCAAGGTTGTTAAAGGCAAGGCCACCATTAAAGTTTCCACTTTGTCTCCTTTGCTAACTCCTTTTGACCCTTCATAAGTTGAATTGGAGGTGGCTCTTCAGAAAGGGCAAGAAAAGTTAGGCCAAAAATCATCACAAAAGTTGTCCAGCACTTGAAAGGAGGCAAAGTGCTTTTCTGGCCGCGAGACTCCAATCGATCGATTAATTTTTGCTTAAAAACCGCATCGATCGATTCAGTTTTCAAAAACGCATCGATCGATTGGAGTTTTGAATCGATCGATTACTTTAAACCGGCAGTTTCCTTCTTTTTTGCATCTTTGGTCCTCATACTTCTTATGTCTTTCGTTTCAGCCCCAAACTTTAGATATTGCAGAAATGTCCTCTCTTTAGCCCTTTAACTTTTGATTGTGCAATTCTAACCCAGCGAAGTTATGAAATTGCATATTGGTCACTGAACTTTTTGATAACTTCGTTGTTGACCCCAGACTTCCATAAAGTGCAGTTTAACCTTCGATTTTTGCCCTAAACTTCCAATTGTGCACTCCAAACCTTGTCAAATGCAATTATGTATGAAAATGCAATATAAAGACCTAAATGCAACCTAGAATGATAATATTAAACTAAAATATGAATCTAAAACTCATCAAAATCAAGAGATATCAACTCCCCCAAACTTGCTCTTTACTTGTCCACAAGTAAACTTTCAAGAACAAGATAATGGAATGTTTTAAAATGGGAACTTGTAACTAAAACACTTTCTAACCTTCAACATGACATCCTAAAAGAAACATAGCAAATAGCATGAACAATCTTTTCTCTTACACTCTAATATCTCTACACAAGTCACTCACTCATCAATCAACAAGTCTCTTAACCAACTCTCACATTCATTCAAATAAGCATACAAAGTGAATTCTTGCAAATGGGGACTTGATCTCAATCATTTGGTTTGGTGATTGAAAATGGTCTAATGAAAAAGAAGAGAAAGTTTCAAATATATCTTTTTAAGTGGCAATCACTCAGAAACATGAACTTGATCAATATGCAAAATTTATCTAAGACAAGGAGCAATTCACGCATACATAGATCGGTTCTCATCAACCTACCCTTTGTCCTAAATGATTCAAAGTTCTACCCTTCTTCTTCTTCATTCCAAAACCCAAAGATAACACCCAATTCACCTCTCACCTAATGAACACTCTTTCCTTTTTTATTTTAATTTTTTTTTCTTAACCAACTAGGGATTTTTCATTTTTGATAACACTTAGCTCTAATCCTTTCTTACTTTCCTTTCTTTCCCCACTCTTTTTCTTTTCTTTTCTTTTGGGGGTTCTTTTTGACATATCTAGAGCTTTTTCTTATTTTCTTTTGTCCCTAGAGGTTTCTTCTCTTAAATCACTCGCTTTGGTTCATTTGGTACACTTTTCTCACAAACCCAACCACCATCCTAAATGCTAGCTCAAATGAGGTCTTAATGCTAGCAAAGATGAGAACAAGCCTATGTCGCTCCCTATACTCTCAAGATTTTGCACATGACAAGCTATCAATAAGAGGCCTCACACAAGCAAATCAATGATGGTTTCAAATAATGGTATGGGTAATGGGTATGTAAGTGCCATTTGGGTTAACAAGAGAGTAATGAATGGAGTAAGATAACCCAAATGTGTATGAGGTCCATGATTAAGTATGCAAGTGCCCATATGCAAGAGAAATTAAGTTCATTAAGCTCAAGTAGTTTGGAGTTGGTTTTGAGAACAAGTCAATATCAAGCTCACAACAAGTTTCAAGTAGAGTTTTCAAGGATAGAAGCATACAAGATTTTCAATAAATGTTTAAGCTACTTGATATGTTTAGCTAGGGTATCATGTTGAATTCTAGACATGTGATCTTTGCGAGGAAATCAAAACACAGCTCCCTATGTATATGGATGCAACCTAAATGCTTCTAGACTCGATCCTAAAGATGGAAATAAAACAAAATATGTATCTAAATGCTTGTTTTGGTGTTTTTTTTTCCAAAGATTTTCAAGTTTTTCTATGCAAATAAGTATGTACAATGCAATGCATGAGACTCATGACAAGTAAACAAAACAAAACACAATGTGAGATAGTATACTCTCCCCCAAACTTACTTCACACAGTCTCTTGTGTGAGAGCGAATTTGAAAGAGAGATCAAAGAGAAAAATTTTTTTTTAAAAAAAAAACATGATGAACTAAGTATTGACAAAGGTAGAATGCACTTACTTGGAGTTGGCTTTGATGAGAGAAGGGGATGAGTTTTATGAAGGTTTGATCGATCTGGGCTCTTTTTCGCCTTATAATCTTGTTTCGCGTGCTTCCATCGATCGATGGATTTTTAAAGAGGGGTTCGGTTTGGTACAATCGATCGATTGGGGTTTCCAATCGATCGATTACTTTAGGTAGATTGTTCCCGCAAAACTTGGATCGATCGATCTAGGTTTCTTTAAAGTCCAATCGATCGATCCAATCTCTTCCTTTTTTTTTTTTTTTTTATATATATATATATATATATTCATATTTTTATTTTTTATATTTTTATATTTTAAAAACAAAAATAAAATTTACTCACACTTACCAGTGGGTTGCCTCCCACCAAGCGCTTGTTTACAGTCGTTAGCTTGACTTTCGATTGGCTCTTTTAACCTTGGGTCGGTTCTCCCAGGGAGACATCGTCTTCTCTTCCGGGGGGTTCAGTGTAGGCGAGGTGTGGTTTGAGGCGTTGACCGTTCTCCACAAACTTGCTTCCATCGTGACTCCATAACACAACTTCACCATAGGGTATTACTCCCTTCTCGAGTGATGTGTTTTCACGAGTGATTGTTCCACAATAAACAGCATCCATTGAAGACTGGATCGGGTAGGAGACAGCTTTGTTGACATTGAGGAGTGTGACCTTCTTAGTTGAGAAGTCAATACATGCTCCAACTGTTGCGAGAAATGGAGTTCCAAGGACCAAAGGAACTCTCTTCGTAGTTGCCATCTTTACAACTGTGAGGTCTATAGGGATCGTGCATCCTCCAATTTTCAAAGGAAAATCCTTGATGAGGCCTGTGGGGGTTGTGGAAGACGAATCCCCAAACATGAGAGAGGTTTTGTTTGGCTCCATGCTTTCAGTACCGAGTTTCTTCACCATTTCCATTGAGATGACATTGACATTGGCACCACTATCCACAAGAGCATCATTCATGGTTATTTTACCAAGGGAACAAGACAGTGTGAACTTCCCTGGTGACTCTAGCTTAGGGAGAGACTTTGGTGGGACTTGTCGATCGATCATTGCTGTAGAGACGTCTAGAAGCTCCGCTACTTCTTCTTTGTGATCTAGAATGTCCTTGATGAGCATCATTTGGACATAGGCTTCTTGCATTGTATTAAGCTCTGGAAGCTTAACTCCGATGTCACTTAAGTCTTTTCTGAATTTGCAGATGACCTTCTTTTGAGCTTTAGTGATAACCTTCTTCGGATATGGGAGTTTTTCATAAGGTGATATCGTAGCTCCGAGTCCAACTGGTTGCACAACCTTTTTCTCAACCTTCTCCACGGCTTGAGTATTAGCCTTGGCTACAATTTGTACCTCATCTTGCACAAGTGTAGATCCATAGAGGAGTCTTTCAATCTCGTCCACCTCTCTCACATGATCATTCAATTCATCTTTAGCAGAGATGACAACGTTGCAGTGGTCTTTTCTTGGGTTATGTTCTCCTCTTCCAGGAAGAACTCCATTCGGTCTCTGGACAGCTTCTGCGGTTTGAGCAACTTGAGTCTCCAGCTTCTTGACATGTGCGGAAAGAGATTCCCATCTGTTGTTCATGTCTTGGAATATGGTGTCGACCTTCTTGTTGATCTATGTGGCTGATTTCTGCTGGTTGAGAATCAGCTGTTGCATCATTCCCTCAAGCTTAGATTCTTGAGCAGCCGGAACAGAGCTTCCACCGGTTTGAACTTGGGTTTGATTCTGCGGTTGGAAAGAGTTGAAGGGTTGCCCCTGTTGGTACCCTCCTTGGTTGAAGTTTGCGTTCTGGTTACGGTTTTGCCCCAAGCTTTGCCCAAATGGTCGATTCTGCCCGTAGTTTGGGTGTTGATAGATTTGTTGTCCCTGTGGGATCCTCGGTGCTTGGTTCTGTCCAAAAGCTGGTTGTTGGAATCCTCTGTTTTGTGGATAGTTCTGTCCACCAATGTAGTTCACAGGTTGTTGTTCAAGATTTTGGCCATCCACAAAGTTGACTGCAGCTTGTTGATCTTGTGGCTCTTGATTTGGAAAGTAGAAAGCCCCTTCGCCATAACTTTCAACGGCATTGACTGCCCTTTGATCTCTTTGCATAAGCAAGTCGATCTTTGCGCTCATCTCTTCTAGTTTTTTGCTCTCTGAGTTCCCACCTTTCCTTGATCTATCATACTCCTCATTCAGGTTACTAGAGCTTGTGGCAAAGTTTTCTATCAAAGTGTAAGCTTCCTCTTGGTTCCTTGTCATGAAATCTCCATTGCTGGCTGCGTTGAGAGAGTTCTTGACATTCCAGCTTGCTCCATCATAAAATATGTTGAGGATATGCTCGTCTGAGTACCCATGATGCGGGCACTCTCTTTGATACTCTTTAAATCTTGCCCACGCTTCACTCACTGGTTCAGAGTCATTTTGTCTGAAGCTGGTGATCTTGCTCCTTAGGCTGGCCGTCTTCTGTTTGGTGTAGAATTTGTCCAGGAAGATGGCTCTGCATTTCTCCCATGTTGTGATAGATCCTGGAGGTAGAGATTTCAGCCATCTCATTGCTTTGTCTCCAAGAGAGAATGAGAACAGTTTGCACCGTAAATAATCAACGGGAACTCCATTTGATCTTGTCGTGCTACTAATCTCTTCAATGGTCTCAATATGATCCATAGGACTTTCGGACGGGAGACCATAGAACATGCTCTGTCTGACTAGAGCTATCGTTTGAGGTTTGATCTCATAGTCCTGCCTGTTGATAGGAGGAGGTTGTATTGCGGATCGATTATGGTAGTAGGTGTGCGGAGTGTCGACAGCTCCAATGGGGCGAGGTTGATCTCGTCTCTGTCCTGGATTAGGAAGTGGTTGGGGTTGTCTGAACACTCCGGCAGCAGCAGCAGCAGCGTTTTGCTCATCATTCATAGGAAGATTTTGGATGTTTTGGGGTTCACCATGCTGGTTATGTACTCCAGCCATGTTTCTTCTCCTGTTTCTGTTGTTCTCTCTTTCGATTCTTGCAAGTTCCTCGTTAGAAACTACCGCTAATTCTTCAGAACTTCGGCTTCTCGTGTTCATATACCTGCAACACTCACAAGAAAATCAAGAAAGAGTTTATTAGTAATATCGAAAATATTTTTTTTTATTTTTGTAATAGGGTTCTAGACTAGACTCTAGTCCTAGTTCCAAAGGTAACGCTATTGGTCCCCGGCAACGGCGCCAAAAACTTGATGTGCTCAGGTTTTACCACTAAAAACCAACCGCAAGTGCACGGTAATGCGCGGTAGTACTTAGGGATCGAATCCACAAGGACCAAGGTTACACTATGAAACTTTGAGAGTAAAGTCAAGCTAGAACAGATATGAGGGGTTTTGTTGTTTGTTTGGTTGTCACACTTGCTAATGATTTAAATTGATTTATGATTAAAAGGTGTTAGGCATTGGGTGATTCTCGGGAAATACAATTACCATGAAACAAGTATTAATCAGGGGGTATATTTTTAGAACCGTTCTTGAACTCAAACAACTTTATTTAGTTTAGCCTACTCTCGTAGTACTAAACCCTATGTTATAGAATTCCAAATATCAACTCTCGCCATATTCAATATCCTAAACATGCATTCTTAATAGGTTCGATTTGTTCACAAAGTCTATAACAACAACTCTCGTTGGTTACAGAACTTTGCTCATCTAGATTTTTTCGGGATTTTAACTATCACTTTTGGTGTGTTAATTTCCTATTAATCATGAACTAGGTGTACCTTCTAATTCAAGCATTAAGATTAATTTAGATGAAGAACCAAATGATTATTTTCCCTTGATTAACACATTAGTTTCAGTGATTCATGGATTCCCTTGAATCACCTTAGCCTAACTAGTAGATTACTCGCACATATTAATTGAAACAAATGACATAATTGAATTCATAAAAGCAATAGAGTAAAGGGATTAAGAAAGCTTCTCTGGGAAAAGAAAGAGTTTCTCTTCAAGTAATTGATGAACTTCAAACTTTAACTTCAATAACAACTTCAAACTTCAACAAGAACAAGAACAACTTCAAACTTTCAATAACAAGAACAAGAATTCAAACTAAGAACAAAAACTGAAACTAAGATAGATGTGTAGAATGAGATGTGATTGTGTTGTGTGTGTTGTGGGATGTCCTTCTCAAGCCTTGCAACCTCTCTATTTATAGCAAAATATGTCATCATTATCTCCATGTTGCAAGGTTGGTGCAAGGTTGTTAAAGGCAAGGCCACCATTAAAGTTTCCACTTTGTCTCCTTTGCTAACTCCTTTTGACCCTTCATAAGTTGAATTGGAGGTGGCTCTTCAGAAAGGGCAAGAAAAGTTAGGCCAAAAATCATCACAAAAGTTGTCCAGCACTTGAAAGGAGGCAAAGTGCTTTTCTGGCCGCGAGACTCCAATCGATCGATTAATTTTTGCTTAAAAACCGCATCGATCGATTCAGTTTTCAAAAACGCATCGATCGATTGGAGTTTTGAATCGATCGATTACTTTAAACCGGCAGTTTCCTTCTTTTTTGCATCTTTGGTCCTCATACTTCTTATGTCTTTCGTTTCAGCCCCAAACTTTAGATATTGCAGAAATGTCCTCTCTTTAGCCCTTTAACTTTTGATTGTGCAATTCTAACCCAGCGAAGTTATGAAATTGCATATTGGTCACTGAACTTTTTGATAACTTCGTTGTTGACCCCAGACTTCCATAAAGTGCAGTTTAACCTTCGATTTTTGCCCTAAACTTCTAATTGTGCACTCCAAACCTTGTCAAATGCAATTATGTATGAAAATGCAATATAAAGACCTAAATGCAACCTAGAATGATAATATTAAACTAAAATATGAATCTAAAACTCATCAAAATCAAGAGATATCAGAGACTCCGACACTGAAGGTCAACGCATCATCCCAAGCACAGACTAGCCACGTGGACGGCCAAACGGCTCTCCACGTGTTGGTTCCTGGACGCTGCAGCCCGCATGTGAATTCTGCAGTGGCCAGGAATCGAATCCAGGTGGCAGGCCACTGCGGAACAAAACAATTAGTGTAAGTAAATCGGTGAAAAACTATTAAAACGAATGTTAGACCAATAATAATTCATAAAGATTTAGAAATCATGAAGTAATTGTTATTCCGGAAGCGATTGACAAGCTAGTCTTCAACTTAAACTTCATCTAATAATGTCAATTCACTATATTGACATCGACAACGTTATCTGACAGCCTATAATTCTAATTTTCGTTTGAACTTTACACAAGCATTATTAAACATGTATGGTTTGTTCATTACTTACCTCAACATCATCTTTTTTTTTTATTGACGACTAAATTTTCTTTTCAAGCAATCAACATCTTAAGTCAAAAGTGGATAATGTTATAGACTTATTTTTGAACATGTACCCACAGAGTGATAAAAAACAGAAGACAATGTTTTAAACAAAAACTTTCTCGATTGTCGATTTTTTTTATAACCCAGAATATTCAGCGGACCAACCTCAATCCACTAGTCTTCTGAAAGTTTGTTCACCGTCGTGAAATAGATCCGATTGCTTCCAAAAAAATTAAGGACCTTTATCATCTAGCCACACATGTTTAATGGGAATATGGGATGACAAAGCAGAGAATTGCAAAGCATCCAGAATCACTAAATAAAATCATTCTTGATAATGAGCATTAACCCAAACATACATGACCTTTTTCTGCTAACTAATTTTACAAACAAAGCGTAAGTTATTGCTCGACTCAAAATAAGTAACAAGATTTACTTCAACTCCATATAAGCGTTCAGAATAAGTCTAAAATCAAATTCAACAAAACAACAATATAAAACCACAAGTTATCTTCATATGTCCCTTTCCGATATGTTTCGGTTTTGTTAGTTCCAAATTATATCAAACTATTTAAAATAATAAAATAAATGGAGATAATTTATAATACATTATTTGAGAGTAGCACAAAATAACCTAATTTAGATAAAAACAAACAACATAATATATTGTTTGTTTCACCAAAATACTATATTGTTTGTTTTATATTCACAATCTATGCCTTTTATTTTTTCTTAAAATTTTAAAGTATTTTCATAATATTTAGTATACATCTAAATCTCATCTAAATCATATGATCCATACTTTATATACACTAAATAATTAATTAAATAATATCTATTTATTATAGTGAAATTACACAATATTACGTATTTTAAAATATAAAATCTAAACAGGAAATTTTATAAATTAATAATTAATAACTTAAAAAAATATTATAATCTTAATATTATTAATTAATAAGGTTTTTACTGTAGTTTTGTTTTTATTGTTATATTTCTGCCAATTTAGATATATTTAGTTTTTCTACTAGAACCTCAACACTTCCTCTATACCTTAGGGGAGACTTTACAAATTATACTAGTGGATCAGCTGAACCCGTTAATATCTTCATTCTTTTTTAACGCTTGGTATTCAATCACAAAAATTCTTACAATTCTGGACTAAACTGGCCAGCAACTCAAACTCAAAAAAAGAAGAAGAAAAAGACACCAGTAGGCATCCATAGACTAATTTCATACAAATGTGAGTAAGAAGTAAATTCAAAAACCCAAAAATGTCATGAGATTGTGCAAGTGAGAGAGATAGAGTTAGACTCCAAAGCAAGAACAACGTAGATGCTTTAAAACCTCTCTCACAGAGACCACCTCTCTCCCAGGTCAGACAGCCTCTCCATCACAAAGAAGCCGTGGCTTCACAATCCGGTTAATTTATTGATCTTCATAAAACTTCCGAGAATGCGGCGAAGCCAGACAAACATATGACACGAAAAGTAAACGCCTAGATAAAAACAACCATGAAACAAATAGCAAGGCCTAACCACTCAACAACAAGACCGCTGCTTTGTAGGAGCTCGAGAGCCATATATAGTCGATAAAGACCACCTCCAATTACCGAGAAATTAACCCAACTCAAAATTCATAATCAAATGGGAGAACGACCGATCACCAAAAAAATTACACAACGAGAAACACAAAACCAGATGTGAAAACAACCAGAGATCTCCCAACGGACTCCAAGTACCAATGAGAAGCACCATTCATAACGCTGGAGCAGCTAGAGACTAAACAAGAAAAGGAGCCAACACACCTTAATTGCTCTAACCTCCACGAAGAAAACCATAAACTGCACCACTGAGAAGAAGAAGACGCCAGAGAGGAGAGAAAGAGACAACACATGACACAGAAGCGAAAGAGGAGTAAGAGCCTCCCCCAGCGGTGGCATAAGCCAAGCCATCGGGAAGGCTGTGGCGGATCTGAGAACGAAGGTCTTGGCAGCGGCGGAACCTAAAATTGAAATCTTAAGTGTTAAAATCTTTAAATTCTATAGTAATTACTTCAAGACCATTCAGTGACACCGTTATAATTTATATTCTGCACCCGTTCAATTTTTGTTACGTGCTTTAAAATAAAACTAGATTTTGACCCGCCCTTAAAGTATATCTTTTTATATATTAAAAATTATATATAACTAAAAATATTTAGATTTCCATTTTTTAAAATCCAATGTATATTGATTACTTTTTAAAAAATATATATATAGCTTATTATGATTACTATATTCAGTTGAAGTTGTTAAATTTAGGTAAAATATGAAAGATTATGAATGTAGATCGATAGTTGAGTAATAAGAATATTATAAATATCTGTTTTTTATTAAATTGTACCAAAACAGTCTAAAAGTTAAATGATAACTTTCAATTGTAAATAAATTTAGGACTCTATTTTAATAAAGTAGATGATTTGAAGACATTGATTAACTATAGTGTATAACTTTGATGTAAAATATTGTTATTTTCACTTAAGTGAATTGTATTATTTAAATGAGCTTTGAAATATAGATGTATTTAAAAGTTTAATGACTAATAGAAATATTGCCATATAAAACTGTAAATTTATTAATAGATTGAAGATCATGAACTTTTGTATTCGATACTTGAAAAATATGAAATATATAACATATATAAAGTATTACATATAATTAATTTGCTTGAGCAGTGTTAAATTTTATTTTAAAATGAAGATGACTTTTATATAGAAATTTTCTATCATTATTATAACATTATTACATTTAGTTTTTCAAAAAAATATAAAATGATTATGTTTAAAATAAAATTCATAAAATTTCTAACTACGTTTTAAAATAATATCAAATGTTATTGTAGAGTGCAGATTCCATAGTAAGCAGTTTTCACATGAATTCTCTAATCAATTTTAAATGGTAACATTTTGAGTAAGGTGATAAGTTTAAAAATAACTCTTGGAAATGAATGTATTTTTCAGAAGAGCATGTTATGGTTTTGTTGTGATTGAAAAAAAAACTACGATTCCATATATATATAGAGTTTAGGTCAGGTTTATTGTTTGCTTGATGATTTTAATAAAAATAATATACCGTAATGTGACCAAATTTAAAAGATTATATACATCTTTTAACTGTATGAAAATAAATTCTCTACAAAATTTATTTTCTTATTAATTTTTGTAAAAAAATCTTAATTTCATTTATTTTCTATATTGGTCCAATATTTCTATTATTTTGTTATAATTGTTAATCACGGTCAAATTTCTAGGTACTTTTGATAGTTTAGATTTGAGTATATTCCTAAATATCAGTTATATCATTGAAATTTTAAGGATAGTCTTTTTAGTGTATCAAGTAGTTTCAAAATTATAAAATCTACAATTGTTAGTTACCAAATCTAAATATATTTTCTTTCGAATTAAACTAAATTCTAATTATCTAAAATATTTAAACATATGTGTTTTCACAAACTTTTATATAAACAACGATCACAACATTTGACCTATCATTTTTAAATCAACTATAAAAATATCACAAAATATTGTGCGATTTCCATATAATCTAATGATACAAATATATGTTTTTTATCCCCAGACTAATGCACCATAAAACTACTATACAAATAAGTGATAATATAATATATGAAAATTTTATACATGATTGTATGTGAAATGACATAGTATAGTTAGTATAGGTTTATTTGCATAATGATATTCACCACAAGTGACTTTATATACTTATATTGTTTACTATAGGCTTAGAATCATTACAAAATTAGCGACGTGTTGAAACTTATGAATGTTAATAAAAATGAATGATGGTTGTGTTGGTTATACTTAGTCTCATTGGTGTCTGTCACATATTTAAAACGTATGATTTTTTGTTTTGAGAAAAAATGACCATATGAATGTTATTATAGTCGTTTTGAAGTCCTTTACTATTTAGTTGATGCCGATTCTAATGATCCACACGTGAGATGTAAAATAATGTTATCAAAATCGTGTTATACTTGTATATATAGTTTGACTAATTAAATATTACTAACGTATTTTAATCGTGTTCTCTAGATATTGAATAAATTGTAGTAAGCAAAAATAGTAATCATGATAGATGGAACGTAAGGTTATTGTGAGGTTAGTTTAGATTAGGTTATTAAATAAGGATTGTGTAATCTAAATGATAGATTCTAGAATATGTCCAAATTTAAATGACAACATTTGTTCAGTAGATAAAAATAGGATTCTGTTTTAATAGATTAGACTAGATTTTGACCCGCGCTTTTAAAGCGCGGGATAATTTTTTTATTAAAAACTTTTTATAATCGCATTTTCTCTTTATTCAAAGTAGACATAGACGTAAAATCCGTAATATGTGATCCAAACCGATCTGAACCAAAAAGTGATCTGTACCTAAACAAAATGTAAGAAATAACAGAATGAATCTTGTAGGATAGTACAAAACATAGTTGAACTCAAAAGTTATTAGCCGAACTCGAACGGATAATCCAAAAAAATAGAAAAACCCGAAAAACCAATCTGATTGTCCAAATTGATTACACATATAAATATTTGAAACATAAAATAAGTATAGAAATTTAAATAATATTCAATTATATATTTATTTTGAAATGATATTTAAAATAAGTATCTAAATTTAAATAATTACCTTAAATATCCAAGTCTATATAAATAAGTATCTATTTTTGTTTTGTTTTAAAATTTTAGATTTCACTTCAGATATATTCGAGCCGAACCAATATAATTAAAACGATATATGGTTATATTATGAGTTTTACGATGTGATATAAATTAGAATTAAAATCAATATGTTATATTAAAACCCAATCCGTACTTACAAATTTACCAGAATGAAACCTAAAATGTGATATAAATTAAAAGAAAAATTCAAAATACTTAACCCGTATTTCAACGGGTAAGCCAAGCCTAACCTAAAGTGTGTTAATATGTATCGTTTTTATACATATTTTTGATTATGTATTTTAAGTGGAATATTGGTTATTTAGTGTAATCAGCAATTTCCACATTCGTGTTTCTTTTTTTTTTGATAAACCTTATAAAAAATTGGCATATAATGTCTAATAAATATGACAGAAATTATTAGCAATAAATTTTAAAGTATAATTTATTATAGATTGCATTACGTAGAACCCGATATGGAAGATCTTACTTAATACATATTTGACCGATATATTTGTTTAGATTTACTTCTTTAAATCTTACCATATGTAAGCTGTATTTAAGGGTATATAGTTAATAATATTATAGATTACACAAAATTGTATAGGAAATTTATAATAAATGTGTATATATAATAGGTCAAAATTCATAATATATAACCTTAATATACAAAAGGTTAGTCAACCATTTAATTTTAAGATTTATAAAATAGTTATATTAATTAATTTTATATATATTAATTCGGGTAGTAATTTAATTATGAATATATAAAATATTAGAGATTTTTAATTTTCTTATTATATTGATTTTTTATTTTCTTATTATATAAATAAAGTGAATTTACAGTCTCTTAGAATAATATTTAGTAATAATTACGAATTTTTTATTTAAGATAAATATTAAAGATATCTATTTTCATTTAAAATTAAAAGTACTTAAAGATAATATTAAATGCACTTTAAAGAATGATAATTAGAGATATTTTTTTGAATCTTATTTGAAATATAGAAACAAAAATATAATGTACCTTATTTGGAAAGATATTATTAAGTATTTCTATATTTTTGCTAGATTTTAGGGTAAGTTGTTTTATAATAAAGTTATAGTCATATTAATTATATTGTATAGTTTTTTTAAATATTTCACCTAGAAGCAAGTTGGGTCCAACTTTGTGCTTCTGTTTTAATAGTATTGATTCTTGCATAGTTTCTTTGTTTTGACTGACTTCTTGCATGGTTTCTTGTAGAAAAATTTGGGCTCATATACATAGTCCAACAGAAAATCAAGTCCATAACCATAGTAAAGACATGGTTAGAATATGTTACATATTGTCATCATTATTGACAAAAAAAAATCTTTTTCTCTGAGTGGAAAGGGAAACGCTCCTTTTTAGGGCTTACTTGCTATCTAACCAAATTTGGAAGTGAAATTAAGTAGATAGCATTGATTTTGACATAATTAAGAATCTAACATTTACACCTAAAGTGAGCCGACTATACCCTTCCATTTGTAGTTACCCAGTAAACATAATGTATCACAAATAATATATGGTCAGGAGTGTTCGAAATTATTCCATATGAAAAAAGGACATCCACATTACACGTTTATTAAGCACATATGCAATGAGTGTTCTATTCTATATCCCTGAATTAGTATAGAAGGACTTAAAGCACACCCACAATCCTTAAACACTAAACATACCCCAATCCAAACTCCAAAATACTAAATCCTAAACCCTAATTATTAAATCCTAAACCCTAATATAAACTATGATCATGTGACTGAATGACAATAAAATGAATAGATAAAATAAGATTTCCAGTAAAGAATGTACTCTATATCACCGAAATAGTATAGGATTCAAAACTCACACAAAACTCCTAAATACTACACCAGCTTCAACTTTTAAATACTAAACCCTAAACCATTATCACTAAACCCTAAACCCTAATCAGTAAACCCTAAACCCAAATATGAACCAAAAACTCAAATATAAACCTTAACCTCAAATAGAATGGAACAAAATACCTAGTATATAACATATTGGTGAAATTATGAAATATCTATGATTGCATGGCAAAAGTTAATGTTTTCCCAACCATACCCCCTCACCTTCTAAATACTAAACCCTAACCACTAAACCTTAAAACCTATACTCAAATATAAACCTTAAATCCAAATATCAATATCTAAAAAACACATAATATTATGTAAAATTAAGTTTTATTATGTAATATTAAACTATACAATATAGATCATAGTACATTTTTTACATGTTCAAAAACATGTAATGATATGTTAGAACTTAAGAAAATTACAAACTAAATATCTAAACAAAATAGAACACTTTTTATTAATCGTCAAATGGAACGGAACATGATAAAATAGTTTAGTAACAACATATATAGCATTACATAACATGAATAAAATAAAAATAGTATCTATTGTTTTATATTTCTATTCTATATGCATATAATATAATAGAACACCATTTAACAAAAAATGTTCATCTTCTCTGATCAATCTTGGGTCATCACGGCGACAAAAGATAAGGGTATATGACGAAATCAGTGGAGATAGTGCATCTAACCGCCTAGTAAAACAAAGAGGTTAGGGCGATTGAGGAAGGGTTGACGAACCTCGTCGTGGCGCCGTTAACGTTGTCGCGACTCCATAGATTTCAGATGCAGAGAAGCTTCACGCTAGTAGTCAAGCGAACAGACGGTTATCTCCTAGGAAAAGCTACTCCAAAGATGCTTTTGGTGGTCACATGGTGAATCAGTAATGGAAGAGAAACTACTCACTTTTTACAAGCTATGTGAATCTCAAAAAGCCACGATACACTTGTGTTAGGTAATTATTATTATTTTAGTTTACTTTTTGCAGGTTTTACCGGTTGTGCAAGAGGGCAAATTATTATATTATGTAAAAGACATATGGTATATTGTTGTATTAGGGTAATTGGTTATTGAGTGAATTATTAATTGTTTGATGGTCATACGGTGAAATTTCCCTTCTTTTTTTACGTTCTTTCAATTAAAACAAAAATTCATTCCCGTGAGAGGTTTCATAAAGCGAAAGCAAAGCAACGCGGAGGAAGAGTTTGATAAGTTCGGGTTGGGGTTCAATTAACAGGACGATTTCTGTAGACGGAGGTGGAAAAGAAGTTGTGGTGGTTAATAGGTACGTGACGAAGTCCGATTATTATGGAAAGTTTCAGCGGCGGAACCGAGAGCAGCCCAACTAAATGCAGACATCTTCCGGTAGGATCCACTTCATCGAGGTAAGACGGGTTGTGATGGTTGCTTATTACGGGAGGCGATTACTTTCAGAGTTATTTCGGCAGAACTGTAGACCCGAAAACTGAAACTTTTTTTGTGTGTCGATCCAGTGCAGCGGTATCAAGTCGGCGGAGAGAAGGTATGGAAAAAAATGTTGACCCTTTATTTTTTGTGAATTATTATTGTCACATGCATGTCCGTAATTGTGTTGGGTGCTTGGCGGTGAAGAACCCAGTTTGTTGAGTCATGGCTGTTGGATAATTAGGTGTGATGAGTAAATTTAATAGACTATAGATCTATTTTTATAATATAGAATTTGTTGGACGGTTTGTAAGTTAAATACGTTACCTGTTTTTCCCCGACATTCATGGAGTGAAAGTGACTATTCTATTTGGGATGCCAAATAGTATAGACACACTTGTTGACTGTGGCAACATAAATTATGTTGAGCGCTACTGCCTATACTATTTGCAATCGTATATAATATAAATAGTAAGATATTCTTTTAAACATATGTGTGACTATTCTATGTGTTACTGTATATAGGATAGGCACAAATGCTTTAGTTTTTGGACTAACGTTTAGTGGAGAGAAAATGAGTACACTATTTGTAAACGTATACTTGATACTTGCCGTGGAGCATAAAATATATTATATTAGGAAAGGTATATAGTATAGACACACTAGTATAACTTCGAACAAAATTAGGTGGACCAATAATGCCTATACTATTTGGAAACGAAAAATAGTATAGATTGTGATATATTGTCTCTATACTATAGTTTGTAAGATCACAACTGTTTATTACGTATTTTAAACCGACACTTGTGTCTGAAAATGACAATTCTATTGGTATTTGCATAAAGTATAGACACAATCGTTCTCCTTGTGGAGCAAATTATGTGGAGAGGTATCTTCCTATAGTATTTGTAAGTGTTTATAGTTAACATAGTAAGATTTTCTTGTGTTGGTGGTTTGTAGGTTGACAATGGTTAATTGTTTTTTCGCCTCACTTATGTAGTTTACAATGACTATTCTATTAGTAAATGTATATAGTATAGAGATAATGTGTTCATTGTTAGCCGTTCTACTTTTGTTGAGCGATGAATGAGTATTCTATATATTAACCAATATAGTAAAGATAATAAGATTTATCTTATTGGGACCCAACTTGTGTTGACCGGATAATAACAATTATAATGGTGAACGTGTAGCGTGTAGTCCGTTGTTGGTGATAGAATTAATATTTCTTTAAATAACAATTGCATAAAAATGTTTACATTAGAGGTTTACAAGTATAGTATACTCATTTATAAAGAGGTACATATTAATTTGTATATGAATTTAAGTATATAGGTGACTTGAAGACTAACGTCTATGTTCCTTTCTTCCATTTTCATAACATTGATGTTGCTAATGTATGGCTTTTCCATGTGTAGTATGGAGGAGTTAGACTTGCCAGAGCGTTTGTTTCAGGTTGGGTTTGAACCCACCGGCCGAAAGAGGCTAAACAACTACTTTAATTTGAGATGGATCGAGGTTATAAAAGATGCATTTTCTGATGCCGCGCAGGAAAAGCTTGTGGAGTCGCAGTTCCGACAAATTATGCAAATGGATAGCCATACATTTTCAGTCATGTTTGGTGACCAGATTCTCTCTCGTCAACTGGCGACGGCTAAGATATATGAGCTATGGTGGACTTTGCTGAGAAGCCCATACGTTATGCTATTCAATATTTTGCACTAGTGACAGATCTCAATTGTGGAACACCTCCGAAGAATGGGTTGGGATTGCCTACAGTTGAAAAATGGAAAAAGAAAGGTAAATCAAAGGGTAAGCAACTCGGTGGCAGTGGAGATGTTTGGAAATCATTGTTTGGAAGAGAATAGAAGATCACCCTAAGATGAAACTCTTACTATTTTTGGTTATCGGCTTTTAAAAGCTTCTTAAGTTGATTAAACTTAACCGGCACTTAACGATGCTATACGTATGCGGATCTATGTTTTATCAACCTATGGTTCTTCCATTTATGTATGTGATGTCTTGCATAATTCATGGTTTTTAGTCTTGTATCTTGTGTATAATTTGGTCATTTGCACTAGTATTTAGGTTCATTTAGGTTGCATTGCATTGCATTTGCATGTTTTCAGGTATGGAGAAGTGCATATGATGTTTTGGACCCAAAAGAGTCATTTTAACATCCCAAATGATGAAGAATTTTTTTTTTTATTTTATATGCAAGTGACTATAACCAATGCAAAAATCAATGCTCAAGACACAAAATGCTAAAATATTAGTAACTTGGTGCCTCCCCCAGACTTGAATCACACAGTCTCCTGTGTGACTTAGAATGGGAGAGAAACCGAAAATAAGAGAAGAAAAATATGATAAATAAAGAAATATGTACAAAAGAGGGGTTTGGAGAGTACCTCACGGCTCGGTTGGACCGAGCGTCTCATCCGTGTCGGAGGTGGGAATGTAGGGCGTCTCATTGTCGGATTCAAGCAAGGGTAGTGGTGGGACAGGGTGTCTGAGTCGTCGAGGTCGACGCTCACGAGGCTCGCGGAGGGAAGCACGCGGTTCCTCATAGTAAGTGTCCGTGGCAGTGGCATCTCCATAAGAGGAGTGACGATGAGGATGAAAATGTCCTTCTGAATCATCACAAGCAGCTGCTCCTTCTTCCATGGGAGTATCAGTAGTGACTGGGGTGGATGCATGTGATCTCCTTGGTCTCAGTGTCAGGCTCTTCACTTTCTTCGCTAAGTAGTTCACCGACTTAACCAGCTTCGCGATTGTTCTGTCTTGAAACTTGTTCCCTCGCTGAAGTGATCGAATCTGCATATGTGCGTCGCGAAGAGCACCATCAGCAA
This sequence comes from Moricandia arvensis, assembly GCA_905132765.1. Lineage (NCBI taxonomy): Eukaryota > Viridiplantae > Streptophyta > Magnoliopsida > Brassicales > Brassicaceae > Moricandia > Moricandia arvensis. The sequence continues at coordinate 84,225 of CAJHQP010000180.1, read as the reverse complement.
GAGGCTCGCCATAGGGTGTGAAGTAGTAGCGTGAGCTTCCATAGACGGGTTCCATTGGCTCCGCTTCGTCCTCTTGAGTCTTTACAATGGGTTCCTTCATTTTCTTCCTACTGATCTTTCTTGGGATCTCTTGAACGGAGGCATTGTACCATAATTCCTCAGAAGGTCGAAACTTAATGGTGTCCCCTTCAGCCAGTGATGTAATCGCCGGGTTTGGAAGGAGAATCTTCACACCCTCTTTACCCCAAGTCTTGTAGTTGTAGACCCATGAGTCACCCACTCGTCCACCAAGAAACTCACAATTGGTGAGGAATGCCTCATCCATCAACACATAGTTAGTAGCTTCCTCTTCTGGTTCAACCCCCATTGCCTCCAAGAGAGGAGTTATGAGGCCTCCTATTTGAAGCTCTGGTGAAGAATCCTTGTGTGTCCATACCCAGTATTGGTATTGTAGTAGGCGTGAAACGAAGAGTCCTACCATCCCTGGGTCCTCAGAATCTTTTCCTTCATGGAGCGGACTGCCATTGTTAAATGTTGGCATCAAAGGCTTTAGTGCAATGGTGAGAAGGCGCAGTTCATCGTCGACCACTCGTCCTGACTCCTTTCGACCATACAAGGTTTCAGACAAAATCCTGTGGACATAGCGAAGGGCGGGGTGGCGGATGTCTTTGGACTTGTTTCTCTTCGTGTCATGGGATCCCGACGCAATCGTTTCCCACAACTTCATCGGTTCGTCCCTGTAGCGAGTCAACGTTGACTGAGCCTTATCTTTGAATCCCATAGCCTCCCCAATTTGCTTGAAGGACATTTGATAAGGTCGCCTCCCAATCTTGAACTTGATAAAACCGAAACCCTCATCAGGATCCCTCAGCTTGGAATGGAATTGAGCGTCCAACGAAGAGAGAAAATCACGCGTTGCTACTTCATATCCTGGTCTATGTAGGGTCATCAAGCTCTGAAGGCCTATGTTGCTCAGCAAGTAGAGCACATCATCATAGATACCCAACCTTTGCAGAATCTGAACATCTGGGTAGGGGGTTGGTTTGAAACCCATGGCTTTGATTAGGCGAGCTAGCTCTGAAGGCGGTGGCTTTTTCTTTGGCTGAGGCTTTGGTTTCTTTTTCTTTGGAGCTGGTACTTCCTCACTTCCTGACTCACTGTAATCCTCATCCACAATGGGTTCCTCTATTTCTTTCCCTTTTCCTTTGCGACCCTTTGCTCTAGAGGAATTTCCACCCCCTCCATCCAAATTCATTGAGCCTTTTGTTGGGATGTTAGACGGCCTTGTGGTGTTGCCCTTTGTAAATCCCATGGTCACTCCTACAATTAAAACACTCAAGAAAGTGTGAGTTTAAGCACAAAATTTAACAAGAGGTTGACAAGGGAGTAAACTAGTTCTTCAAAATTATCCAAGAGATGATTAAACTCATAGCAAGATTCAGCTGAAAGTACTTAAATAATCATCATAGCTTATCTTGAATAATCTTAGAACTTTTTGTAAAATGAAAGTAACTCAATCATGAGAATCTCTTTCAAACATTCTTCCACAAACCTAACTCACCAACTTAGAACTAGAATTTGAAGTTTCTCAAGCATTTTCGAAAAACCCCCAATTCTCAAGAACCCTAACTTCAAAAAGATGCAATTTTCTCAAATTGAAGGTGAATTTGGTTAGGTTTTCTATCAATAAACAACTCAGAAGTCTTAAACTACCCTTAGGAACCAACAATCAACAACAAACATAGGTTTTTAGAAAATTCGAAATTCTCTTAAAAACCCTAGAAAGTGAAATCAATACCTTTGATTGTATGGTGAATGATAGAAAAAACTAGTTGTGGATTCTCAGTAAGCTCGAAAAACCCGTCAATTAGCAAGAAAAATCACTAAGATTGATGAAGATTTGAGAAAGTTGGGTTCTTGGAAGGATTTGGAGAGAAATAGTGAGTTTGTGGAAGAAGAAGGGGGGTGGGGAGGCCTTATTCACGAAAATAGGGAAAGGATTGGGAAAATTCGGGTTAAAACCGGTTTAAAACCCGAATTCGGTTCGATTTAAGTGAGAGGGGCCGGTTTTAATACCTTGGCCGCGGGCGTCATTCACCGCGGCATGGAGGTCGCGGCGCAGGGGAGATTGGCCGCGGGGACCTTTTGGCGCGGCGTGGGTCGCGGCTCGTCCCTGCCATTTTCGTCGTGGCTTGGCCGCGGACTTGGTGTGCCGCGGGTGAAGTCGCGGGATCTTCCTGCCCGCTTCTCGTCGAGGGACGGCCGCGGGCTCAGTTTGCCGCGGTGGAACCCGCGGTGTTTCCCTGTCCCATCCGGCCGTTCTCCACCGCGGGTAGCACCTTGCCGCGGGGTCAGTCGCGGGCCATCCCTGCCCATTTTCGTCAACGGATCACCGCGGGCTCTCTCTGACGCGGCTAAGGGCGCGGTGTATCCCTGTTCTCTTCTTCTTCTTCTTTTTTTTTTTTTTTTTTTTTTTAAATGCTGGAACAGAAAGGTTAGAAACGCAGACAAGCAAAATAGAAAAACAAAGCATAAAAATATGTACAAGGATAGACATGGGACTTCCTCCCAAGTGAGCTTGTCTTAAGTCTCTAGCTTGACTACCTTACTCTGGAACTAGGCGGGGGAAGGGTTGGAGAGTGAAACCGAGGTTCCTCCTTCCTCTGTCGCAGTGCCCAAATAAAGCTTCACTCTTTGTCCATTGACTGTAAAGTCAGTTCCATCTTTGCACCATAGCACTATAGCTCCATATGGCTTAACTTCTTTCACTTTAAAAGGACCGGACCACCTTGATTTGAGTTTTCCAGGAAACAGCTTAAGCCTTGAATTATAGAGTAGAACTTGATCACCAGCACTGAACTCCCTTTTCAAGATCTTCTTATCATGAAAAGCCTTAGTCCTCTCTTTGTAAATGGCTGAGTTCTCAAAGGCATCAAGTCTGATCTCATCAAGTTCATTCAACTGGATTAACCTCTTCTCTTGAGCTGTCTTGATATCAAAGTTAAGAAGCTTAACAGCCCACAAAGCCTTGTACTCAAGCTCAACTGGTAGATGACAAGACTTCCCATAGACAAGGTTGAACGGTGTTGTGCCTAAGGGGGTCTTGTAGGCTGTTCTATAGGCCCAAAGAGCATCATCAAGCTTGCTAGACCAGTCTTTCCTTGTAGTCCCTACAACTTTCTCCAAGATGCTCTTGATCTCCCTGTTTGAGATCTCAACTTGCCCACTTATTTGAGGGTGATAGGGAGTTGCTACCTTGTGCTTCACACCATTCTTTCTCAGAAGACTTTCAAAGAGTTTGTTGATGAAGTGAGAACCCCCATCACTTATCACCACTCTAGGGACTCCAAACCTTGGGAAAATGGTGCTTTTGAACATCTTGAGAACCACCTTGGCATCATTAGTGGGGCTAGCAATGGCTTCAACCCATTTAGACACATAATCAACAGCTACAAGGATATATTGGTTGCCAAAAGAAGATGGAAATGGTCCCATGAAGTCAATGCCCCATACATCAAACACTTCAACTTCCAAGATAGGGTTTTGAGGCATTTCATTCCTCTTGGTGATGTTGCCTCTCCTTTGGCATGAATCACATCTTGAAACAAAGTCTTGTGTGTCTTTAAACATGTGTGGCCACCAAAATCCAGCTTATAACACCTTGGCAACGGTCTTGAAAGTAGCAAAATGACCTCCATAAGATGATCCATGACAATGTGTAAGGATCCCATCAACTTCTTCTCCAGCCACTACTCTTCTATAGAGTTGATCCTTGCAAAGAATGTAGAGGTAAGGCTCATCCCAAAAGTATCTCTTCACGTCTTTAAAGAACTTCTTCTTTGCATATCCCTCAAGATTTAATGGCTCTCTTCCACAAGCCAAGTAGTTCACCAAATCAGCATACCAAGGTTCTTTTTCTTCACTTGTTTTGGCCTCTTCAAGCTTCCTACCGGTCTCGCACAAATCCATAACTGCTTTAATGGCCATGATCTGCTCTTCTGGGAGGCTTTCATCAATGGGGATCCCACACTCAACTCTCAATCTAGACAAGTGGTCAGCTACACCATTCTCAACACCCGGCTTGTCTTTGATCTCAAGATCAAACTCTTGCAGCAGTAGAATCCATCTCAACAATCTTGGCTTAGCATCTTTCTTTGCCAAAAGGTGTCTCAGGGCTGCATGGTCAGTGTAGACAATCACCTTGGAACCCACCAAGTAGCTTCTAAACTTCTCAAAGGCAAATACTATAGCAAGAAGCTCTTTCTCAGTTGTGGCATACTTCATTTGAGCATCATCAAGAGTTTTGCTTGCATAGTATATCACATGGGTCTTCTTGTCTTTCTTTTGACCCAAAACTGCTCCCACTGCATAGTCACTGGCATCACACATGATCTCAAAGGGGAGATCCCAATCTGGTGGTTGAACTATGGGAGCACTGATGAGCTCAGTCTTCAGCTTTTTGAAGGCGTCAATGCACTCTGCATCGAAGTTGAAGGCAGATTCCTTGCATAGCAGCTTTGTCAATGGCCTGGCTATCTTCGAAAAATCCTTGATGAATCTTCTGTAGAACCCAGCATGGCCCAAGAAGCTTCTTATGTCCTTCACTGATCTTGGTGGAGCCAGCCCTACCATCACATCAATCTTTGCTTTATCTACTTCAATGCCTTTTTCTGAAATCTTGTGTCCCAACACAATTCCTTCGTTCACCATGAAGTGACATTTTTCCCAGTTTAGCACAAGGTTCGTCTCTTCACATCTTTGCAAGACCCTGCACAAATTAGACAAACACACAGCAAAGGAAGATCCGTACACAGAGAAATCATCCATGAAAACCTCCACAACATCCTCAATAAGATCAGAAAATATAGACATCATTGCTCTTTGAAAAGTTGCTGGTGCATTACATAGCCCAAATGGCATCCGTCGATAAGCAAAGGTACCATAAGGACATGTGAACGTTGTCTTTTCCTGATCATTGGGGTGTATGGGTATTTGGAAGAACCCTGGGTAACCATCAAGAAAGCAATAATAAGGATGATTTGCAAGTCTCTCTAGCATTTGGTCAATGAATGGCAAAGGAAAATGATCCTTCCTAGATGCAACATTAAGTTTTCGATAATCAATGCACATTCTATGACCTGTTATTGTTCTTGTGGGTATCAACTCATCCTTATCATTTTTGATGACGGTGATACCACCTTTCTTTGGGACTACATGCACAGGAGATACCCAAGTACTATCCGAAATAGGGTAAATCACTCCAGCATCTAAGAGTTTGAGAATCTCTTTCTTAACAACATCTTTCAAGTTGGGGTTCAACCTTCTTTGATGTTCTATACAAGTCATTGATTCATCCTCTAGATGTATCCTATGCATGCACAAAGAGGGTGATATCCCCTTGATGTCTTCTAGTGAGTAGCCAATTGCTTTTCTATACTTCTTAAGTTCAACTAAAAGTTTAGACAATTGGTTTTCACTGAGTTGGCTACTCACAATTACAGGATATGTATCATTAGTTCCAAGAAAAGCATACCTTACACCATGGGGAAGAGGTTTAATCTCCACTTTGGGTGCCTTGAGCTCACTCCAATCATCTTGTCGAAGCTCCTCTTGGGAAGTGACTGAGGCGACGTGGTGTGTGATTTGAGGCAGTTCTGTGAACTTGTCTTCGCCAACCTTCTCCTTGTGGGAATCCAACCTCTTCACATACTCGGTGCTCACCTTGTCTTCAATCAAGTGGGTTTCTCTATCAACTGTTAGGGCATGTTGTAGAGAATCTTCAAGTGCCATCTCCTCAAGAAACTCATCAGCTAGAGCATCCAATGCCTCAATGTAGAACACTTGACCTTGGATTGTTGGCCTCTTCATCACCTCCTTAACATCAAAGTGGAGAGTGTTTCCCTTACCAAGATGGAGTTCAATCTTGCCATCTCTTACATTCACTATTGCTCCAGCAGTAGCTAAAAAAGGTCTCCCAAAGATCAAGGGGTCTTTAGGCTCTTCATCCATTTCAAGAACCACAAAATCTGTCGGAATCTCACAATCACCAATCATAACCGGGAGATCTTCCAAGATGCCTACAGGGAGTTTCACTGAGCGATCAGCTAGCACTAAGGAGATTCTACACTTCTTGTATTGGGTGAAACCAAGCCGCTTTGCAACTGACAAAGGCATTAAGCTCACACTAGCTCCCAAATCACATAAACACCTTTCAAACTTCAAAGGTCCAATGGAACATGGCAATGTGAAACTTCCTGGATCCTCTAGCTTCCTTGGGACAGTCAATCTCTGAATGATAGCACTACATTCGTGTGTGAGAACCACCATCCCTTCCATTTCCTTCTTCTTTTTAGTCACAGCATCCTTGAGAAACTTACTGTATTGAGGTACCAGCATGAAGGCATCGATGATAGGCATAGTGATTTGAATTCATTCATCTGCTTCTCAAAGAGGGTCTTATACTTCTCCAACAGTTGCTTCTTGAATCTTCCAGGAAATGGGAGTTTGGGTTCATAGGGAGGAGGAGTGAATGAAGCTTCTTTGGAAGAAGATGCTTCAGTCTTGTCAACTTTCTTCTTTTCCTCTCCAACTTTGCCTTTTCCCTTAGCCTCAACTATCTTCTCTAAGATTTCCTCATTAGCTTTTTCGTCCATAATGACGACATCATCATCAAGGTTGATGACCACACCAAATTTGATAAGGGTTTTTAGTCCTCAGAGCAAATCAATGTAGTATTTAAGATTGTCGAACCACAGGGAACTAATGATCTATAACACTAAGAATACACAAACTTTCTTAATCCAAGCAAATAGAAGATGAATGATTTGTAACAAGCTAAACTCCTAGAATTATAAACAAAGTGATCTCAAATTCAAACAAGAAATAAGTGCAAGAATCAAACTTTCAATCAATAGTTAAGGATAGATCCATGGGCAAGATAATCGATATTGGGTAATCAAGATTCAATCTAGGATGCTCATACAAAACAATCAATAAGTCTATAGGTCTAGGGCTCATTCAAATAGATTAATCCACTCTCGTGACAATAATCTCTATGCTAATCATGCATTAAACATCAACTCTCGTTGGCCTAAGACATTCAAGCATGCATAAATAACAAGTCTACTAACCATTTAACATTTCTAACATCAATTCTCATTGGCTAGACATGTAAAAGACAATATTAGGTTGGTTCAAGCATTTCATCGAACACCTTTCGGGCGTGAAACAACTTATGATCTAGATTAGATTTCTCAACCTTAATCTAGCACTAAGATCACCTAATAAATCATAGAACAATATTAATTAAGCAAGAATCATCCTAAATATCCACCTAATCACCTTAATCTACTTAACCCATAGATCACAGGTGTCTACTCAATAAACTCTATGAAAACCCTTAAATCTATGTGAGATTCAAGGTTAATCATCTTAATGAGCAAGAGAAACACAAATAAGAATGAATTACTTCCTTAAAATGATCTAAAGATTCAAGCTTTTACAATGAAAAATAAGTTCTTGAGAGAAAAATGAGATATCTTTAGGGTTTTTGGGGTACAAATATATATATAGAAGGCTAAAATCTGGTCCAATCGCGTTTTGGCCGCGGCCTGCGTATGCCGCGGCGTCACCCGTGGCGAATTCCTGTCCATTTCGTCGACCAACGGCCGCGCCCTCCGTATGCCGCGGCCTTGTCCGCGGCGTTGCACTGCCCGACCTAGTCGTATGATGACCGCGCCCTCCGTATGCCGCGGCGAGATGCCCGTGGTGCACTCCTCTTCCCGCCGCGGCCTCCATATGCCGCGGCGTGCCCGTGGTGTTGCACTGCCAGCACTCCATTTTTCAGCATTGGTCCCTGCATTCTTGTTAACACTATACTTGACCCCAAACTTCCATATAATGCAGTTTAACCCTTGATTTTCGCCTTAAACTTCCAATTGTGCAATCTACACCCTGTCAAATGAAATTATGCATGCAAATGCAATATAAAGATCTAAATGCAACCTAAAATGATAATAATAAACTAAAATATGAATCTAAAACTAATCAAAATTGAGAGATATCAACTCCCCCAAACTTGCTCTTTACTTGTCCACAAGTAAACTTTCAAGAACAAGATGAGGAAATATCTAAAATGAGAACTTAAACCTTAGAGTAACAACAAAAGCATTCAACTCAATATCCATCAAAGTAGTTTTAAAGTGCACCAATGATTTCTTCTATAAAAGAGTTAGCCATACTCATCACTCATGCAATGCTTTAGAGCTAAACTTTCAATGTAATAGCAAGAAACCAATGTAACTCAACTCTTTAACATTCATTGAGTGTTTAGTGAACTCTCTCGATCAACTTAAATCACAAACCAAAGGGCCAGGTGCTAAAGAGGCTAAGATGACATATAAAGTGGAGTTTGCTCAATTTCCTTAAGGTTTTTCACTCATGAAAAAGGGATGCATAAGCTATTGCAAAAGTAAGAAGAAGAAGAACAATTCATGCATACAAGTATTCACTTCCATGTTCTACTCTTCCCAAGTTATGTATCTACAATCCCAAACCAAAAATATCAAACCCAAAACACTTCTCTCACCCCAAATTCACTCTTTTTCACCAATTTACTACTTAGGAAGCTCTCTTTTCTTTTCATCCTCTTAATTCTTTTACATTCTTTTCTAGAGGATATCATTTTTTTTATCTCATGCTTCCTAAGTTTCTCTTTTATTTCTCATTCACCCTTTTAGTTTACTCTTTTCTATTGAGTTTCTTTTCACTCTTGCATTGCTTTCACTCTTTTCTTTTCTTTCCTCTCATCACATAATCTCACTCCAAAACAATCCCATCAAACCCCCATCCTAACCAATAAAAGTAATTGGCATATGGAGGCTACTACTTGTCGTTCCTCTGTCATTCAAAATTTTGCACTAGAATACATCATCAACAAGAGGCCTCACTCATCAAACAATCAGGGGGCAAAGAAAAAGGGTTAGGGTTCAAGGTGAGGTACCATTTAGTGATGCAAATGGCCATTCAAGCTTGTAAGAAAGACTAAAAGTGGATAAGCAAACTTGAATGTTCTATTGTTACCAAGAGTGAGCAATTCAAGCTTCAAGAGAGAGTAATTAGATGTTCATTTAAGTTCAAGTTCATAGAGTTGAGCTACAAGGAAAACATGCATCTACAAATAAGTTCAACTTTCAAGCACTGAGATCCAAGCATGGTTCTTCCTTAACTTCATGTTCATATAAATGCAATAAACAACTCCAAAGATGGACATTCAATCAAACTCTTAAGTTGTTACATACCAATCAAAGTTCATTAAGACTCTCAATGCATATGCAATGCAACCTAAATGCTTCTAGACTCAATCCTAAAATGTAAATGAGAAAGAATTCTACATGCCTTTTTTTCAAATTTTTAAGTTTTTCTATGCAAATAAGTATGTACAATGCAATGCGTGAGATGCATGACAAATAAACAAAACAAAACACAATATGAGATAGTAGACTCTCCCCCAAACTTACTTCACACAGTCTCTTGTGTGAGAGTAAATTTGAAAGAGAGATCAAAGAAAAATAAAACATGATGGACTAAGTATTGACAAGGGTATAATGCACTAACTTGGAGTTGGCTTTGATGAGAGAAGGGGGATGAGGAGGGAGAACTTGCTGTGACCTTGGCCATTTTGTCTTCACCTCTTGGAAAGATTTAGAACTCCCCCAAACTTGTCCCTAAACTTATTCAAACACATTAAAGCAAAATAAAATAGAAATAGAAATATATACAAAGGATAAACATGGGAATGCCTCCCAAGCGCGCTTGTTTTAAGTCTCTAGCTTGACTTTGTGTGCTTGCTAGTCATAGGAATCAAAAGGTTGAGCCAATGCACCTTTGGTCCTTCTCCTTCAAACACAAGGAACAAAGTGTGCAAAGGAGCACACTACTGTCCATAGGAAATAGACAGATTTTTCATCAAAGAGCATCACTAAAGATGTATCATGCATTATGAAATGCTCTTTGAGGTTCAGATGGTCATGAGAATCAAATGCATTCGGTGAAAACACAAAGTCAACTATAGGCTCAAACGATGTTTTAACAAAGTAGTCAACTTTATCTTCATCAATCAAATAAAACACAATGTTCTCATTCTCATGACTATTTTCGACAAGGGGGTTTTCTATCTCAAACAAGAGCTTATCCACATCAAGTTCATCCCCTAAATCAGCTAGTTCAAGAAGAGGTCTAGATTCATCAAGCATCAAAAAGTCAGTTTCGAGATCAATTGAAGCACAAAGATAGTTCTTGTCAAAACAAACTTCAAAATAATCTCTAACAATCTTTTCTACTCTCAAGTCATCTAGTTTTCTAGTTTCACATATTAGATCATGACATTCTTTTAAAAGCACCAGAGAATCAAGATTAGGGGCAATGTTCTCACCACAAGGCAAGCAAATTTCCTCAAGTTGAAGTTTTAAAGTGGAAATTTTTGTACCTTCCAGCTGGAGTGGTGGAACCCAATACATTACCTCATTAAGGGCACAAGCAGCATCATACTCATCTTGAGTAACATCCCTTCTTTCAAACTCTGCTCTATCTCTAATGAGGTGTACCCGAACCATTTGTGCTATGTGTCTCATTGGCTTGCCCCAATACTTTTCCATTCTCCTAAGCCGATGTAACTCCACTCTTTGGTCTGGTGTGAGTATGCGCATATCAAAGGGTGGTGGCTTCACATATGGCTGATCTTCAATGTCATCCTCAAATGTGTCTTCCTCTTCTTGTGGCTTCTCAAAGTAGCTTGAAGCCATTACTACAAAGAACAAAAACTAGAATAAAAGGTTAGTAACTATACAAAAGCAAAACAAAGCAAGAAACTAAAGCTTAGCCTCAAGAAAATCTGAAATCCTAATGATAAATCTACTTAGTTCCCCGGCAACGGCGCCAAATTTGATAAGGGTTTTTCGAGCTTACTGAGAATCCACAACTAGTTTTTTCTATCATTCACCATACAATCAAAGGTATTGATTTCACTTTCTAGGGTTTTTAAGAGAATTTCGAATTTTCTAAAAACCTATGTTTGTTGTTGATTGTTGGTTCCTAATGGTAGTATAAGACTTCTGAGTTGTTTATTGATAGAAAACCTAACCAAATTCACCTTCAATTTGAGAAAATTGCATCTTTTTGAAGTTAGGGTTCTTGAGAATTGGGGGTTTTTCGAAAATGCTTGAGAAACTTCAAATTCTAGTTCTAAGTTGGTGAGTTAGGTTTGTGGAAGAATGTTTGAAAGAGATTCTCATGATTGAGTTACTTTAATTTTACAAAAAGTTCTAAGATTATTCAAGATAAGCTATGATGATTATTTAAGTACTTTCAGCTGAATCTTGCTATGAGTTTAATCATCTCTTGGATAATTTTGAAGAACTAGTTTACTCCCTTGTCCCTCTTGTTAAATTGTGTGCTTAAACTCACACTTTCTTGAGTGTTTTAATTGTAGGAGTGACCATGGGATATACAAAGGGCAACACCACAAGGCCGTCTAACATCCCAACAAAAGGCTCAATGAATTTGGATGGAAGGGGTGGAAATTCCTCTAGAGCAAAGGGTCGCAAAGGAAAAGGGAAAGAAATAGAGGAACCCATTGTGGATGAGGATTACAGTGATTCAGGAAGTGAGTAAGTACCAGCTCCAAAGAAAAAGAAACCAAAGCCTCAGCCAAAGAAAAAGCCACCGCCTTCAGAGCTAGCTCGCCTAATCAAAGCCATGGGTTTCAAACCAACCCCTACCCAGATGTTCAGATTCTGCAAAGGTTGGGTATCTATGATGATGTGCTCTACTTGCTGAGAAACATAGGCCTTCAGAGCTTGATGACCCTACATAGACCAGGATATGAAGTAGCAACGCGTGATTTTCTCTCTTCGTTGGACGCTCAATTCCATTCCAAGCTGAGGGATCCTGATGAGGGTTTCGGTTTTATCAAGTTCAAGATTGGGAGGCGAGCTTATCAAATGTCCTTCAAGCAAATTGGGGAGGCTATGGGATTCAAAGATAAGGCTCAGTCAACGTTGACTTGCTACAGGGACGAACCGATGAAGTTGTGGGAAACGATTGCGTCGGGATCCCATGACACGAAGAGAAACAAGTCCAAAGACATCTGCCACCCCGCCCTTTGCTATGTCCACAGGATTTTGTCTGAAACCTTGTATGGTCGAAAGGAGTCAGGACGAGTTGTCGACGATGAACTGCGCCTTCTCACCATTGCACTAAAGCCTTTGATGCCAACATTTAACAATGGCAGTCCGCTCCATGAAGGAAAAGATTCTGAGGACCCAGGGATGGTAGGACTCTTCGTTTCACGCCTACTACAATACCAATACTGGGTATGGACACACAAGGATTCTTCACCAGAGTTTCAAATAGGAGGCCTCATAACTCCTCTCTTGGAGGCAATGGGGGTTGAACCAGAAGAGGAAGCTACTAACTATGTGTTGATGGATGAGGCATTCCTCACCAATTGTGAGTTTCTTGGTGGACGAGTGGGTGACTCATGGGTCTACAACTACAAGACTTGGGGCAAAGAGGGTGTGAAGATTCTCCTTCCAAACCCGGCGATTACATCACTGGCTGAAGGGGACACCATTAAGTTTCGACCTTCTGAGGAATTATGGTACAATGCCTCCGTTCAAGAGATCCCAAGAAAGATCAGTAGGAAGAAAATGAAGGAACCCATTGTGGAGACTCAAGAGGACGAAGCGGAGCCAATGGAACCCGTCTATGGAAGCTCACGCTACTACTTCACACCCTATGGCGAGCCTCTTGCTGATGGTGCTCTTCGCGACGCACATATGCAGATTCGGTCACTTCAGCGAGGGAACAAGTTTCAAGACAGAACAATCGCGAAGCTGGTTAAGTCGGTGAACTACTTAGCGAAGAAAGTGAAGAGACTGACACTGAGACCAAGGAGATCACATGCATCCACCCCAGTCACTACTGATACTCCCATGGAAGAAGGAGCAGCTGCTTGTGATGATTCAGAAGGACATTTTCATCCTCATCGTCACTCCTCTTATGGAGATGCCACTGCCACGGACACTTACTATGAGGAACCGCGTGCTTCCCTCCGCGACACCCTGTCCCACCACTACCCTTGCCTGACTCCGACAATGAGACGCCCTACATTCCCACCTCCGACACGGATGAGACGCTCGGTCCAACCGAGCCGTGAGGTACTCTCCAAACCCCTCTTTTGTACATATTTCTTTATTTATCATATTTTTCTTCTCTTATTTTCGGTTTCTCTCCCATTCTAAGTCACACAGGAGACTGTGTGATTCAAGTCTGGGGGAGGCACCAAGTTACTAATATTTTAGCATTTTGTGTCTTGAGCATTGATTTTTGCATTGGTTATAGTCACTTGCATATAAAATAAAAAAAAAAAAAAAAAATTCTTCATCATTTGGGATGTTTCATGACTCTTTTGGGTCCAAAACATCATATGCACTTCTCCATACCTGAAAACATGCAAATGCAATGCAATGCAACCTAAATGAACCTAAATACTAGTGCAAATGACCAAATTATACACAAGATACAAGACTAAAAACCATGAATTATGCAAGACATCAACTCCCTCATACTTGTTCCTTACTTGTCCTCAAGTAATTTTTAAGAATAATATAGAGGAAGAGATTTTGAAAGCGGGAACTCATCACCAAAAGGAACTCTTCTTAGACCTCAACTTGACAACCTTACACAGTCATAACAAGTAGCATGAGCAGAAACTCTTTCCAACTCTAACTTCTCTAGACTTATCCTTACTCCTTACACTCTCTTTCATGAATTCACAAACCAACAAATCAACCAACTCTCACATTCAGTTTGCAAAATTATAAGTGAAGTCTTAGCAAATGGTCCATTGGTCCAAATCATTTGGTTTGGTGAGAAAGATGGCTTGAAGCTATGGTGAAGTGAGAAGGCTATTAAGTTCTTTCATGGTGGGTTACTCTCAAAACAAGTAGCTCAACATTATGCATAATATATCTAAGAAAGAGAACAACTTACGCATACAATGCTCAATCCTCATTGTTCTACCCATTTCCTAGACACAAAGCAGCTACCACCCTTGACTTCCAATGTCAAACCCTCTGTCACTCCCCAAAAGACTCCAAGAACCCTCAAGAACACTCACTTTTAGAACTCTTGCTTCTTTAGATTACTAGGGATTCCTTCACTCATCATTCCTTTTTTTTTTTTTTTTTTTTCTTTTTCTTTTGAAACTCTTTGAGCTAACATTTTCTTTTTCCTTGATCCCTAGCAATCTATATTTGTTTTTATACTTTTGAGTTCATTTTTTTTCACTATCTCTCTCTCTTAACCTTTCAAGATCAAACACTCAATACTTCCCCCATCCTATTAGCTAGACAATTATGAGATCTTAAAGCTAGCAAGTAATGAGGATCAACCATTGTCGTTCTCAATACTCTCAACATTATGCACATCTTAAGCTTTCAGAAAAGGCCTCACTCATCAAATTAATGGTGGTTTGAAAGGACGGAAGGGTGAAAGGGAATGGCAACCATCTAAAAGATGACCACTTGAGTTGTCAAAAAGGTAGTTAGGTGAAAATAGTGGGACAAACTCAAGTGTGTATAGAAAGCCATGATTTAGCACACAAAGGACCATAAGCAAGAGGCATTAAGTTCATTAGTCAATTAAGTTCGGAGTTGGCGTCAAAGACAAGTTTGTTTCATCAATCAAAGAATTTCAAGGAGAGTTTTCAAAGCTCGAAGTTTACAAGTCTTTCAAGGTGTGCTCAAGCTACTTGCTATGATTACAAAGGGTGCCCTATTGAGATCTTAGCATGAGGTCTTTGCAAGGTAAGTTAAATCATTGTCCCCTATGCAGATGAATGCAATCTATATGATAATAATAAACTAAAATATGAATCTAAAACTAATCAAAATTGAGAGATATCAGTATGTTCTATCTACAGTCATATAATAGAATAGTTACATACTAATTGGACCTTCTAACTTACGGACAATGATGAGTTATGGTATATAATCCTCACAGCCCCACCCCCCCCCCCCCCCCCCCCACCCCCCACAGATCTAAAGTGGCTTTACTATAAAGAAAAATTTACCTGGTGGCTGAAAGGTGGAGAATTTACTACACTGATGTTCTCATCTTCATATATTTTTCTTCTCTGTCTTTTCTATTTTTTCCACATTTAAGAATAGAAAGGAAGCTATTAATACAGAGAGATTGAATCGTGGTCACAAAATTACTGGTGGGCGGGAATTTGGTTCATTCAAATTAATTAGTGTATGTGTTATGCTATTGATGGGAGAGCTTAAACTATGTTTAATGTTAGTTACTAAGTAATAGCACACATGAGTTAATCGTGTACACGTAAAATATAATATTTTTTTTGCTGTTATACTTTACTATTTCATAATTGTCTTACCCCATTTTGTCACACCCTTGTATCCTATTAACAATTTCTCATAACTAACTACGCCCCCCCCCCTATGTGCTTCTTAATTATATTCACTTAGGTGACTATACCACACATCATATAGTATAGTACCTTACATGAGTATGGATCTTATACGTTGACAAGCAACCCCTCTTGAGAAATGACCTTTATTTAGCTACTTTAGTGTACATCCACTAATGACTTTACGATGTCCTTTACAACATTTGGTTTGTTTACAACATATTGCATCCTTGTCTCCTATGTTTATTGTTAGTTACTAAGAAATAGAACACATGAGTTAATCTTGTACACGTAAATTACAATATTTTAGTTGATGTTGTACTTTACTATTTGATATTTGTCTTTCCTCATTATATCGCACTCTTGTCTCCTATTAACAATTTTCCACAACTACGTACGCTTGCCCTATGTGCTTCTTATTCATATTCACTTAGGTTACTGTAGCACGCATCATATAATATACTACGTTACATTGAGTATGCACCTTATACGTTGACAGGGAACCTCTCTTGATAAATGCCCTTCATTTACCTACCCTCATGTACATCTGTTATTGCCTTCACGATGTCATTTAAAGCATTTGTTCGTTAACAACATATCGCACCTCCATTATCTTTAACATATTATAGTGTAGTTCTTTGATGTGAATAAAATGACTATTGTTTTGTATCTTCCTCCCCTGTCTACTTCCAATGTCTCACATATTTGGTTTATTCAAATTTTGACCACTTTCCTGTCGAGAAGCTTCAACACTGGTTCTGCCATATGCTTGCTCATGTTCTATGCTATTCCATATATAATATAGTTTTTCGTTTCCCTCTGGTTGTCTTTTGTTCATAATATGTGGTCTTCCCTCACGTTATTGTTTGCCTTTGTGACACGCTTCCGCTCTCTCACTTGCCTAATCTTCACGCGCCAACAACTGAAAGGACAGAACCATCCACATTTGGCCATAAATGTCACATCACTGTTTCTATGGCTATATCCTTCATTTTCCCTTCCACTATGAATATTCAGCAAATTCACCCTATCTTCTATTAAATTTTCTTTTTAAGACAATCATTTAATGTTCAGAGACAAAAAAAAATCATATAAGAAGATTATATTTACAAGTATACCTAACTTTCACTAAATTTTATAACAAAAATATATATTTAATACAGCCATTAATTTTTTTTCCTTTTTATTATTATTATTTATTTGTTTAATACTCTCTCTGTTTCATTTTAATTGTCGTTTTAGTTTGTGCACATAGATTAAGAAATAATTAATTTTGTATAGTTTCTATATAAAACACTATTACTATATAACTAACCATGTTTCAACCAATAAAAAAATAAATTACAGAATAGAGTTAATAAATTTTGCATTGAAAGTCGCAAAAGACACTTATTTGTGACAAAAATAATCAATGACATATAATATGAAACAGAAGAAGTAATCTTTTATTTTCTTTTATCATATAGTTTGCACCCAATTTTTTTGTCTCCCACTACCATGTCCTGTCAGTGAAATTTCTAAATTGTTCCTTCTTACAGTTTTATATCTTTGAATTTCTTATACTGTATATGAAGGAACTGTAACTTCACAAGCTTAGTTTTTACCTTGATACACTTCTTATGAATTCGCTAACGCATCTTTGCAAATGGTCCCCAACATTATCTTCTTTAACACCATACTGGTGACAGTACATTGTAACAACTGGAGAGTCGTCATATCCTTCATCTCGGTTTCTTTCCAATATATGTTTTCAGGTTGAGTATTTGACGGAATTTCAAGATTTACCATAGAACTACTCATGGTGTTAAGGATATATTCCAATCTCAAGAATATATTTAGCTGTACAAAAATATGTAAAGAATATCATTACGCTATTATCACGGTATCCTTAATAGGAAAGTTGGACAAAGTATTGATGTATATAAGTGTGGTCATTGACCTAAGCCATAAACAAGAAAACCCTCGTACAAAATAGTTTTCTTAACATGGTTTAGAGCTACCTGATATTGGGCCACTTCATGGATATTATTCACACAGTTCCCCATGCATGAGCGTGAGGGAGAGTGTTAATGAATGAAACTAAGTCCCATATTGGTAGTTGAAAAAATAATTAAGTAATATATAAAGAGCTAAGGTCAATCCTCACCAATCGGTTTTAAGTTGGAAGTTCATAATAAGTCTGAATTTATCATGGTATCAGAGCAGTAATACGATCATACTGCTGGTTTTTTCTTCTTGATTAACAACTCTCGATCAAACTCTTTCTTGAGACTTTGGGAAGCAAAAATGGAAAGAATGAAGATTTCAGGTTTGATCTCCTCGACAAAATCTCAAACTGGTGTGAGGTTGAGGATTGAAACGCAGAGGCATACGATATCAACATATGATATCTCGTCGAGTGACAATCTAGGATCGTTGATCTTGCAGCCCTTACTCAGCGGACCAAACTACAATGAGCGGGCAGGGAATTTGCGTATGGCACTTAAGGCCAAGAAGAAATTTGGCTTGTGGATGGTACAATACCACTACCAAGTGAGGATTCAAATGATTTGGAGGACTGGTGGACAAAATGTGTTGGTGGTGTCTTGGATCAAACTGACAATAACTGAAGGAGTCCGCTCAAACCTGTCTCAGATTGAGATAACGGGTGATTAGTGGGAACACATAAGGTGTCGTTGCTCAGTGAAAATGGACAAAAGTTAAGAGGATCAAGGCTAAGCTCGTGATGTGTAGACATCATGGATCTTCCATAAAAAAAGTACTGCGGAAAGTTGATGAAACTGTGGACATCGCTGGCTGAATTTACGAAGACAAAGACTTTTGCCTGCCCAGTTGGAGTTAATTTGGAGAAGGATCGTGAGGAAGCCAAGCTTCATGAGTTTCTGAAAGGGTTGGATGAATTTCTGTATGGTTCAGTGAAGTTGAGTATACTGTCCACATAATCGTTGCCTTCGCTTGACGAAGCCTACAATGCTTTTCTTTCGGACGAAGACTCGAAACACAGCTCAAATTTCTGAACAATACAGTAGACACGATGGCGTATGCAGTGAGGACAAACGCAAGTTCAGGTGTTGTTAGATCATATCGTTCAAGAGAAGAAAGAGCGAACTTGCATTGCTCTAGCTGCAAAAAAAGGCCATACCTCCGAAAATTGTTTTCGAATAATTGATCATCCTGAATGGTGGGAGATAAACCTAGGGGCGAGTGACTTCTAGACGCGGACGTGAGCAGGATGGACTGATACACAATCAGAGACTCAACGCGCAAACTCTGTCCATACATTGGCGGCTGCACCGCATTCAGCTAACACGATTGCAGCAAACTGTGTAGGCATAGCGGATCTCAATGATGATCAGTGGACAACATTGGTGACTCTTCTGAATGAACGAAAGCATCTGTCTTCCTCATCATTAACATGTACATCTCTTGTAAGCTCTTGGATTGTTGACGCTGGAGTGACAAACCACATGACATGTTCATTGGGTTTTTTGTCGAGTGTTCACGATATCTCTGCAGTCCCTGTGAAACTTGCATATGGGAGATTTAGTTTCGCTTCAATACAAGGAACAATGGTAGTTAGTTTTGAGTTTACTTTGCAGAATGTGTTGCTTGTGGATGGGTTGCATGGTCATATGATTTTTGTTTCTCAATTAAATCGGGAGCAACAAAGTGTGTTTCATATTACTAATAAGTTGTGCTTGATCCAAGACCGCACTACCAGGACGCTGATTGAAGTGGCTAAGTTGGAGAATGGATTATACTTTCTCTGAGGGATGGAATTTGCAGGAGTTGTGCATTGGATAAGAGCTATTTATCGAGATGTCTGGCATCAACGTTTAGGCCATCCCTCTCCTAAATTTTAGATTATTTATATATTTCAGACCTACCTACTATTAAGATTTTGAAAAATAAATCGTGTGAGATTTGTGTCCGTGCTAAACAATCTCGTTGTCATTTTCCTACAAGTTCTAATAAAACTGCAGCTGCTTTTGAACTGATTCATTGTGATTTATGTGTACCATATCGAACCCAATCTCGTATTGCTGCAAGATATTTTTGACATTGGTAGATGATTACACAAGAAGTGTGTGGTTGTTTCTTTTATTGCCAAAACAAGATGTGTCTAAGACTAGAAAGGAGTTCATTGTTATGGTTAAAACTTAATTCACAGAAACTGTTAAAATTATACGTAGCGATAATGGGATAGAGTTCACGTGTATGTCGAGTTACTTCAGGTCCAAAGGAATTATACATGAAACGTCATGTCTGGGAACACACAACAAAACGGTAGAGCAGAACAGAAACACAAACACATCTTGACTATAGCTCATTCAATCCGGTTCAAGCTTCGCTACCTCAGGAATTTTGGGACAAATGCATATTGACAGCTGCTGGAATTTTGGGACAAATGCATATTGACAGCTGCATATTTGATTATCATAACGCCTACACTTGTGCTGGATGGAAAGACCCCTTTTTAAAATATGTACAATCGGCCTCCACCACTCCATCACTTGAGAGCTTTCGGGTGTCTTTGTTTTTCTCATAAACAAAATCACAAGGGAGATAAGTTTGTATCACGGACCATATATGTTGTGTTTTGCTTGAATATCCAAGTGGAACAATGGTTGGAGAGTGCTCAATCTCAAAACCAGGAAGGTTTTTTATTCTAGTGATGTTGTGTTTCTAGAATCACAGTCTCCGTTTGCAGAAAATAAAAGTCATTTGAATGTGCACATGAACATGTCTTTCGAATTCGACATGATATTGATCTTGTGTTTCTTGATGATGACTTCCAGGACCAATTTCCTGTGTGTGTACCTGACGATACAGTAGAGCATGCTTCTGAAACACCTCCACATTAATCATATCCACCTGATGATTCTTCGAGCAGTGGTGATGAAACACTCAACTCGAAGATTAGACCTATCGATGCAAATACTTCGCCGATGGGTCTTCTTCCTGATCCTAATACGACTGGAGAAAACTCATAAAAATATGTAGTCTCTTTTGACCATTCTTCTCGATTTGATCAGTCGCCTGAGCAAATAGAAGTGATTCCGGAAATTCAACTTGGTCGAGGACATCGACAAAAGAACGTTCCAGTGAAGCGCATGATTATATTCTGAGCACAACACATATGGATCAGGATCCAACATCAGCTCGCTATTCGATTTCAACTTACATGGATTACTTTGTATTCTCAGTAAGTTACTGTCAGTTCTTGGGAGCTATTACGACTTCCTATGAACCGCAAAGTTTTCAAGAAGCAATGGAAGATGAAAATTGGCAATTTTCCTCTCAAGATGAAATAGATGCGCTCGAAGAGAGTGGAACATGGGATGTGACTCTACCCAAAGGGAAGAGAGAACTAGGATTCAAGGGGGTTTTCCGGTTGAAGTTTCAAGCCGATGGCACACTGGAAAGACGTATGGCCAGATTAGTGGTATGTGGAAATAATCAAGTTGGAGGAGATGATTACAAAGGAACCTTTGCACCGATTGCCAAGATAACTATTGTACGAAACTTTATGCAACAATTTGCATTGCTTAATTGGGAAGTTCACCAAATAGATGTTCATAACGCGTTTATTCATGGTGATTTGAAAGAATAAGTCTATATGAAACTTCCCTCTGGTTATCGCAGTACAAAGAAAATCAGGTATGTAGATTACGTAAATCTCTTTACGGACTTAAACATGCACTGCATTGTTGGTTTGAGAAGTTGAAATTTGCATTGGTGGAATACATTATCCAATGCCTATCAGATTATTCACTTTTCATGATGGAAAGTGGCTCAAACGTCTTCATGTTCTAGTTTATGTGGACGTTTTGATTATTTCAGGAAGTACACGAGAGCTTATCACTGGTTTTAAAGATTACTTGAGTACATGTTTTCATATGAAGAATTTGGGGGTTTCTAAATAATTCCTGGGTATATAAGTGCTCGCAGTCCAGCTGGGATTTACTTGTGTCAAAGAAAATATGTGCTCGATATCTTAACAGAAACGGGTCTCTTGGCGGCAAAACCAGTATCGTTTTCCTTAGAACAAAACCAGTAGCTCGCTCTTGATGAAAGCGAACAATTGAGTGATGCTAAAGCGTATAGAAGACTAGTATGAAAGCTCATATATCTGAGAAATACATGACCTGATCTTGCTTACTCCATTCAAGTGCTTTCTCAGTTCATGCACAAGCCACAAAAAAACTCATTGGGAGGCAGCCATACGTGTTGTTAGATATCTGAAAAGTAGTAATGGTCAAGGTATTTGCTGAGAGCTGACACAAAGCTTACAATGACAGCATGGTGCGATGCGGACTGGGCTGGCTGTTCACTTACACACCGCTCTTTGACAGTCTGGTTCATTCAACTCGGAGGTTCTACTATCTCTTGGAAGCCAAATAAACAACCTACAGTATCATTTTCATCGGCTGAGGCAGAGTACTGCAATGGCGTTCACTCTCAAAGAAATTTTATTGTTGTGAGGATTCCTTCAGGAACTTCGGATCACAATGACGAAACCTATTCCTCTTTACTATGACAATCAGACAGCGATACATATCAGTGGAAATCCAGTCTTTCATGAGAGAACGAAACATGTAAAACGGATTGCCATTTCGTACGGGATGAGATCATTAAAGGCACCATTGTCACACGATATGTTTCTACAAAAGATCAGCTTGCAGACATATTCACCAAGACATTGGACAGTGGAGAGTTCGAAGGATTTTGGGCAAGCTGATCATTCGTAATGTGCATGCTCCATCTTGAAGATGGGTGTTAAGGATATATTCCGATCTAAGGAATATATTTAAGTGTACACAAATATGTAAAGAATATCATCACACTATTATTACGGTGTCTTTTGTATAGGAATGTTAGGTAAAGTGTTGATGTCTATATGTGTGGTCATTGACCTAAACAATAAACAAGAAAACCCTTATATAAAATAGTATTCTTAACAATATGGTTTCATGTGGTGGTGTGGAACTTCATTGTTCACACTGTCCCACAAGTCGGATATAGTTGTCTTTATTCTCGACCACCAAAGTTTATTGTCGAAGATTGTTTGTAATATGTGTTACTCTTCTTGATTATTTTTCGTATTGCTACTGCTTGTGTTTTGATAAATATTTGCGATATCTGCGAGTTATCATTCCTGGAATAACCGCTTCTTAGTTAGGTGAAGCTGTGAATTCAAAGAAGAAGAGGGATCTCTGATCCAGTTATAGTTTCATTCTTGGATGTTGGACTGAACATGAAAGACAAGAACAAAGAAAGATTGAGTCTGGCCATGTCTTTATTGGCTACACGAAAAAACTTAAGGGAAGTGTTGCTACGAGCTACATAGGCTTCACTTATATTCAGGATCCGAGATATCAAACAAAGTTTCACATTAAAAATTTAGACAAGAAGTATCTAATATATAAAGAGATCTTCAATTCTAATTTGTACGAGGTCTTTTAGGAATAAATATAAAAAACAAATTCATGTGAGCTAGCATATTAGGTCCAAAGTGGACAATATCGTACTAATCAGAGCGGTATGACAGCGATATGCAAAAATACCCAAATATCCTTCGAGTAGGAATAGGACCCTTCAAGTAAGAAGAAGAGGTATGCGATAGAAACTAGTTAGAAGATCATTGAACATGTAATGTTTTAGGAGAAACATTCTCGTAGTAACCTTGTAATTCTCAAAGTAACCTTGCGATTAAAGGTACAAGATGGTGTCAAGATAATTTACTGGAGGAGAAACACACAAGAAAAGTGTGGTCCTAGTTTAAGGAGGAGAATGTGAAATATCAAACAAAATCATACATTGGAAATTTAGACAAAGAATATATAATATATAAAAAAGGTTCAACTCTAATTAGTACGAAAATATTTGGAAGAAATTCAAAAAGTAAATCCATGCATGACAATATTGTTAGAGAATAGAGAATTAGACATAAGCTTTCACAAACCCAACACAAGGATGGTCCTCAGCATAACGAAATGAAATATTAGAATATAACCTCCAATTTTTTTTTTAATTACATAGAAAAAGTCTTTAGATTTATTTCAAAATTCTTTTTTGTACCTTTATTAAATTGTTTAGGGTTCTCAACATCTCAGGGACGCCTATGCTTAATTCTGAAGAGAAAGGCAGGCAAGAGGAATTCTATACTGCAAGAAGCTCTAGTGCAGGTTTAGTCAAATCTATGCACCAGAAATCTAAAGCAAGTCGAGCTCTAGTTCAACATCTGCCATAGGTGAGGAAGAAACATATTACAAAGTTTGAAAGTGTAGAAATGTTGATAATATCAAACATTCACTTGACGATGATAAAGATGAGAGCCAAGGAAGAGTCCACTAAATAAAGGTTTCCTATTTAGCAAGTAACAGTAGCTTGTCCTCCACGTTATCAAAACAGAGCAAAAAAACAAAGTAAAAATACAATCGGAATAAAACCAAAGGTAAACCTATAATCTTCCTCTACTCGTCATGTTTTAGCATTGACTAGATATTGAACTTGCTTTCACTTAGTTTCCCTTAAGGTATTCAACATAGACGATTTTAAATTAATCTCGTAAGCTCTTGTGTTATCCCCAGGCTTTACTTAAGTGGTAAACACCATTGATCCAGATTCTGTTTCTCTCAATCCTCCCTTTAGCTCCGGTGCTTTTATCATTTCTATAACCTCTGCACGTTTGATTCTCGTGCAACAAGAGAGATCAAGAAGTTTGATATTCTTGAGCTGATCAATGCGTGGGGTGCGCTCCAAAATTGTGCAACCTTTTAGAACGATTTCCTGAAGGCTCCAAGCTTTCGAGAGTTCATCAACTCCATCTAGTTGCATAGAATGACGAAGATTTATTATCTTCAACTTCGCTAGACTCTGTAAAACAAAATGAAACACAAAATATAATGTAAGAGAGAACAAAACAAAACAAAAACAATTGGTGTTCTCGGAGTTTAGCCTTACCTTGGTTCCTGTCCAGAGATATTGAAGCTGACTATAAGGCATATTGATTTCAACAAGGTGGCTCGGATCGAAATCTTGAGGCAAGGATTGCAGCGGATAATATTCCCAGTGAAGTAGTTTGAGCTCATAAGGCAGAGATTCTAGCCCCTTTGGGAGATATAGTTCTTGAGAAGGTTCAGAGCTTGAACTGTAAATCTTCAACAGCCTAAGATTATACATATTCTCAAATGCATTAGGATTAACAACAACGTTTATGTTTGTCGTGTCAAGGAATATTCCTTCAATAAATTCAGTTTCCTACAAAAAAAACATAAACAAGAAAGTCAGACTCATGGTGTTTCAAAAAGAAAAAAATAAAAGAAAGTCAGACTCATGAAGAGGATTTATATATTAGGTAATGTGACTCAATAGTACCTTAGGTTCACTATCTTCTAGTAATGATTTGATGCTTGACGGTTCCCACATTCTCGCAATGTGAATATTTTCTGTTTTGGCGATTTCCCGACCAACATCTTGTATGAAATTATGCATCTTCACCTTTTTGATCTCTGATATCATCAATAGAGACCGATCAACAAGACGGTCAACTCCAACGTTAGGGAAGAAACCACAGCCTTCAAGAATTCGCAAGATGTAGTCTAATTGCTCATCTTTAAAGAAACAAGCAATGTCTAAAAATATGTTCCTCTCGTGGTCGGTGAGCGTATCATAACTGCTTTTGAATACGTTCATAATCTCCCGTGGAGGATGACGCTTGATCTTTTCGAACTCTACTTCCATTTTTTCGGGTTCCGTCATCTCCTTCAGCTCTCTGCCATAAGAGCAAAGAGCTGTACGGTTGCCACTAGCATACTCAATGACCTTCTTTGACACTTCTGGTAGATTACTATCACTTGGTTCTTTCTCTGGAAACGCAAACTGGTTGAATAGTTGTAGAGCCTCCTTCTTGTTTAAGGATGTTACCTCGAAAAAACCATCAACCTGACACTGATAAAGAACTTGTTTATCTCGGGATGTTATGATGATTAAACTCGCCTCACCAAAGCAATCATATCCTCCAAGGAAAGACTCAGCTTCCATAGGATTGTGCACATCATCAAGAACAATAAGAACTGTTTTCTTTTTCAGTTTTTCGATGAAATGCTCTTCCCGCAATTTGTATAGTCCTTTCTCCTGAAAATTCATGTGGAAGTCTTCGAGGAAACAATGAGCTTCAAAGTCCTGAGACATTAGGTTAAAGGCTGTTTGAGCTATGTTAGTCTTGCCTACACCAGGCGTACCCCATACCCCTAGCCGGTAGATGTCATGAGATTGCTTGGGAAGCAAGTTTTCAATCCCAAGAAACCTCGAATAAAAGCCGATCTTACCAGTTGGATACAGCTTCTCACGCACATCTGCAACAATTTCATCCACTAACTCCGAGTCACTGCAAGTTATTAACACATGACTATGTTCGTTATTTGATCTTTTATATATGTGCTACTAGTAGCTATATTACATATCATACAGAGCTAGTGATAAATCGTTATAACTTTCCACACCTAGCACTAAAATGGTTGAAATGTTACAACATTTGAGTCCAGATTACAAAATTGCCAGTCTTCTTTATTTGTCATCATAATATTTTAAAATCGTTTGGATTTGAAAGTCTCACCGGTTCCCAAATGTAGATTTGTCTAAACACGAAAAAAAAAAAAAAATCTATGTATATCATAGACTTGAAAAGAAATTCACACTTTGGACATAGCGGTCCAGTGAGAAGTTTCTCCGCACTGTTTCTTTCTCATTACATTTTATTATATAGCGCTTTAAAAAAGCGAGATATTTTTCCTACGAAAATTAATTTAGTGAAAATCATGATATTTAGTTTCAATTTTTATTTTATACCTTTTATTCTTTTTGTGATAAAATTACTTAAGATAAAAATGAATTTGAAAAAAGGAAATCCTCTAGGATTGCCCTAAAAAAATTTTGTCACAAAAAATAATTTTTAATAAGAAAAAAAATCAAAATAGACTTTATTAAAAGATTTTGGGAGTGACTTTACAAAATTTTAAAAAGAGAAAAATCAAAATTTCAAAATAAAAATGACTATTTGATCATTGTTTTTCTTGAAAGATATTTTGGTGACAAAAAATTAAAAATAGTTATTTGAGAGAATTGACCATTTTAAAATTATAATGTGCTCTATTGTTTTATAATTTATAACAATATTTAGTTGTTAAAACTTATAAAACTTTGAAAACAGTACTTTTTACTATTTTATAATTTATTATCTTATAGATTTTCTTTTAATTTTAAGACTAAAATGAATTGGTATTTATTGATAATATTTTTATAACAATTAGGGTTTAAATATTTATTTAAACACTATAAATTTAAAAGTATTATTAAATTTTGTTATAGTAATATAGATAATATATAAATCTAAAATATTATTTAGTGGTAAAATAATTTCACGTGTAATGATGCATTCTATTAATATAGTCTAACTGTATATATTGACCTGACCAAACTATTCTAAATTACGTAGAGATTCGGCGTTCGAGGTCATCGACAAATCTTGTGAGGCCCGAAACAGCCATGTATTCTTACTATTTAAGATAGTTTGGGTGGTCAATGAAAATTGAACTGCATATTCATCGTATTTGGTTTATTCCTCAAGTGCCAATAAACCAACACAATTGATTCTAAATGAAAGTTTTAATCATAATTAAACAATTTTGGAGTTTCCAGTAATATAACACGTAAAGAAATGCAAGTATAGTTACAAACAATATTCTTGTTTAAATAAGCTAGATATAATTATGTAAATAAATGTAAAATAAAAATATAGCTGAACCACTTGTCAAACTATAAATAAAGATGATAATTTTATATTTTATCACCCAAGTTTTTCAGTAGAATATATACTAGGAAAATTTTCATGTTTACCACATTATTAGTACTATTATTCATCGTTACTTTTATTAAAAAGATATTTTCATAAATACTTTCTTTTTAAGAGGCAAAAAAACTCTGAAATTAATTAAAATTACAAATTTTACATTTCAAAACTCTACCACACCCCTCAACTTTAAACCTTAAGTCTTAGATTAATTAACAATATGGCTATAAGTATTTTTTCCCTTTTAAAAATGAGAGTAAAAATGATTAAGTAAACATGAAATTTGGTAATAGGAATGTGATATTTTTGACAATTTCTCTATATACTATTTTTTCTCTTTATTATAATTTATTTCTTACTTTTTAGTTTCTTCTTTATTTTACTATTAAGAGCTTGGATGAGAAATTCTCAATAAAAATACTTTTTAACATTTGTTATCATTTATACATATTAAAATTTATTCTAAGAAAATCTATTCACCAATGTTGATGGCCAAATATTGTTGCTCTATCAACATAAGAATCAAATTGCCAAATCTACCAAATGAAGCTAAGTCAAATTTGTAAATTGGGGGTCGTTGGTTACTTCCAAGTATTTAGATATATGAAAGAAAAAAATACTAGTTTAAAATATACGAACTTACTTTCGTTGATCACTTGACTTATGGCCTGGCAAGTTTGCGACTTCAACCAGACCGTTTCGCCATCTTCCTAGTAGGTGGTCGGAAAAAGCCTCTCCGAAACTCTCCATCTTTCGCTCAATCATTGAGAGAGTGACATCACCATAGAAGACGGGAATCACCACGACCAGGCCGTCTTTACGCCGCTCCAAGAACTTCACGAGCGTTTCCAAGAAGAGCGGCGAGAACGCGTCCTTCTTGGAGAAAACCACCACAGTAAACTTAGTTCCCTCGATCACAGACTGAGTCGCATCAGATAGCTGAAAATCAGTATTTGATGTCACTGCCGCGCCGCTGGTGTCTTCTGCGACAAACACGGAGGAGATACTACTCCGGCTGAAAGCAGCAGAGAGATGGCTGGCAAAGGAGTAGCGGAACTCTTCCAAGCTGAAATGGATGGATACGTCATGTTGATTCTTTTTTGAAGTCTCCATTGAGTGCTTTTTTTTGTGTGTGGAGGTTCTCAAATCCTTTTGTCTGAAATTTCAGTTTCCCTGACCCTTTCTGTCTCTCGCTCTTAGGTGGCCAATTAACTAGCCATAACCGGGTAAATAGTAAACACCATTTATTTGGATTCACAATAAGTCTACGTTAAAAACTTTCACACATATTAAAAAAAATAGTAGCGGATTTCTAATGGGAATTCTCGCAAAATTTCTCAAGTTATAACTATTTTTCATATTATTACTTCAAACTTTCCTTCATATATTATTATATATTCCCTCTGTTTCTAAATAAGTGTCACTTTAACTTTTTTTTGTTTCAAAAAAAGTGTCACTTTGCATTTTCAATGCAATTTTTCACATATAATCTCTTTTTTACCTTTTTAAATGACCAATAGATATTTTTAAAATCATATTTATTTAAATAATTAAACATTAAATGAGAGTACATTAATATATTTTTTATTTTCTTAATCTCCGTGAAAAGTATCAAAGTGACACTTATTCAGAAACGGAGGGAGTAATTTTTTAGAATGTAAGTTTTCGGGAGAGATTTCCTCTAAAAATAATTATTAGTATATTTATTAATTTTAAAGTTAGATTAGTAATAAGATTTACAATGAAAATATAAAATGATAAAATAGCCCAGGATGCATAATATTTATTAATTGCTTAATTACAGAAATAACACACATTAAAAAAATTACACATATTAAATATGTATATTAATAGATACATTAAAATAAATAAATATTTTAAAAAATTCTAATTTTTTATTTTAAGAAGAAAATTAAATAAATGATATTTATTTAAAAGTTTAGGAAGACTTTCTTAAATAGTTCAACAAACAAAACTTCTTCAATATGTATGATATTTTAAAATTTTGATTTTAGGGCGACTTTCCTTTATGGGTATGACATCTTTCTTGAATTTGAGTTTAAGAAGATTTCATGATTTTAAATTTTGTTAAAGTTATTATTATAAGTTTATATTCTAAACCTCACACAGCCCTACAAAACTCCACCCATAAATCTAAATCATAATTTTATATTAATTAATCTTTAAGATATAATTATTTTTATGTCTTTAGTGAAACAAATTTTGGTCATTTGATACTTAGGCTATTTTTGTAATAAAAACTTTTATAGTGTCATCTTAGGTTATTTTTTCAAAAAGAAATTGAATTTTTTTTAATTAAACCACATGTTCCACTGTTGCCTGTCAATTCCTTTGAATTTTGGTTGGTCGATGGGCACCATTTGATAATCACGATTTTTGCATATTCGAACAAAAATTTAGAACTCTTTGAAAAACTATATTTTATTGGAGATGGGTTAGGCCGAAAGATGTGTTACTGGTCAGGATTGTGAAGCCCGTGAAATATATGAAAACTCTGAAAACTGAAATGAAAAACTTGAAGAATTAGTTGATCTCAATATATTCTTAGAATATTTACATTAAATGTTTAGGAAAGTTAGCATTATCTTGTCTTATTTAGTATTAACATAGTATTAGAGCCATCCAATGTTGAGCCACTCCGTGGATGTTGATGTTGTTCCCACAGTTGCCTACACATGAGCGTGAGGGAGAATGTTAATGAATGAAACTAAGTCTCATTTCGGTAGTTGAAAAAAAATAAGTAATATATAAAGGGTATAACCAATCCACTTATCGTTAATTGATCTTAAGTTGAAAGCCCATGAAACTTATCATAGTATCATAACAGATTTATATCATGACCCATTAATCTGGTCCAAAAAGTGGCGCGATCATCCCACGAACTGATTGCCCAAAAAAGGCTCGATTCCTTCAATATTGCTAGAAAATAAAAATATTTGTCTCGGATGAAATATGATGGATTCTATAATATTTATGGTTATACGCACTATTATCTTGAGGTAAGGTGTTGGAGAGAAAATCATAAACTGAAAATTTGTAATGGACATGAGTAATATATAAGAGACGTAGACCACTCCACTAATTACCAATTGGTTTTAGGTTAGAATCCCACGATAAATCTGAATTTAACATATTTTTCTTAATTTAAAAACTTACTAGTTATTTAATAAATTATTTGATATAATTAATAGATAAATTTAAAATGATGGACACTGTAAAAATAACTAAATAGGCCGCCGAGTTGAAATTGCAGAAACTGATGTTTATAGGAAGAAAATATGAGTATATTCGTCATTTAATAACTACCAAAAAATACTCAAATAAACGTACTTTATGATATGATTTTAACATTATTCCATGTTGAACTGTTACTATTTTTCTACCAATAAATATAAACTATATATATATGCAAGAACTTTCATAAAAAGTACTCCCTGATTATCCACATATTTTTTGACTAATTGATTAGGCATAAGATCCAGTTTCGAACACTTGACTTACATTTAGCGTAGTTCCAAGCTTGGGCTTAACCCAAGGAAACCCTAAAAACATGAGAGGAGAAAGTACGTAAAATATAGTAAATGTTTGCTTATGACATAAATGGTGGACTTCAAGACTTCAACAAAATTCTTTGGATTATCTAAACTGTTAGAAGAATCATGCCGCAAATTTGTTAGCAAAGAAGATTTATGAGACCAATCTTTTGTATTCATACTTTGATCCTCCGTCTTCATAGTTTTTTTTTTCTGTTTTTGCTTAAATTTGAAACTCTGTCTTCATAGTTGATAAACTATTAGTAGTTCCCCTTCACAGTTTAGTGAAAAGTCTCTTCTGTTGACTTTCAGAAACATGTGCACAATTCATTTTCATGCATGTGCCGCATTTGGTGCGAACTATACCTCGTAGGAAATGAAAGTTATGGCCGATCTGGTCATTTTTATTTATTTATTGGAAATTTTGTATAAAATAAATAAAAACAAAAAGATAAATTAAAATATAGAATATGAAATAAAAATTCAGAAAATTTAAAACAATAAAGAAAATTCAAAAAATTATAAAATTTCTAAATTTTTTTTTAAAATTATAAAATTCAAAATAATGTTTTCCAAGAAAATTGTTTGAAACCATCATCGTCAATAATTATATGTTTAAAAATTTTATTGTCATCACTTTTTAAAAAACAATCTTTGTAATTTTATACGATTTTTCAGTAAAAACTAACATATCATTTGTTGTCAATAAAGGTTTCAAACATATTGGAGCGAGAAATGTTTCATTTGCTGACAAATGATATGTTAATTTACATTGAAAATCGCATAACATTACAAAGATTGCTTTTTTTTTAAAAGTGATGACAATAAAACTTTGAAACATATAATGATTGACGATGATAGTTTCAAACAATTTTCTTGAAAAACATAATCTTGCATTTTTAAAAAAAAAATATTTTGAATTTTTTTTAATTTGTTTTTAATTTTCTGAAAGTTTATTTAATATGCTGTATTTTAATTTATCTTATTTTCTGTTTTATTTAATTGCTGATTTTTGAATATTTATTTAATTTTCTGAATTTATTTATTTTTTAAAAAAATTTAAATTATTTTTTCGATTTTCTAAATTTTTATTTATTTTATTAATTAAATAATTATTTTAAAAAAACTGACAAATTACCTGTTTTACCTGTTCAACATGTTCAACAGATCATATTTTTACTTTCAAGATTTTTTATGATACAAATGTCAGTATCACTTAAAAGTAGATAGTGAAAAAACTTCAAAATTTAAAGTGTCAGTGTCACTTAAAAGTTTCTTATGGGATTTTCCTTTTATTTATTTGGTCATCAGTTAAGTTATCGATCTGGTCATTATGTATCTTTCTTTTTGGTAAACGCATCGGGTCATTCAATATCTTTCTTTTTTGGTATTACAAAGTTTGTTTCTGTTGGTTTTATATTTGACACTTCAAATACTTGTCAGTGCCGTAAATAAGTGGTTGTCAGTTACTGACTTTCTAATATACAATTAATCGTTTTTTGCCAATGCTAAAATTTGTGAAAGTAGATAGTTTCACATTATTATCTAACAAACCTCCAACTAAAAGTTAAAATTAAATTAATCACTAATGAGTAATCTAGGTTATTATATCTATAGTAAACAATTTAGGAAAATGTTAAAAGGTAAAGGAAAATTTATAGGCTCACTTAAATCAAGGTTATATGTTTCACCTCTTTTTGTAGAGAAAAGTTTCCGATCTAAATAACTAAAAACTATGGTAAATTTGTCATATATGACTCAAAATTTGATTTTAAAAACAAAAGTGTAACACAAATTCAATCAAATGAAAAAGTAACTCAAAAATCTGGCAAAATTACAACAAATTCTTTATGACCAAACTATAAATATCATTATAACTCTCCATGTTATAAGACTTCCCTAGAAGTCTTCTTTTACAGTTAATCTTAAAAATAATTTATTTTTTTGTAAAAATTATTTATATGGGAGAAAAAATTGAAATCATGTAACTGTAAACATTCATAAATTATGTAAATTTAGATTTATTAAAATTGAATGTTTTCAATGTAGATTGAGTCATGATAGTCTTTGGTTTAGGTTTTGGTAACTTATGTTGTATTATTGTTGATATTTTTAAGGTTTATTTTAAAATCATATATTTTTTTAAAAAAATTTAGCCAAATAGGTGGTAGTGACTATCTAATAACTTGATTTTTAAAAAACTTTCAAATTTTATTTTACGTTTAGTAAAGTATTTGCTTACTTATTTGATTATAGAGTTTTTGAAGACTTTCCAAAAAGTCTTCTAACATATAATCCACTAGAAGACATCCTGAAAGACTTCACAACAAAGTCTACAATTTTCCGCTTAAATATTAGTAAAATTTAGGGTTTTCGCCTAATCATTAATTTAAAAATTTAGGTTTCCCGCCTAATGTGAAGTCTTCTAAAAATTTTCCAAAAATTTTCCGTAAATCTTCCATAAGTCTTCCAGAAAGTCCTCTCATGTATTATATCTTATAAAAAATTATAAATTTTATAAAATATAATTTGATAGGGAAAATTCAAAATCATGAAATTATAGACATTTCTAAATGATGTCAATTTAGATGAACTAAAATTGAATTATTTTAAACATAAATAAGTAAATGAAGATTAAATTATGATAGTTTTTGAATTAGAGTTTGGTAACATATGTTATAGTATTGTTTGTATTTAGTTTTGTGTAAATTAAACATTTTATAAGTTTACTTTAAGTTTAATAGATTGTTTTTACTGTTTAGTTAGTTATTTGATTATGTTAGGGTTTGGAAGACTTCTAGAAAAATCGTGCAGCATATTTGTTAGCAAAGAAGGTTTATTAGACCAATCTTTTGTATTCAGATTTTGATCCTTCGTCTTCATAGTTTTTTTTTGCTTAAATTTGAATCTCCATCTTCATAGTTGATAAAATATTATTATCTCCGTTTCAAATTAGTTGTTGTGTAGAGTAAAATTTTTGTTTTAAAATAAATATCGTTTTATATTCTCAATGCAAAATTTATTGATTTTGTATATCATTCTATTTTTCTAAATGATTGAAATGTGGTTAAATGTATAAGTAATGATGTTTTTATTTTAAGAATATGTAAAATTAAATGTTTTATTAATTTTGTGTGAAAATTTAAGACGACAAGTAAAATGAAACGAAAAAAATAGTAGGTTAGTGAAAAGTCTCTTCGTTGACTATCAAAACATGTGCATAATTCATTTTCTTTTGAATCTGTCCCGCGTTTGGTGCAAACGACCTCGTAGGAAATGAAAGTCGCGGCCGATTTGGTCATTTTTTGGTCATTAATAAGTAATCGATCAGGTCACAGTGTAGTGAAAAGTCTTTATGGTTGACTTTGAGAAACATGTGCATAATTCATTTTCATACTTGTCCCGCATTTGGTGCGAACTACCTCGTAGGAAATGACAGTCACGGACGATCTGATCATTTTTATTTATTTATTTATTTTATTATCAATTAAGTACTCGAACAAGTCATTCTTTTTTAATATTACAAAGTTTGTTTCTAAAGGGTTTTATATTGATACTTTAAATATTTGTCAGTGCCGTAAATAAGTAAGTGGTTGTAGTTACTGACTTTCTAATATACAATTAATCGTTATTTGTCAATGCTAAAATTCGTGAAAGTAGATAGTTTCACATTATTATCTAACAAACCTCCAACTAAAAGTTAAAACTAAATTAAAACAAAAACAAATTGGAAGAAGAAAAACACAGAGACCTAAATCGTTTTTGCTCTGGCGTCTGGTTTTTCCGGCGTCGGAGGCACTCTTCTCTCCCAAATCTTGTTTTCTCTTTGCTTTCTCGTTCTATCAAGATCCATCTTCGATATGTTTCGAGCTCTGGGTTTTTCATCGTCGGTGGTGTCTGGTTTCGCTCCGGGGAAGACTAGATCCGCTGGTTGGTTTGGTTCTCTGGTGTTCTGACGAGAAGATCTGAGCTTGGCAGGGCAAGGGAGTCGGCTTTTTGGGTGTTGTCTCCGCTGGATCTGATTTTCTCCTTCAGATTTCACAGTGGTCTTCGGGTACAGCGGCGGGTGAGCTTATGGTCGGACTACTCCAGTGTTCTTTCATCGTCTCTGAGCCATATCTGGTCCCATCTGGTGGAGTGGAGTAAAATCTCATCTCGTTCATCTTGGCTTGGTGTCTCGTCGGGGTGGTGGATGTAGATTTTGCTCAGGAACGGCCACTGTATTTTCACCGGCGCGTGCACAAGCAGGTGGTGGTCGTGTGATTGTTAGTTGTTCTCTGAGGTAGCGTGTGCAGTTAGGGTCTTGAGGACAGCCTCTGTTGTCTATGGCTGCGGTTTCGAACGTTTTCTGAGTTCTTTGGCTTAGTGGTTTCGAACGGTTTTTATGTTGTTCCTGGACGTACTCGTTAAGTATGGTGGTATGTGTTTGGGTGTTTTTTTTCCCTGAGGTGGGATCCATTCTGTTTTCCTGAGTGTAGTGATAGTGTTAAAGTGTGGTAAGATTTGGAGTAGCAAAGATTATTCGTAGAGTAGTGGGTTCAATGATCGTTTATCGATTCGGCAAGGGTCCGTTTGGTAAGGCCTCATCAAAGTTTGGGTTATGTCTGGGCTTCTATCTAGGAGTGTTTGGACGCGAAGAGCGTCGCATCCGTATCCGAAGGCTGTGTGAATCGTGATGCGGTTCTTCCTGTCGGGTTATAAAGTCGCATGGTCGTGGTCATGGGACGTTATCGTTTGGCGTGCGGGTGCAGCAACGGTAAGTCGTGGTGTCGGAGGTGGAGATAATCGCGTGGCGGGCTATAAGCAGCAGCGACTTTTCCGATCACTGGCCTCTACAAAGGTTTAAAATCTGCTAATTTTCTTTTCAATCACTTTTGGGTTCTTGGCCTTATCTTTTAGTAGTTTCATTTGAGTATTGTAAGTCACCCGATATGGGTTTTAGGTGCCGTTGTCGTGTTGGCTATAGCATATGGGGATTGCTCATTCATTTCCAAATGTTTGTTTTAAGTTGCTCCGGTGTGGGTTCCAGTAGCCGCCTTCACGTGGGCTTTTGTATGTTTCTTTTGAGGAATTAAAAAATCGTTAGACGGAAAAAAAAGTTAAAACTAAATTAATCACTGATGAGTAATCTAGGTTATTATATCTATAGTAAAAAAATTAGGAAAATGTTAAAAGGTATAGGAAAAAATTTATAGGCTCACTTAAATCAAGGTTATATGTTTCACCTCTTTTTGTAGAGAAAAGTTTCCGATCTAAATAACTTAAAACTATGGGGAATTTGTCAGATATGACTCAAAATTTGATTTTAAATACAAAAGTGTAATACAAATTCAATCAAATGAAAAAGTAACCCAAAACCTAGCAAAATTACAACAAATTCTTTATGACCAAACTATAAATACCATTATAACTCTCCACGTTAGAAGACTTCCCTAGAAGTCTTCTTATACAGTTAATCTTATAAATAATTTAAATTTTTTGTAAAAATTATTTCTATGGGGGAAAATTTGAAATCATGTAACTGTAAATATTCATAAATTATGTAAATTTTAGATTTATTAAAATTGAATGTTTTCAACATAGATGAGTGAATGTAAATTGATTATGATAGTTTTTGGTTTAGGTTTTGGTAACTTATGTTGTACTATTGTTGATATTTTTAGGGTTTTATTTTAAATATTTTTTTTCCAAATAGGTGGTAGTGACTATCTAATAAAGTTTTTTGCTTATTTATTTGATTATACAGTTTTCGAAGACTTTCCAAAAAGTTTTCTAACATATAATACACTAGAAGACTTCTTGGAAAACTTTACAACAAAGTCTACAATTTCCGCTTA
Organism: Moricandia arvensis; assembly: GCA_905132765.1. Lineage (NCBI taxonomy): Eukaryota > Viridiplantae > Streptophyta > Magnoliopsida > Brassicales > Brassicaceae > Moricandia > Moricandia arvensis. The sequence goes on along the minus strand of CAJHQP010000180.1, from coordinate 47,490 downwards.
AATTTTAGTAAAATTTAGGTTTTTCGCCTAATCATTAATTTAAAATTTTAGTTTTCCCGTCTAATGCGAAGTCTTCTAAAAATATTTCATTAGTCTTCTATAAGTTTTCCAGAAATCTTCTCATGTATTAGATCTTAAAAACAATTTATAAATTTTATAAAATATAATTTGATAGGGGAAAAAATCAAAATCATGTAATTATAGACATTTCTAAATGATGTAAATTTAGATGAACTAAAATTTAGTTATTTTAAACATTGATAAGTAAATGTAGATTAAGTTATGATAGTCTTTGGTTTAGAGTTTGGTAACATATGTTATAGTATTGTTTGTATTTAGGGTTAAATTTTGGAATCTTAACTTAAAACTTTTTTTGATCTATATGTATTTAGTTTCGTGTATATTAAACACATTATAAGTTCATTTTAAGTTTAATAAATTGTTTTTTACTGTTTAGTTATTTGATTAGGTTAGGGTTTGGAAGACTTCTAGAAGAATCATGCAGCAGATTTGTTAGCAAAGAAGGTTTATTAGACCAATCTTTTTTGATCCTTCGTCTTCATAGTTTTTTTTTGCTTAATTTGAATCTCCATCTTCATAGTTGATAAACTATTACTACCTCCGTTTCAAATTAGTTGTTATTGTAGAGTAAAATTTTTGTTTTAAAATAAATATCGTTTTATAATTTTAATACAAAATTTATTGATTTTATATATCATTCTATTTTTTCAATTGGTTGAAATGTTGTTAAGTGTATAGATAATGATGTTTTTATTTTGAGAATATTTAAAATTAAATATTTTCATAATTTATGTTTAAAAATTTAAGATGACAAATAAAATGAAACGGAAAGAGTATTACGTTAATGAAAAGTCTCTTCGGTTAACTGTCAGAAACATGAGCATAATTCATTTTCATATGAACCTGTCCCGCGTTTGGTGCAACGACCTCGTAGGAAATGAAAGTCGCGGACGATTTGGTCATTTTTGTTTATTTGGTCATTAATTAAGTAATCGATCAGGTCACAGTTTAGTGAAAAGTCTTTATGGTTGACTTTCAGAAACATGTGCGTAATTCATTTTCATACTTGTCCTGCATTTGGTGCGAACTACCTAGTAGGAAATGACAGTCACGGCCGATCTGGTCATTTTTATTTATTTATTTTGTCATCAATTAAGTACTCGATCAAGTCATTCTTTTTTTTGTATTACAAAGTTTGTTTCTAAAGGGTTTTATATTGATACTTTAAATACTTGTCAGTGCCGTAAATAAGTAAGTGGTTGTCAGTTACTGACTTTCTAATATACAATTTATCGCTATTTGTCAATGCTAAAATTTCTGCAGACAGTCTGGATATATCCACGTCAACTGAAAGTAGATAGTTTCACATTATTATCTAACAAATCTGAAACTAAGTGTTAAAATTAAATTAATAAGTGATGAATAACCTAGGTTATTATTTCTATAGTTGACTATTTCTAATTTCCTTAAGGCTCGGGTAAACAATTTAGAAAAATGTTAAGAGGTAAAGGAAAAAGTGTATAGGCTCACTTTAATCAAGGTTATATGTTTCACCTCTTTTTGTAGAGAAAAGTTTCCAGTCTAAATTAACTTAAAACTATGACAAAAGAAGTTTTGTTCTAAATATGATAGATCCAAAAATATTGTTTCACTCTATTTTATTCTTATTTGTTTTTCAGGTCTTAGCTGATTTTTAAATAAAGTATAAAATTTATATGTCTGGTGTATATTTCTTTCGTCTTTGTATATCACATTTCAACTTGTCATTATATTTGTGCAAATCACATTTAAAATTAACAGAGAAAACTTATTACGTTGAAATATATATATATACTCTACCGTCTGATCCTATCAGCTTTGTAAAGCATACTTAATGTTACAGTGTGGAATTTTCTCTGAAATACCACCACATTGTATAACTTGAGTTCTAAATGGTTTTTAACTATATCAAAGGTAATCCGATCATATTATGTAAATTTTTTGGACCGAACTCAAACCCATAATTTTTTACATAATTGTGATTTAGTTTCGAGAAGATTAGAACTCTAAAGTGTTTTAGCACATTTGAAGGAATAAACTTTTTGTTTTCTTTTGCTAAAAGACATTCTCTATTTTTTTTGTATATTAGTTAACTTCATTTCAACACAATGTCAGTGTCGTTAATATTGCTTCGAAGACTTCATTGTTTTTTTTCAGATATAAATATATTTTCTACAATATTGTCCAATCACAAAATACGATATATATACACATGCGGTAAGTATACTATTGCTTGGTTGGCGCTTTATGAACCAAACCACTACAACTATTTCTCTTACCATACAACTATTTCACCTAACAACGAAGCTAATCGCGATGATTATCACCAAACAAAACTAGCGAATTATGCGTCTGGTCCTAATTTCAGTCAACAAGAATGCGGTTTATTTCTTCAAGATAATGAACGCATACATGAAACAATCTCTAATAATAATTAAACGTGAATTCCGTGGGCTCTAGGGAAAAGTCTCCCATGAGTACTCGAGTAGAGCTCAGGTATCCAAAGTGACCGAAAAAAGTCAAACAAACAAAGAGCCATCTAAAACTATTGTATGAAATGTGTCAGTAAGAAATTAATAATAAAATTATTGCATAAACGGTTGCAAGGTAAACTCCGAGCTAAACCAAAATTATTTCGGATATTGCATCAGGAAAATTTGTCCTGATTTCAACCGATAAGGGTACGATAAGATTGATTACGTAGAGAAATTAAAGAGTGCATGTGAGAAGATCTCTAACGTGATGTCTTTGGATTTTGGAGATAATCCCGGCGTGAACTTAGATATCCAAGTATGTCCTCTTTCAAAAAACTTAGGTATCCAAGCATTAAAATCAAAACAAAAAGTCAAACAAACAAGAAGCACATTTTTTTCTCACGAACTCTTTTAACAATAAAAATTTAAATTTAAAATTTAAAATAAGTTTATCAGTAATAAATGACTGATTAGATTTGGAATCGTGAATATGTTTGGATATTGTTTCTTATTAATCTAGGGTTATCTCGTGCAAATTAATCCCTAAATGAAGATGCAGCTCATCGATGTACCCTCTTTTCATATATTAAAATAAGGTTTATAATATGGCTTTATATCCACGTGACCACAAGGTGAAATGTATTGAGTTGCTTTCGAATCCGGGTTGCTTAGTAACCCAAAAGTTTGTCCACCACTAAACCACCAACTTGTGTTTATGCGTATAAATATTTTCATATCTAGAGTTTAACCTAGGGGCTGAACAAATTTTTTATTTTATTTTATATGATTCAAAATTTAGCATATAGTAAAAACTTATTAAATATATTGTTTGAAATTTCATACTATATATTATATAACTTTATAAAAATCTTGCTTATATGATTTATTCGACATACTATTAGAGAAATATCATAAGATAGACCTAAAAGTTTTTTTATCTCCAAAACAGTACTCAAGGAGAAAAATTAGCAAAATAGATTTATTAAAGGGTGTAACTATACATTTATAGTTCTTGGGTTAGCTAATATATACTTAGGATTTAGAGTTATGAGGTGAAGTTTTGGAGGTGATGTTTAAAATTAAAAAAATATAATAAAAATATTAAAATTTTAAAATTAGAAACTCTATTTTGGTCATTTTTTTCATAAGATCCATTTTTGTGATAAAAACTTCAAAAAATCTATTTGAGAGATCCCTTACTATTATAGTATTTTATGGTTTGTAGATAATATGTTTTATCATTATTTGTTAATGAATGTCAATTTATTTTTGTATTCCCTTCGTTTCAATTTACTTGGTGTTTAAGATATATATATTTTTTTGCAAAATAAGTGATGTTTTTACTTTTTAGATACAATTTAATATCATTTGAAATTTGTGACCAGTCACAAAAAGCTGCATCTTTTTCTTATTAGTTGAACTAGTTTTATTTAATTCTATTTTATGTAACAAAGATAAACTGTATAAAAGTTACTATTTTTTTAATATTTGTGCAAAAAATTTAAACACCAAATAAATTGAAACAAGGAGAGTACCATTTAGTATACGAAATTTCAAAACAATCTATACAATTATTTGCGAAGTGATTTTTCGCCTCTGAGCTCTTGCGAAGTGATTTTCATCTCTAAGCTCTCACATTAAAGTTAGAGTGTCTAAAGTCAGCTGATACCATTAATGACTAATTATATTTGTTTATATATAATTAAAATGACCACTAAATTATATAAATGGATTTATTATACGTTTAAGAGATAAATCTTATTGTGTTGCTATCTAAAAATAATACTTTTCAATTATAAAAAATAATGTTTATATTAATTAATAATGCAGATAATAATAAATATTTTAATGTGATTATGCCCGCGTGTACAGGCAAAAATACTTACAGTTTGAGAATACTGAACATAGTTTTTTTATTATTTAGTTACATTTATTTTAAACGTGATTTAGTTACTTTAACGTAATTACTTCTAATTAACGTGATGTGTAAAAACTGATGACGTAAATTTGTTGTTGTGTTGATTGATGAGTCCAATAGTCTTGGGAAATTGCATGTGGACGTCTATGGTACGGAAGGTTTAATGATATCAACCATTGATCCAAAAGATTAGACAAGGGGAGTGAAGTGAATATTAAGAGAAATTGGTATCAAATGGCTTTTAGTATTGATGACTTTATAACTTTTTACAAGTAATGATATAAAAGTACAAGTAAAAACTAGTACAGATTACGCCTGGTGTGTGTAGAGAGAATGATTTTTTGATTTGCTAAGGATATCTAGCGGACCGAGACCCAATCAACTAATCTCTTAGAGTTTACTTACGGTGATAAGCAAGTCTGGTTGCCCTACGTGGTAGTTAGAGAACTACGCAACTTAACCACATGAAAAATTAGCAATTTCGCATCAGAGAGAAATCGAGTTTTGGCCTGGACTAATATGGCGACTCTTTATCCAGTGGAAAGCAGTATACGATATGGTTGATAAAGATAGAATCTTATAGGCCTGGGAATTTTGGGTATCGGTTTGGGTATTTCAGGTATCGGGTAGTTTGGATAGAGGGCTAGATGATCCATTTATTACTTAGTCTAATTTTGGTTCGGTTCGGGTAGTTTCGAATTCGGTTCGGGTAGTTTCGAATTCGGTTCAGATAGTAAAAATAAAAACCAGAAAATACTCGAAAAATAGTTCTCATTTGGTTTCGGTTCCAGTTCGGTTAGTTCAGATTAAAAATAAAATCTTTGGGTAAAATATCGTATAATTAAGATAATAAAGATAAAAATCTCGGATATTTTAAATCTAGGACAAAAATGTCTAGATACTTTCGGATACTTTTAGGTAATTCATATACTTTATAATAACTTAATTTCTTCAACTATTTTCAAATAATTTTAGTAGATTTTTAAATGATAAATATATATTTAAGAATATTGTAGGTATATATAATTAATATTTTATATATTCAGATAACCGTCCAATTCTCGGTTCAATTTGGTTATTTCAAATATAAAAATATAAGAACCCTTCGAATATTTGAAATTTCAGTTCGGTTCAGGGTTCGCATCTTTGGTTCCGGTTTTTTTGCCCTGACCTAGAATGTTATGTCCTCGTCTTCTATCATATATGACGTATCTCGAAGTCATGTTTGGTCTCTTCATTTACTGGGCTTGATCTGATATTATTTGGCATTTACTTCGGTGAATTTAATCGCCAAAGTCTAAACTTTTTATTACTCTTTTGAGCAATCTCCAGTTCACTTCGGATGTAACCGTGTGGGTTTTTATCGTTGTGAATATGAGTTTGCTGCTGGACTTTTTCAACTATCTTTTTACTTCGGTAATATTTTTTCACCTTATTATAGTCCATCGGTTTTACACATAAAATAAGCCTAAATTCCCGAGGAGAATCTAACTCCAACATTGCTATATACTCCACTAGTAAGAAGACTTCCCACTCTATACATTTTCCGAAAACGTTTCCAAATTAAAAAAAAAAATCCCCAGTCGAAAAAAAAAACTCTGATGTCGAAGGCAGCCTCCACCAATGTTGTCCACCCAAAGCTACGACACAAAGTGTTCATAAACTTTCGGGGAGAGGAGCTCCGAGGCAACTTCATAAGTTATCTAATCAACGCTTTGAAAGCAGAAGGAATCGATCCTTACATCGACAATGAGGAGACGATGGGAGAAGATTTGAGTGTATTTTTCAAGAGGATCAAGGAGTCAAGCATTGCGATCGCTGTCATCTCAAGCTTGTACTCGAACTCAAAATGGTGCTTAAATGAGTTGGCAGAGATCACGAAATGTGTGGATGAAGGGACATTGGTGGTATTCCCAGTGTTCTACAAGGTTTTTGTTGATACAGTGAGGAGACAGACGTCAACGTTTGGTGAGAACTTGAATCGATTAGTGGGAACAGATGAAACCACGGGTACGAAATGGAGAACGGCCCTAACGTATGTCACATCGAAGAAAGGCGTGAGTGTGCATCAAAAGAGGTAATACTTTTATTTTAATTACACATATATACATGGACAATATAAATGATACATGCTACATGGACAAAAGTAAAATATACATGCAAACTTCTTGGTTTCTCGGTTTGCTTCTTTTTTATTGTCAATGTGTGTATACTTTCGTTTATATACTCACCATTGATTTTTGAATGGTATTTTACAATGGAATCTAGTTTAGCTGATTGGAATACTGGGTACTTTAAAATATGGTGTAGTGTTTTAAAAAAAAAATCATATATATCAATATATATAGCATAGTTTTTCTTAAATGACTAGAATAGCATAGAGGAAAAACTTAAACAAACTTTGAATGGATCGAATGGAATTTTCTCTCCAAAGAAAAAAAAATTCTCTAAAACAAACTTTGAATGGAACAAGTACGATTCAAGAAGCTTAGAGCATGATTATCAGTGGTTCTTAGGCAGAGGTCCTTATGAACAGTTAAGGACTTGTTTCTTAATTTTCAACTGAAAAAGTTAAGGACGTCTCTTATATAAGAGACGTCCTTAACTTTTTCAGTTGAAAATTAAGAAACAGGTCCTTAACTGTTCCTAAGGACCTCTGTCTAAGGACCACTGATAATCATGCTCTTAGATACTTTAAAGATGTTGTTTGTAAGCTTGTTTGGTAAAGTTTGAAGGAGAAATCCTTTTTGTAGAACGAGTTTGACTAGGCGTAAGTTTAGGGTGTTAGATCTACAACTTCATTTTATTTTTCACTGTAAAATAAAATTTTAAATAAAAAATTTCCAATTTTACTCTGTGTTTCACTCTATAATAATATAAAAATAGTTTATTTAATAAATATAGTAATTTCTTTATTTTTACTTATTATTCTATTTTTCACTATAAAATAAAGTATCATTTAAATAACAAAATATTATAGAATTACTTTATTTAAAAAATAGAGTAATTTGGGTGTAAATAGAGTGACTTTTTTACTTTGGGTCTTATGACTTTCGCATTCTTAATTTTCTCATATAAATCTCTTACCAATTATATTAATCAATACCATTAAAACAGAATTACAACTTAAACTTAACTTTGAACTATACAGAATATATCATCTACCAACTTAATTATTTTATTAGTTTTATTAAATAATTAAATATATTAAAAATAAAAATTAAAAGATATTCATATAGAATTTTTAAGATTATAATTAACTAAAATATTATTTTTATTTATAAATATAAAGCTACATTTTAAAAAATAATAAAACTTAAGGAATATCTAAATAATCAAATAATTTCTTAATTATAATTAGATAATTTTTATATATTAATATTAAACTAATTTCTAGTTATATACACAATATAAAATTTACAATACATCATATAAAAATTTATAGAATTATTAATTATTAAATTAAATAATATATATAGTTAAATAATTTAACCTATTTAATTTATAGATTATAAAATTAAACCAAAGTAGATATACATAAAACATTACAAACATTCTCAGATTTTATATTATACTTTAAGGGTAATTATAATTTTACTACAAATGTAATACCATTTTTAAATTTGTATTTAAAATACAATCATTTACGTAAATACCTAAAAATTTGTGTTGAAATTTTTTAAAATTAACTTTCATAAATAATTTATAAATGTCTAAGAATTATTTGTATAAGTTTATGAACCTTATCCCACCCTCTAAATTCTAAACCCTAAAAAATAATCACTAAATCTCAAGACAAAATGTTAGGGCATTTGTTTGGATGTATTTTTGAAAAAATGGTATCGAGTTTTTGTTATTTTAAACAACTTCTCCTAATTTATAAAAAGTATGAAAATAAATATTAAATCAATATGTTTATATATAATTTATAAAATCATATTTTAAAAACAGAAATTATATATATATTTCTTGGAGAAAAAATATTTAAATTACCTTATATATATGTTTCTTGGATAAAAATATTTAAATTACCTTATATATATATGCTTCTTGGAGAAAAATATTTAAATTACCTAATATATATATATATATATATATACTTTTTCGTTATGGTAATCGATATTTTACGATTATAAAACAGTACATATTATTTCATCATTCATATAATATATTAATAAAAGACGAGACTATTTTAAGGGAAATTGTTAAAAATATCATTTTCTTAGAAGAAAAAAACACACTTATAACCTATGAGTTAATTAATCTAAGACTTAGGCTTTAGAGTTAAGAGATGGTGTAGGGTGGGGGTAGAGTTTAGGAATGTAAAATTTAGAATTATAATTATTTTTTTTTCAAAAAAATTGTCTATTAAAAAAATAATATTTTTGAAAATGTCTTTTTAATGAAGGTAAAAATTAAAAGTGGTACAACAAAAGTAGTAAACTTGAAATTCTCCCCTATTTTAACAAACACATCAACTTATTTATATTAAGTTTTTTTATAAAACACAATTTGACCAGTGTTGTTACATTAAAAGACATATTATTTATTTCAATTTTAATTTGTTAAAAATAAATTATAACCAATGCGAGACACACCACATAAACAAGTTATTATATTTGAATCATTTATTATATATATTTATATTTTATAAATATTAAATTAGTTATAGAATATTCGAAATAAAAATAAAAATAAAATTTCATACGTCTTTTGTAATTAAAAACGATATAAATCAACATAATACATATTAAGTAATACAATAGTTTTTATTTAATTACAATATTGTGTTATCGTACGAGTTAGTTAGTAAAATAACCATAATTTCATTTGCAATTTGTATTAAAAATACTCTTCAAAAATATAAAGTATGAATATATTGATATCTCAAATTAACGTTTTTGCTTTATTTCACAAATTTAAAACTGAAATCTATATGCATCTGTGATAAAACGAAAAAATGAATTTTCTCATAAATTATTTTATCTATTTAAAAATGAATGTGACGATTTTTGGTATAGTTTCTAAAAATCATTTTGAAAATAATGTTTAAAGAAATACAATACTCCCTCTCCTTTTTATATAAATGGTTGCTGTGTTCTATTTTTCCAATTTCTTTTTAGAAACAATAAAAAATTCAATTAATTAAAAAATATTTAGTTAAAAGTAAAATTTAAACTAATTCACTATTGTTATTAAACAAAAATAAAATAGCGTTATTTCTAAAAACAGTTGGTGTGTTTATCTAAGACAACTTCTATCTTATTAAAACATGGACATTATATAATATAATATTTGTTTGTCGTGAAAATTACGAAATATGTCATTGGAAATATATGTTTTTTTAAAATAATTTTATTAAAGAATATAATGTGAAATCTAATTCTAACCAGTTTGTTATAATATTTCTAATATATTCTTTATTTTTAATATATTTTTCCTTTTATACAAATCTTATAATCTTTAATTATTTTATGAAAAATAAATATTTAATAGAAATTTTATTAAAATATTAAAAATTAATATTGGTTACATTTGATCAGCCAGTGAATAAATAAATTCCAAACAATTATATTTCTAAACAAGTTTTTGACCGTCAAGAGAAATAATAATTAGATCATTAAACAAAAGTAATTTTATCCAACAATCATTTAGTCAACTACTAACGACTAAGTATTATAATACTTTACAAGAACTAAACAAATAAGCCTATTACATTTTTTAAAACCCAATAATTTCAACTCAAGCGAAGCTAAATGTGACTATAGTAAAAACAGATACTAATATATATATATATATATATATATATATAACCATTGTTTTTAAAAAAAATCATAAAACTAAAACGAGTAGAAATAATTTTGCCCTTTGAAAATGCGAATATGAACTAGTAACTAATTAAGACCGAAAGGGAATGATTTGCTGCTTCCCACCTTAAGAAGTCTTTATTTGCATTACTGCAAATTAAATGGAATTATTGGCTTGACTTTGGTATTTGTCACCTATTTTGTAGCGATGAGGTCCAGGTGATCAATGAAATTGTGCGTAACGTAAAGAAAAAGCTAGAAGAAATCTCAACGGACCAAGGAACTAAGAATGAAGTAGAATTAGTTACTGGAGTGTCCAAAGGAAAATCAGTAGGAGATGCGCCTATTAGTTCTTCTTCCTCAAACGTGTCTCCCTTCTTTGGGATCAAAAAACGCCTACAGCAGCTGGAAGAGAAGTTGGATTTTGAATCAGACGAGGTCACTCGAGTTATTGGAGTTGCTGGGATGCCTGGAATAGGTAAAACCACTCTTGCCAAGAAATTGATGGAAGATTGGGGATACATGTTCTTGCATACGATGTTTCTAGATGATATCCGCGCGAAGGCAAGATCTCTCGGAATCCACAGGTTGGAGGAGGACCTCCTATATGGTTTGATGAGGAGCAAACATGACGGAAAAGAAATAACATATGCTGAGTTTACACTTGAATCTATAAAAGATGAGCTAAGAGAAAGCAAAGTATTAATTGTTCTTGACGATGTGAGTGAACAGAGTCAGATAGATATGATTCTTGGAGGACGAAAATGGTTAAGAGAAGGAAGCAGAGTTGTCATCACAACGAGCAGCAAGTCCGCAATCATGGGAATGGTTGATGAAACTTATCTAGTGCCTGGCCTGAGCGACGAGGATGGGTTTAAATACTTTGAAAAACACGCATTCACCACCGGTTCTTGCGAGCCAAGGTTCATGAGGCTTGCAAGAGAGTTTGTGGATTACTCTAGGGGACATCCATTATCTCTTAAAGTACTTGGTGGTGAGCTTCTTACAAAGAACGAGGCGTATTGGGAATCAAAGCTTGGGGAACTTGGAAAAAGCCCTCTTAGCAACACAATTCATAATGTGTTGAGAAGTTCTTATGATGATCTTAGCAAACACCATAAGGATTTGTTCCTTGATGTGGCATGTTTCTTCAGGTCTGAAGATGAGTATCATGTGAGCTGTTTGCTGGATTCTTCGGTGAGTGAAATAAGACATCTTGCGGACAAGTTCTTGGTAAACATTTGTGGCGGTCGACTAGAGGTGAATGATCTGATGTACACATTCGCAATGGGACTAGAGTCACAATCATCCTCTGGAAATTCAGCTAGTGGGCGTAGGTTGTTTAACCATGGCGAGATAATTGCTATTCTCCTAAACAAAGCAGTGAGTGATATTAAATTTTGTTACACATTTGAAGTTATTTTCTGAACTAGTCATTTTAACTTGTTATGTGACTTTGCAGAAAGCAAGTAAGGTCCGAGGAATTTTTCTTGATATGTTTGAGGTACCAAGGAAAATGAGTCTAGGTAGTGACACATTCAGATATATGGAAGATCTCAGATATTTGAAAATTTCCAACTCAAATTTTCCTAAAGAAGGCGAAGCTACATGCAACTTGTACTTCCGCGACGGACTCAAGTTCCAGTTGGAGGAGATTCGGTATTTTCACTGGCTGAAATTTCCACTTAAGAAGTTGCCAGAAGATTTTAACCCGAAGAATCTTATAGACCTTAACCTGCCTTACAGTCATATTGAGCAAGTTTGGAATGGAGAAAAGGTATTATATATATGAACTAGAAACTTTATATATTAATAATCAATAAGTTAATAAAAATAATAAATTAATAAAATATTTAATTCTAGGTTAAGACGTATGAGGGATCAAAATATGACATAATTCAATCAAATAATGATAATAAATTTTAGAAAACTATATTTAAATCTATGGTTCCATTATATAAGTTATAGTTGAATAAAAAAGTTAAGTAAAAAAGACTATAGAAAATTTATATAAACATAAATAGTAATATTTTATTATTTATTTTTCTATAAATAAATTTTTCTCTAATTTTTCATTACTTCAAAATATTTTTTTTTTTATTTTGTAGAATTACATCTAAACTCATAATATATATATATATATATATATATATATATATATGCTAAAAACAAAATAATATAAAATAGATGAAAACCAAAAAATTGAAAATTTACTTCTAATATTTTTCTTTTTTTAATAAAAACATATTTAAAATATGAATTTAAAAAGGTAAATCCTCTTTATATAAACAATTACATAAATTAGTTATTATTACTTAAAGAGTTCTTATTGTATATATAACATTTTCGTATCCAATTGTGATGTTGCATTAACGACTGTTTCATTTTCTTTTTCGTGTTTGGCCACAGAACGCATCAAAACTAAAGTGGCTCGATCTGAACCACTCAAGTAAGCTGAGTACATTGTCCGGTTTATCACAGGCTGAAAAGCTTCAAAGTATAAACCTTGAAGGTTGCACTGAACTGAAGACAGTGCATGAAGAGCTACAAAACATGAAAAGTCTCATATTCTTGAACCTCCGAGGATGCACGAGCCTAAAGTCTCTTCCACAAATGAAGTTGATCTCTATGAAAACACTCATCCTCAGCGGCTGTTCAAGTCTTGTGGAGTTCAATTTAGCTCCAGAGAATCTGGAAGAGTTGTACTTAGATGGCACCGCGATAAAGGGTCTTCCTTCAACGATTGGGAATCTCCAGAAACTAGTCTTGTTGATATTGAAAGACTGCAAAAGATTGACGTGTCTCCCAGATTCTATCGAGAATCTAAAAGCTCTTCAAAAGCTAGTACTCTCAGGTTGTGAAAGCTTTGCAACCTTTCCAGAGATAAAAAAGAACATGAAGCATTTAAAGACTTTACTACTAGATGGAACGGCCATAAAGGAGATGCCTCACCTCTTGAAGCACTTTGATGTCAATCAAGGCGACCCTTCTACTTGTTCGCACTGCAATCTGCGTGAATGGCCGCATGAAATCTACACACTATCATCAGTTCAACGTTTATGTTTGAGCGGAAACAATTTCAGAAGCTTGCCAGAAAACATAAGATATCTCTACAATCTCAAATGGCTCGATCTCAAGTATTGCAAGCAGCTCATATCTCTTCCAGTGATTCCACCTAATCTTCACTGGCTAGACGCACACGACTGCGTTTCACTTGAAACTGTTGGGAACCCGTTAGCTCTTATCTTAGCAGAGCCAGAGCATCCACACTCCACATTTACTTTCACTAATTGTACCAAACTTGATCAAGTTGCCAAGAATCGCATCCTATCTTATGTTCGGAGGAAGATTCAATCAATGTCTGATGCAGTGGCCCACCAAGAAAAGGTATCACATCATTCATTCTTAAACTCTATATGGTTATTGTGAACATTGTGGAACGGTTCAAAGCTTTTTTTGGTACAAATTATTTTGTATGTTCCGTACACTGAACCCAAAATATCATTAACTGAACTGTATCGAGCATATATAAAACCCGAGAGGCTGAACCAGAAAACCTGATCCAAACCCGAATGTGTATTCGAACGCCTAGGCCTATAAATGATATGTACCCTTAGAGTAAATTTATTTCTAGCATCTGTTTGATTCTCCATTGATGTCAAATTGGCAGGGTTCGAAACTTGACATGTTGATTGGAGTCTGCTATCCTGGTTGGCATTTACCTGTATGGTTCAGTCACCGAACGGTTGGTTCAGAGTTGAAGCAAAATCTTCCTAGGCATTGGAATGAAGAGGGGCTTACCGGTATAGCTCTTTGTGCTGTTGTCTCATTTAAGGACTACCAAGCTCAGAACAACCGCCTCTTAGTTAGATGCACCACCGGGTTCAAGGAGAAAGACGAGCCTTTCATTAAGTTTAGTTGCATTCTTGGTGGGTGGGAACATGAATGCGACAGACCCAGAGAAATCATTAAATCTTCTGGTCATGTCTTTATCGGATACACCAGTTTGTTGCACATAAAAAAATGGGACATAGACGCAGTATTTTCTGCTACGGAGGCTTCTTTTGAATTCGAAGTGACTGACGGGACAAACCAGATCACAAACTGTGAGGTGGTCAAGTGTGGCTTTACTCTTATCTATGCACCCACTAAACCTGTTCATCCATTTTGCTCTGAAAAACGATCTGACCATGGTGGGACGATATGTGGCTCAACCACGAAGAGTGGAGGCAACATCAACAACGAAAAAAGTCATTTCCAGATCCTAAGTGGAGAAGCATCTTCCTCCTTGGTAGCTATAAAGATAGGGAGCGAGATCAAAGAGAAGGTACAATCTTTCAAAGCCATAGGAAACATAAAAGACATCAAGTCTGGAGCTAAACCTGTTGCAGCTTTGTCAAACGGGGAAATTCCTTGGGATGCTACTACAAAGAATAAAAGTGCTGAATCCATGTCAACGGGGAGCTCAGAAAGAGGGGAAGTTATTGATGAGATCAATACAGGAGTTGAAACAAGGTCTTTTGAATCTTCTAAAGATACAGAGAATTTTGGTAATGAACAAAGTGCGCCTAATGGTGCAAACAACTTGTGTGAGCGGATGGAGAAACCTATACGGCTTATTTGTCTCGTGATCTGCATTTGTGCTAGTTCAGTTTTTTTGCTGGGAAAAGACAACAAAAAGAGATAAAAACTCCATTAGTTTATAAAATGTGTATAAATTATTCCTTTGATATCCCTACCATCATATTCAGTTTCATTTTCATTTTTTTTCTGGATAAATTTAAAATTATATTAAAACAAAAAAAATTGAAAGGAAATTTAAGATGGTGTCCTGGCTTTATGTGGTTTGTAGGTGGAACTACATTCACGCAGACATGACTCATATGTTTGACCTACTAGCGATTTAACTGAGAGGACGCAATTTTTTGTCCATGAACTTGGTGAGGCGCATCAATGGAAATATCTACTTAAGTATGAATGTTGTGAGTCGATCAAAAGTCAAGTGCTGAATGAGTTCGATAAGATGATCCCATGATGCTCTTTCTTATTTCCAAGCAGCTTGAGGGTTAAGTTTCTCCATTTTTTTGATGAGAATACACTGTCAAAGGAAAGATTATCTGTTGATAATGTTTACTTGCAAAATCTGCATTCAGTAGCCTTATTTCGACCCCAATTACTTGTCTGATTTCATAAGAAATTTATATAGCAAAATATGGAGAACTTAGATGTTGCATAGTTAAACCAAATGTCTTTGTGCCGATTTTTCACTGTATAGGTTTCACAAATTTTGTTCCAGGTTCCCTTTCCATTGAAAATTTTCTTGAACTTGTTCTCAGCCAATCTCCACCAGTTAATATCCTTGTGACCGTGGCTTTATTTGTTTATTATCTCCTAAATTTTGGGAAATTGGCCAATTCCACCATGAAGTTGATTCTTCTATTGTTTTCATAAACAAACTTTTGAATCAAGCTAATATAACCATGAACTAGTAAAATGTTAAACAATAAACACAAAGTATTGAAATGTTGCCAATTTCATCAAAACCAGAATGAATTTTGGTTTATTTAGGTTCGGGTGATGATGTAGCTGACAAGTGGCAAATTAATTTGGTTCAGTTTAAAATCAAACATTTGACTTTTTTTGGAAAATCGATTAGACAAAACGAGTCGTTTCGATGTTTAAAAAAAACAGCATCCGTGAAGAATCAAATACGAGGTTGGACATCAATCATCACTGTTGTTTAACCACTGGATTACTCCGATTTTAATGATAATCATACACGATATTAATCTAACGAACATGGATCTGCAGTACGAATCTTCTCCTCCCTGTTGCCACACTCATATCCATGGTGGGTCTGCTAGTCAGCAGTGAGCAACACAATTTGAAGTGAGATTAATGGATTTTCGAAAGAGAAAGGTGTGTAATGTTAGTTTGTTTGACTAAGTCTTTTGTATCTTGAATAAGGCTCCTAGTTTATAGGAGTAGTTGATGTTGAATCTGTTTCTTAGTTGTAGAAAATCCTACGAGAATGTAGGAGGTGGAGTAGTGTTTTCAGTTGTTTTGCAATGGCTATTTAAAAGCCTAATCAATAAGATCAAAGGTACGCTTTTGGTTCTAAGACCTTTTGCTCTATAGTTAACATCTGGTACCAGAGCAAAATTCCTTATTCTAAGAGTTGTGGGTTTACCTGTTACAGATCAGAGAGTGAGTAAACATGGCAAGCGATGCAGACATGAAGGTGGTGACGACAATTTCAAAATTCGACGGAGGTTTTGAACATTGGAGCATGTTGATGGGGAATCTCATACGATCCAAGGAATGGTGGGATCTAATAGAGGAAGGCTATGTTGAGCCAGCTGAGGAGTGGTCCTAAATTGAGCACAAAGGCAAGAACTAGCAGAGAAGAAGCTCAAAGACTTGAAGGTGAAGAACTACCTGTTTCAAGCGATAGATAAGTCCATCCTCAAGACCATGATCCAGAAAGATACCGCCAAACAGATGTGGTATTCTCTGAAAACAAAATATTAGGGAAATGAGTGTGTGAAGAGAGCTCAAATTCAACGCCTAAGGAGAGAGTTTGAGATCCTAGAGATGTAGGAAGCTGAGACGATTACAAATTAATTTGGAAGAGTACTACTGGTAGCAACAGACATGAGAAACACTAGAGAGGACATGCCAGAAAACAAGATCATTGAGAAGATCCGGCGAACACTCTCTGAGAAATTCACCTACATTGTTTGTTCGATTGAGGAGTCTAAAGACATAGAGAGTCTTTTAGTGGGTGCACTGCAAAGCTCACTGCTGTGTCCAGAGCAGAACATTGTGAAGCACTCTAAAGGATCCAGCAGCAATTACAATGTGTTAAAAGTGACTGCAGAGTTCAATGATTAAAGTGGCATGCGAGGAAAAAGAGGAAGAGGAGGAACATTCCAAGGCAGAGGCAGAGGTCGTGGGAGACAAGGTTTCAACAAGGATCTGATAGAATGCTTCAAGTGTCACAAGTTGGGGCACTTTAAATTTGAATGTCCTGAAGCAGAGAAGCATGCGAACTATGTAGAGTTCAATGAAGAAGAAGAACTCTTACTCATGGCGTATGTGGATATGCAAGAGTCAAAGAGAGAAGACTTGTGGTTCCTAGACAGTGGGTGCATCAACCACATGACCGGAAATAAGAGGTGGTTCTGTGAGATGGATGGGACCTTTCGCCATTTAGTGAAACTTGGAAATGGAGCTAGGATGACAGTACAAGGAAGAGGCGTCATAAAGATCAAAGTGAAGGGTATGGCTCAAGTCATACAAGATGTCTACTATGTTCCAGAGCTGAGTAACAATTTGTTGAGCATAGGGCAGCTGCAAGAAAGGAACCTTGCAATTCTCATTCAAGACAATGTCTGCAAGATTTATCACTCAAGCGAAGGACTTATCATTGAGACCTCAATGGGCACAAATCATATGTTTATAATTCTTGCACAAGGAGTAGAAGCTGAATCTTGTCTCCAGATAGTAGACGTTGGGGATGCACATCTGTGGCATCGCAGGTTTGCGCATTTAAGCTACCACAACTTACATACCTTGAGCCATAAGAAGATGGTCAGAGGACTTCCACGTATCGACGCAACCAAGAGGGTGTGTGAGAACTGCCTTGTGGGAAAGCAGAAGAGAGGGTCTTTTCCTAAGAAAAGTTCATGGAGAGCAACAAGAAACTTGCAGCTGGTTCATGCCGATATCTGTGGGCCAATCACACCAGAATCACTTGGCCACAAAAGGTACGTCCTTACGTTCATTGATGATCATAGCAGGAAGATGTGGAGTTACATAATTGCAGAGAAGTCAAAGGCTTTGGGATCATTCAAGAACTTTAAGGCTAGTGTGGAAAAGGAATCTGGTTTGTCATTGTGTGGGCTAAGGATTGATCGAGGTGGAGAGTTTTGTTCCAAGGAATTCGATGATTTTTGCAAAACTCATGGGATCAAACGCCAACTAACTGCAGGTTACACTCCACAACAAAATGGTATAGCAGAGCGAAGGAATCAGACAATCATGAATCTGTTCAGAAGTACGCTTACAGGAAAGAAAATACCAAAGGAGTTTTGGGTTGAGGGAGTGAGATGGAACATATATGTGTTGAACCAAAGACCTACTGCAGCATTAAAAGATAAGACTCCAGAAGAAGTGCGGAGTGGGATCAAACAAGATGTGAAACACTTTAAAGTATTTGGGCGCATTGGACATGTTCACATACCAGAAGCAAAGAGAACCAAACTCGATGACAAAATCTGTAAGTGCATCTTCTTGGGTGTTAGTTAAGAATCAAAGGCTTATCGCATGTACAATCCCATTTCAAAGAAAATCATGGTGAGCAGAGATGTTGTTTTTGAGGAAACGAAGAACTGGGATTGGGGAAGGAATGATGTGGATGCACACTAACCCCCAAATCACATAAACACCTTTCAAACCTTAAAGGTCCAATGGAACATGGCAATGTGAAACTGTACGGATCTTCTAGCTTCCTTGGGACAGTCAATCTCTGAATGATAGCACTACATTCATGTGTAAGAACCACCATCCCTTCCATTTCCTTCTTCTTTTTAGTCACAACATCCTTGAGAAACTTACTGTATTGAGGTACTAGCATGAATGCATCTATGATAGGCATAGTGATTTGAACTTCATTCATCTGCTTCTCAAAGAGGGCCTTATACTTCTCCAACAGTTGTTTCTTGAATCTTCCAGGAAATGGGAGTTTGGGTTCATAGGGAGGAGGAGTGAATGAAGCTTCATGCTTCAGTCTTGTCAACTTTCTTCTTTTCCTCTCCAACTTTTCCTTTTCCCTTAGCCTCAACTATCTTCTCCAAGATTTCCTCATTAGCCTTTTCATCCACAATGACAACATCATCATCAAGGTTGATGACCACCTCCCCAACTTGCTTCTCATTATCCTTAATGAGAACTCTTGCTGGAAGCTCTCTTCCACTCTGAAGGGTGATTGAATGCAATGTCTCCTTTGAGTTTTGCTCAGCTTTTCCAGAAAGTGATCTCATAGACCTTTGTGAGTTGGAACTCATTGTAGCAAACTGGTTCTCCAAAGCTTTGAACTTGTTGTTGAGCTTGTTGTAGCTCCCATCAATCTTGGTGTGGATGTTTTTAAGCTCATCACCAATTTTCTTTTGATTACGTGCTTGAGATTCCAAGAGATGTTTAAACATAGACTCCACGCTTGTATCCCGAGGTTGAGCTTGAGAAGAGCTTCCTTGAACAACAGTGGACTGCCCTCCTTTTGGGTTAAAGCCTGGAGGGTAGGATTGCTTTGGTGGGTAACCACTTTGCTGGTTGTTGTAAGTTGGTTTCTGTTGGTATGGTTGTTGGTATTGGAAGTTGGGTTCCTTTCTGTACCATTGACCATTAGCGTTAATGAAACACAACTCCTGTTGTCCTTCCAAGCCTTCAACTTCATTAACCTCTAGACCCTCTGCCTTACTCTGATTACCCACAAAGTTCACCTTTTCTTCTTTTGCTCTATCCAATAGGAGCATATCAAGCTTATCCTGAAGGGATTTCAACTCTTTTCTTGTGTGGGAGTCTTTACCCCCTCCACCACAATTTTGCTTGTCGCAGTCATCATTGTACACTGAGTCACTTTGAGCCATGTTTTCAACAAGCTCCATTCCATCTTGAGCTATTCTTCCTAAGAAGAAACCATTGCTTGTTGTGTCCAACATGCTTTGATATTTAGGCAAAACTCCTCTGTAGAAAGTGATTAGTATACTCTCATTGTTGAAACCATGGTGAGGACATTGTGTTAAGTAGCCCTTGAACCTTTCCCATGCCTCAACAAAACTCTCTAGGTTCTTTGTTGAAATCCATAAATCTCATTTCTCAGCTTAGCAGTTCTTGATGTGGAGAAAAACTTGTTGAGGAAGACCCGCTTGCATTCTTCCGAAGTGTTAATGGACCCCTCAGGTAAACTCTTCTCCCAAAGGTGGGCTTTGTCTCCCAAAGAGAAGGGAAACAGTCTTAGTTTGAAAGCGTCTTCAGAGATACCATTGATCTTCGTTGTTCCACATAACTTGTCAAAGTTATCCAGGTGGTCAAAGAGATCCTCCAAAGCGAGACCATGGTACTTGTTAGCTTGGATCATGTTGATCAAGCTTGACTTGATCTCAAATTTGTTTTTCTCCACTGCTGGTGCTCTAATACCGGCCCTATTACCATGAATGTTGGGCTGGTCATATGTTCCAATCGCCCTAGTTTGGCGTTGAGGATGTTGTTGTTGATGGTTTGCAGCCCCTTGGCCTTGTCCGGCTTGAACTCCTGCTGGAGGAATTCCTGCTGGAGGAACTCCGTTAGGATTTTGTCCATTGTTGTCAGCTCCATGGACATTCTGATCATGCTGGTGTCCATCCATTTCTAATCCCAACTGGTTGAAAGTGATCAGTTGCTCTTGACTTCTTTTTCTTGATAACTCTCTCTCTAGAGCTCTAATGTTGTCTACTCGGGGAACAAGGTCTGTTGGTCATCTACTCCTCAAGTTCACACACCTAGTATTTCAAAGATAAATGAAGAAGAGTGTCAGTAAACAAATAAAATAAAATAAGACTTAGTCTCAAGCTATGACTAAATCTCACTGTCAAAATCAACTTAGAATTGGCAACGGCGCCAAATTTGATAAAGGATTTTACTCTATCCTAGTCAAAATACTATAGATGAGTGTCAATCCAATCCTAAGTGATCATGATGCAATGAGAATGCAAGTATGAGCTTAATCTAAGTGCAATCGGTTTTGATTTTGAATAGTAATAAGTAATATAATTCTAAATCAACTGGGAGACAAAGGACCCATGGGCAGGGATATTGACTTTGGGTGACCAAGATCTAACTTAGAATGTTAACACAATAATCAGATCAGTTCTACTAGTCTAGACACACTTTTAAACTAGTTCTTTATCAAGATAAAAATCATTTGCTTTCAAACACTAAACATCAAATGTCTTTGGTCTAGTTTAATCAAGAAATCATTAAGAAAAGGTCTATTAACTATCTAGACTTCCCTAACATCAATTATCATTGGTTAAGCAAGTAAAGAGAATTATCACTTTGGTTCAGACATTTTAGCGAACACCTTTCGGGTATAAATTGTCTAAGGATCTAGATCAAAGTGATCAAGTCTAATCTAGCATTAGGGACAAGTGGTAATCATAGAACATGAACAATCTAACACTAAACACTCTAAGCTATCACTTAATCACCCTAGATCACCCTAACCCATGAATCCTAAAGGTAACTACTCACTAACAAACATGATGAACTCAAAAACCATAGATGATTCAGAGTTAATCATGGCTAATGATCCAGAAAAATCAGTGAAACAAAAGTAAGAGGATCAAAGAAGATTAAGGATTCAATCTTTTTCACCAAAAGTAGTCTATGTCTCCAGATATAAACCCGTCTCTCCTCGCTATTAGGTTAAAAACACACATAAATAGTAGTCTAAAAACGAACCGGGTCGACCCAACAAACCTGGGCCAACCCGTAAAAAAGTGTTTCTACGTCCCTAGCGACATGCCTAGGTCGCTACAAGAAGGTCGCTAGGGTGCTTGGATCTGTAGCGACTTGGCTTGGTCGCTACGCAAAGTTGCTACGCTGTCCGCACATCTCATGTGATTCTGTAGCGACCACTCCTGGTCGCTACAGGTGGTCGCTACAACATCCGCGATTTTCCTGTGGGTTTGTAGCGAGCACTCCTGGTCGCTATGCTGTGGTCGCTACGGGTCTCGGGAATTCTTCCTAGCGACCACGTTTGGTCGCTACACTCGTGCCAGACCTCGCTTTGGTCCAAAACTTCTCTTTCTAAGCCTCAATTGCTTTCGAACTCATCAATAAGGAACTCCAATACCTGATATAGACAAATGAAATGCAATGCACCCTAAACATGTCTAAATGTGAGTCTAAATGATGAAAACGTGTAAAGATAGGTGATCAAAACAATGTAAATAAGTGAGATATCACTTCTGAGATGAGATACTACTTTTTCTCAAGCTCAACCTGTTTTTGGTTTCTTTCCTTTCGGCTGCAACATTCCCTTGTTGTTGGATGTTTATCCTTATACCCCTGTTTTCTATAAGAAAACATAAATGATTGCTTGATGTTTGATGGAAGTCGTGACCCCTGTTTAAGATACTCCTTGATACAGCCTTGGATAGGCTTTCTTGCCCATGAATCACTTGAAGGACGTTTGGGGATGGATCCTTGAGATTTAAGGCTCTTAGATGGTGGATGATATTAAAAATAGCGTTATGGAATACCCTAAGGTTGTTTTCTGCGGCTATCTACGAGTGTAACCTCGTATAGGTTAATGCCTGTTGGAAATCACGTAAACAGAAGAGTTAGCTTCCTGGTGGTGATAGATGGATATGACCACGTGAATGATCAAGGTATAGGTCTCCAACAAGAAAAAATCAAGCTAAAGCTTTGGGGATTTTATTAAAGAATGCGTGATTACATTATGTGCTCAACTTGGGCTTATATAGAAAAGTAGAAAATCCTAACTAGAAAAACTTAACTCTAATGTAAAAAGGAAAACCAAAACTATTTCTAAATGGGTTAAGAAACCCAAAACCTATATCTAGTTGGTTTATAAAACACCAATCCTAATCCTAGTGGGTTTAGAAGTACAACAATTAGAAATACATTTAACTAGCCAAAATCGACCAAGTAAGGCACAAGGGGGTCGATCCTTCTTCTTTATGGCCTGATATGGGCCTTGCGTAGTAGGGAAGTTACGCAATAGGTTTATCTCTCCGATCGAAGCAGCTTGCTGAGCAGCCTGCTGCTGCGCTTGGAAGTTTTGTTGCATCTGGTGCATCTGCTGTTGCCTCTGTTGCATTGCAGCAGCGAGATCATCTTGATTGCCGTAGTCGCCGATTGTGGCATTGTTCGGCCTTGTTTGTTGTCGTTGGTTATTTCTAACCTTGCGAGCTCCTGATTTGTAAGCGTAACTTATGGACTTGAGGTGTTGCTTCGAGTGTTTATACATGACATAGACCCGGAACATTAGCTGCAAATAACAAGGTAAAGCAAGTTAGAGGTTTTAGACTAAATATATAGCCGAAAAATAAAGGTAAAAAGCTGGTCCCCGGCAACGGCGCCAAAACTTGATACACTAAAATTAGATCTTGTTACTGTCAAGTTAACAATGATTGTTGTAATACTTTAAATTCAATTCTAGAGGACCAGTTTACACTTTATCTTTATGGGATCAATATCAAGCTAAAACAATAGAGTGTTCTAACTGAAATTCACAGAGAGCAAGGAACAGAGAGCAAGGTGGTTTGAATTCAGATTTAAAGAGAAGCTAGCTTAGGGTGGTTTGATCGGGTGTAAGCACTTGTGAGCCAAACAATTATTCAAGTTCAATTAATAGCTAGTCTAGAACTCGGAACACTCAAGGTAGAACAGCCCACTCTCGTGGTGTTGCTCCCTTTGTGGATTGAACCCAGCAGTCCTAAACTCTCGTTTGGGCTGAAGCGCGACCACGAGCATGAGAGATCGAGTCCGATATGTTCACAAGACACCCTACCATCTACTCTCGCTGGTTAGGAATGTAATGCTAATTTCATGCTATTTCTAGCAACCTATTACACAGTTAATGAATAGATTAAACCTAAATTCATGCATTAAGTGACCAGATTAATGCAAGCAATAAGAACAGCTACGAATGAAGACAATCGATTTATGACTTATTTATGTCAAGCTCACAGATCTAACACGCTAACACCCTAGACTAAGCTAGACGGCTACTCGTTCATGGCACAAAGAAACAAGCAAATCTTGACTGAATAATGCATAACGATTTAATAGTAAAGAGATGGTTCATGACGTTTTTCTCAAAAGATGAAGAATAGAAGCCTTCACCCTTACAATAATAACCAAATCGCCAAAATAAGTCTCAAAAGGTTTCTTGTGTAAAAAATAACGTCCTCTAAGAGAGTAGAGGTGACTGGTCTTTTATAAGGTGGGCGGCTAGTACTAGGAAGAGAGAGTAGAGTATCTAGGAAAAATTCTGAAATATCTCAAAAGTTTCCATTTTTTGGGAGCAGGCAAGTGGTTGTGCTCCTTGGTAGAAAACTTACAAATTTCCTTCTTTTCTTCATTTGTCCCCTCTTTGACAATCTGCCCTATTCCAATCCTGAAATGACTCAAAGCGTACCGAGAAAATTCTGAAATTAACTAAGAACGATTGGGAAAACATATGTACTTGATGTCAAAAACACAACATATCAGGCTGGGATGTATCCATAGATGATGGATCGGGGGATTTCGTCATGAAAATTAATAATTGTCGACACGAAATTGCTATGTGGCGAAAGAACAATCCGCAGTGAGGGAAGGAGAAAATTAGTGAACTACAACAAGGTTTGGAAGAGGTACAAACAGATAACAATAAGACTCATGAGAAATTTTTGGAAGTTTCAAGAAAACTACATGAAGCAAATAAGGATGAGGAAGAATATTGGCACCAGAAAATTCAGAATATGTGGCACACATCAGCGGATCTCAACACTAAATTTTATCATGCTTTAACAAAGCAACACCCTACTCACAATAGGATTGTGGGACTACACAATGGAGATGAAAGTTGGGTAACCGAGGAAAATTGAGTAGAAAAGGTAGCAGTGGCTTATTTTAATGATCTATTTAGTTTTGTATCACCCTCAGATTTCAAAAGTTTTCTGAATGATATCATGCTGATTACCTATTAGACAAACAAGAGATTGCTTAGGACAGCAACAAAAGAGGAGGTCTGACAGGCTTTGTTTATGATGCATCCGGAGAAAGACCCATGCCCGGATGGACTGATATCTCTATTCTTCCAACATTCTTGGTCTATAATTAAAAATGACTTGCTCGACTTTGTTAACAATTTCTTGATTCGGGGAAGATGGATACAAGGTTAAATATCATAAATATATGTATAATTCCTAAAATAGAGAGGCCTACAAGAATGTCGGAATTACGGCCTCTAAGTCTTTGCAATGTAGGGTACAAAATCATCTCTAAAGTATTATGCCAGAGATCGAAGACTTGTCTGCCTACACTTATATCGTAAGTACCATCAGCCTTTGTGGCTGGAAGGCTGATTTCAATAATATTCTGATTGCACATGAGATGTTCCATGGGTTAGGACTAATAAGTCATGCCAAAATAAGTTCATGGCAATCAAAACAAACATGAGTAAAGCGTATGACAATGTGAAGTGGGATTTCATTGAGGCTTTACTTCAGTAAATGGGTTTTGACCACCACTTGATCCAATTTTTGATGGAAGAAAGTGATTATCATGTCAGCTTTACCAAATCATGTCATGTCCTATTTTCGTCTAATAACGATTGTAACGAAGAAGTTGACGAATGCAGTAGCACAATTTTGGTGGAGTCTATGGGGAAGCACAAAAGGTATGCACTAGAAATCGTGGGACAAATTATGTGAGCATAAGGAAGAAGGAGGTTATAGGGTTCAAAGATCTCACGGATTTCAATACGGCTATGCTTGCAAAGCAATTTTGGTGCTTGATTGAGAAGCCAAACACTTTATTTTATAGAGTTTTTAAAGGACGGTATTTGAGGAATGCATCACCTTTGGAACCGATTAAATCATACTCATTGTCATATGGCTGGTGTAGTATTATCTCTCTTAAATATCTTGTTAGCAAAAGACTAATTAAAAATGTGAGATCATGATCATCCATCTCAGTATGAAATGATCTTTGGCTCCCAACCACTCCCCCGAGACTAGCAAACAGTAATCAACAAAAGCTTTTTCCCGATCTCACAGTGGATTCTCTCATCAATACAACATCGCGTACATGGAACTTGCATGCACTTCAATCTTTGGTGGACCCCCTGGATATGAAGATTATACAAAGCATCTCATTGAGTCGAACACAACTGGTCGACAAAGATGGATGACATTTTACGCATAATGAGAAATATACGGTAAAATCTGGATACCAAGTGGAATGAGTATATTCTGATAGAGAAAAAGAACCACCACTGTATGGACCTACGGTTGCTGCTCTTAAGAGTTTTTTTCTGGAAAGTTCGCTGTCCACCGAAAACAAAACATTTTCTATGGCAAATTGTATCATGTTGTATAGGGGTTAAGAAAAATTTACGTACAAGAGGAATTCAATGTGATATATGTTGTACTCGATGTAGAGAACCAAAGGAATCAATAAACTATGTGTTTTCTGAATGTCCACTAGCGGTCCATGTTTGGATACATATTCCAACCAATCCCTATATTTTTCCAACCTAATCACTTTTCACAAATATAGATCATCTGTATTGGAGAGTTTCTCCACAAATGGAAGATCATCAATTTACATGGATCTTATGGTAAAAATAAAAAAAATAACAAAGTTTTCAGTAACATAGACATGGATCCCAGAGACACTCTTAAACTGACAGAAATAAAATTGATTGTTTTGGCACTATAATCGAAAAACTTTTTTTCAACAATTTTTTGGAAATTTTTGGTTTAGGAATAATAATTTCTTAAAAGAATTAGGAAGACCTTCCTAAATATGTGTAATATATTCATAAATTTGAGCTTAGACCTTCCTAAATATGAATATTATCTTCCTAAATTTGAGTTTAGGCAAACTTTTATAAATGTGTATGATTTCTTCCTGAATTTGAGTTCATGATGACCTCCGTGATAAATGCTAAAAGATATCTGTTTATATACATAATCTGTTGAAAATTTGGCAACAATATGAGAGTATAGGGGGTGATTGGTAGCTGCTCTAAGTTCTGTAGACAGCTAAAAAAAAATTAAAGCCACAAAATTTTACCAATCGCACTTTACTTTATTTTCTTAAAACCTACAGCTGTCTTTCCTTTCTTTAGTTATTTTGGCTGTAGATTCCTCTTTATCCACAGCTTATAAACGAAGCTCTAGAAAAATTTAACTGATCTTTGAGTTTATAGCATTTACAATTAATGCTTATCAATCAGATTTTCAATTAAAAATCAAAGCAAAAATTCTACAACTACAACAAAAATTATATAACTTAAATTCTACAGCAAAAAACTAAAAGCTACAGCTTTAACCAATCAAGTTCATATCCTTTACGATATTTCAAAAGATTTGATTTACTTTAAACAGTTTTGTTTTAGAAATTATAGATATTATAAACGATATTTCTGTCTTTTAGTTATTAGACTTTTAAATGTAGGATATAAAAATTGTTTTAGGTAACTAAATATGCTCATATCTTGTGAAAATCGTATTTGCCACATCCTGGGCCCAGGCCTAGTAAATAATGAGTCCCGTGATGTTATGGCCCATGTAGAGAAAATCCTAGGGTTTCAATTTTTTCTTATAAAAAGGAGTCTTCCTCTTCTCTCTTCTCCCATTTAGAAACAAGAGCGAAGCCCTGCAAAGTTGTAGAGAGATCTGAAAACTCTAGCCGTCAAGTTTTCTCCTTTTCTCTTCTCTCTTATTCTCTCTTGGGGGCCTCTCTCTTGGCGGCCTCTCTCTCTCTCATCTCTCTAGTGTATGCGTCTCTTTCTCTTTCCTCGGTGGTCGTTGTTTGTTGCACGCTGGAGCCAAGCCGTCAAAGATCCAACCAAACATCGAAGTTTGTTTCTAGATCTCTTCTTGTCTTCTTTCTAGATTTGACCACCATTGATGCACCTACGTGGTTCCTTGTAGATCTGGTTGTGGAAAGCCGGAAGCTTCAAATATGTTTCTTCTCTCTTTTCCATCCGCATATCTAAGGCCAAGATGAGGACTGATGTGATCTATTCTTCCTTCTTTCATTATAGCTTCATAGTAGGAGTTTCTAACTAAACCATTCATACATACGTGTTATCTATAAGCATACGCGTAGTTGTTTGATACATGAACTATATCATATATATACACCTATATATTGTATTGTAATGAGTGAACACCTAGATCTATTGTTAGGTTGTTAAAACATGGTTGAATGATGTTTGAGGATTGTATGTGTGATTGTATTGATTGGGGTTATGGTATATGTGGGAAGTATATAAGTTAGAGAAAGGCATAAGGCCTATGTGTGCCGGTGCAACGTTGTGGAAGTACGTAAGTCTCGGGCGTTGCATAGTTTCTTGTTGGATCATGTGGAAATCACGTGAGTTGGCATAATTCATCGCCGGAGCGGGAAAGCGGTGTGCCTGTGTGTGAAGGAAGAACGTAGTAGTGTGATGTCATGGAGACAACGTGAAACGTATGAACATGGTGAATAATGTAGTAGCGTGATGTCGTGGAGACAACATGAAACGTATTAACATGGTGGCGGATCATGCGAGTGCCGAAATCGGCAACATGATTGCGTGAAGGCGTGGAACTCGCATAGTCAACGTGATGTCGTGGAGACAACTTATGTGGTGAGCTCTCCTGCGACAACATGAGGAACGCAGGGACCGAACGAGGCGGCGTGGTCTCATGTTAGCACCGTCGGGATTTATCCTCGTTTCTTGTTGTTTGGTTTTGCTTTACTGGATGTTCTAGGTAGAGCTTTTATTATGATGTGTGCTGAATGTCGGGTGATGATTTCGGGGCTCATGGAGCTTCCCTCACTGAGCTTTTGTCGAAATGCTCATCCCTCCTCCTTCTTTCCCATTTCAGGTTCGGCTGATATTGGTGGGTTTTTGTCAATGATGTCCTTAGATCCTAAAGACACATTGTTTCAACCTCGTGGCTGGAGACAAATGTCATGATATCACTGACCATTTCAGCCTGGGTCGGGGTGTCACAGTATTGCAATCAGAATATATCCAATTTTATTTTTTCCTTTTTAATATGCACCATCTTCATCTTCTCCAAATGCTTACTGTTTTGGTTAAAAATGTGATAATATTTGTCAAAGATAGCAGTATTGTAATTTAAGGCTAACGTCATTTAAAAAATGTTGTTAATACTGAGGAATATATGACATGAGAAATATGTATGTATATGGAAGAAATTGCTGCACATCAATGGTTGTTCAACACATCATTGTGGAAATATGAACTGATCAATTTTTGGTAGAAACATGTACATAGTGTCAATATTAATTAAGTTTGTTATTCTCTACATGTACATAGTGTAAACTTTACTTTGATGCGTAAATTCAGAGAAATGACGAAGGCACATGAATTATATGACTCTAGATCAAGTTTTAAGGATCAAATTACATAACAATGTTTTATCACGACGAAGACACTTGCATTATATAACTCTAGATCAAGTTCCAAAGATCAAACTATATGACAATGTTCATCACGTTTTTGTAGAGTATGACAATACACAATTTATTTGGTGCATATGAATATAAAGTACAAAAACCTTCGATAGATGTTTATATTATAGGGTAACATTAATATTAATAATAACGTTAATGATAAGACAATAAAATGTTATGAATTTCTAGTGGTGATCCATTTTTAAAACATCATAACTTCTGTTCTAATAGTATATAGATATTATCCTAAAATTTGGAAAGATACTAAATTTTGATCCGTCCTTTCAAAGGGTGGGTTTACTTTTTATTTTTTCTTGAGAAATTTAATTTTTATATTTCTATTTTTAGCATCATTTTTGTGTATAATATTAATTTATTTTGATTTTAGTAACTATATGAAATATGTCAAGTTGCATAACTATACACTTGTGCTATATGCATTTTGGAAATTATTTTAAAACTTTATTTTTAAAGATTTGAACATATTATATTTTCTTAGTAGTTATTTAATTATAAAAATTATAATTTCTGACAAAAAATAGTTTTTAATAAAAATATATAACAAACTATAGAAACCATTTTTATCATAATAGATCTTATTAGTAGTAGTTTATTACTTTGGAATTAGACAATAAATCTTAATCAAAATTTAGATAGTTTTTTTATAAAAATATATAATAAACTATAGAAACTATTTTTTACCATAATATATCTTATTAGTAGTATTTTATTACTTTGTAATTAGACAATAAATCTTAAAAAAAATTAAGGTCCATATAAATATATAAACAACTAATTATTATATTTTGTCTCTAATATTAAAGCTTGTTGACAATTTTGATAGGATAAAGAGAAGTAAGTTCCTATTAATTTGTAATCAAATAAAGTGATTATAATATATATATATAAGCATGAATAGGTGGTTATTGTTGGACATAACATTTATCAATAGGTCATGATCCTATTTTAATGGAATAGATTAATAAATATGTATAATACCTTCATAAAATTTAAGAAAACTTACATAAATATATATATTTAAAATAAATTCTTAATGTGTAGAACCTTCATGAATATATATATATATATATATATATATATATCTGAATAACATACTGAATTTAATTATATAAATTTAATAATATATTTTTAAATACATATAAAATTTTCATAAAAATATTGTAAGACCTTCATAAACTTGTTATCTATATTTTATAAATATATTATACATATTTAAAAGCATTTTCGTAATTTTCTAGAGATGTTGTTTAGTGAGTAGTATTTATAAAAATAAACATATAAAAATTCAGGATGATAACGTACATATTTAGAAAAAAACCTTCTTAAATACACATACAAGTTACTTCAGAAAATCTATTTACAAATTTATGAAAGCATTCATGAATTAAAAACAATTTACAAATTCAGGAAGATAGTATATATGTTTAGGATTGTCTTCCTAAACTCAAATTTAGGAAGATATCATACATACTATAGAAAATATTCCTAAATTTTTTGTTTATTATAAGATATTTCTTAACAAAAATCCTTTGAAAAATAAATTCTATAAATAATATTTCTAAAAAATTCAAAAAGGAAATTTGGATTTTTTTTATTTTCATTTTTTAAATATATATTTGATATAATTAATAAATAATTAATTAAATTATAAGTGAGGGTAGAATTTTATTTAGACTTTTAGTAAAATTTATTTTGGTCAATTTGACTTTTATGTGCTATTTTGTGAGCACAATCTGAAAATGAGCTATTTATGTGATTTGCCCTTATCTATATGGGTTATTTAACAGTTGAACCTATATATATCCTTAAATTATTGGTGCCTATTATTAAGTGTTTAGATTTTAGATGTTAGATAAAGTTTAACTTACACAAAATTTAGGGTTTAAAATGATACTTGATAGGTTAAGATTGTTTATATTCTGAAGTCTGAAAGTTATGATTTTGGAAAAAATGGATAAACTAAGCTTTGAATTATTTAATATAAAATAAATTATTGTTAAGCTTTATTACGTGTTTTATTTATATTCCAGTTAAATTATTCAACTATAATAAATATTAAGGTGCATAAAAGGTAAAAAATATTAATTAAATATAAATTATACATGAATTTTTAAATTAATTAAATAAAAAACTCAAATCAAATAGAAATCTTCAATTGATGTTTAAAACACAAGTAAATGGGTAATTTTAGAACAATGAAGAGTTGGTCTTTTTTTTGTCAACTTTGTTTTTAATAGAAGCTTATAACGAGTGGGAATACAAAAAAGTAGTAACTAAAACACGTGTTTAAGAGATTACACGTGGCGTACATTTAATTTATCACAAGCTACGTGGTAAAAAGAAAGCATGCATATTGAGATTTGCTCCATCTTCGCCGCTGATCAATTTCCAACCATTCCAACGAGACCTCTGAAAGTTCTGGGATGCTTTTATCCTCTGCTCTTGTAACCATTACTGGATCCTCCTTTGCTTATCGCCGATGCTGATATTGGGTCTCTTGATCTCCGAATGATATATTTGAGACTACTTAATCAACTCAGTTGCAGATTCTTTGTTGGACTGCTCAGACAGAGCGCCAACCTCTTCTGAATCTTCTTCCAAGCGACCAAGCTTAATCCATCATCCTTGTCCCCCCCTCCAACAGGAAAGCTTAACCCATACACTGATACCGGCCACTCTTTGAAGCGGGTTAAGTACGATTTCTAAAAGAAAGGAACCAGAGCAAATCCATCAAAGAAGATAACCAATAATAGGATTTCGGAACTATGATTTAGCTTGCGAAAGAGAACATGAAACGAATCCAGTTTTAACCGAAAATCGCCAAGCAAACATAAAAATAACACATCAAAAAATTGCCTAAAGCAAATATCTATTTCTCTTAACGGAAAGTAGAATCGATAACACGGATCGAAAATATAAACTCTATCCATCATTTTGAAAGATCTAATTGTGTTAAGAAAGTGGTTGAGAGAGTTTTCTCTCTTTAAAGAGAAGAGATTTATCGTCGACGATGAAGCATTGGTCAATGGGCAGCTCTTGACAATCGTAATTTTGGCATGTTCAGACAAATTTAGAACTCTTGAGAAAATCATTTTTTTTTTTTAATTTTAAGGGCAAATCTCTCAAATAACATTTTTGAAGTTTTTGTCACAAAAATAACCTTCGAAAACAAAAATGATCAAATGAGTCTTTTTTTTATTTTTAAAATTAATATTTTTATTTTTCTAATTTTAAACTTCACTCCCAAAATTCCACCTCATAATCTAAACCCTAAGTATAGATTAGTTAACCAAGGGGTGTAAATGTATATTTACACTCTTTAATAAAGGTTCTTTTGGTCATTTTTTTCCTTAAAGGTTATTTTTGTGAGAAAAAATTTTTTAGGTGTATTTTAAGATATTCCTCTTATTTTAATGTAGAACTCACTATTTATTTATAATTTTAAAATTGTTTGATTTAATTAATAGATAAATTTAATGATCGAATATGTAAAAATAACTAATTCGGCTGCCTAGTTGAGATTGCATAAACTGATGTATATAGGAAGAAAATATGAGTATATTCATCATTTGATAACAAAGAAAAACACTCAAATATAAAACCTCTACAAACACAAAGATTTCTAAGAACAACTTTTCTTATTGTTTTAGAAAGTTCTCAAAACTAAAGCTCTCAACGTTTCTCTTTGATATTTTATGATATACTCTCTTAGATCTTATGAAACACATTTCCAATAGACCTATATTTATAATGAAAGACAATTATCTTTACCATGTGGGATATAGAAACACAAACCTAAACTAAATAGAAAACTTCTTTTTCTTATTCTAA
Source organism: Moricandia arvensis (assembly GCA_905132765.1). Classification (NCBI taxonomy): domain Eukaryota; kingdom Viridiplantae; phylum Streptophyta; class Magnoliopsida; order Brassicales; family Brassicaceae; genus Moricandia; species Moricandia arvensis. Next base: position 14,125 of record CAJHQP010000180.1, on the reverse strand, counting down.
ATTTCCTTTTGTATTTATCTTACCATATTAAACACTTATTAATATGTTAAATTTTCAGAAGATTGAAATTATCCAACAATCACCCCTTAACTCCAACTTGAATTAGGGAGATTAATTGCTTGAACTTCAATTAAACTCCCAATTTGCATGAACTTAAGCCTTGTTAATGGCTTTGTTAGGATGTCGGCCTTTTGCTTAACACCCCACACATGCTACACTTTGATTTGTCCATTCTTCACACACTCACAAATGAAATGATATCTTGAATGTATGTGCTTACTTGTTCCATGGAAAACCGGATTCTTCGTTAAATCAATGGCTGATTTGTTATCGATCGCAAGCTTGACCTTCTCACCTTCTTCGCTTAATATCTCACTCAACAATGATTTGATCCATATAGCTTGCTTCACTGCTTCCGTTTATGCCATGAACTCTGCTTCGCATGATGACAATGCAACCGTTTGCCACTTATGCGACCTCCAAGTAACCAATGATGAACCGTAATAGAATGCATGTCCTGACTTCCTCCTCCCATCATCGACATCAATATTGTGACTACTGTCACTATAACCAATGACGCTCTTGGACCCATCTCTCTTGAAGAACATACCAAAGTTTGTTGTTCCTTTCACATACCGCAATATGTCTTTGATGGCTTGTCCATGAGAGTCTCTCGGATTGTGCATGTATCTACTCAGTACGCCCACTTCGTAACACAAGTTAGGTCTTGTATGAAGCAGATACCTGAAACATCCTATGATTCTTCTGAGACCTGTAGCATATATCTCTGGTTCATGTTTAGCTTTTGAGATATTCAAAGTCAACTCCATTGGTACGTGAGTCGCGTTACACGCTTCCATCTTTGTGTCACACATGATTTTCGCATGTGCTACATAACCGAATATTCTCAAGTGCTCGATATTTGGTTTCTTCGATGTGAGACACTCGTATGGGGTTTGATCCTTCAAGGCTTTTGTATGAAATCTATTTGATGAGGTAAGTTGAATGTCGTACAGCTTGCCCCCATAAGTATTTCGGCATCTTCATTGCCTTCAACATACTTCTCGTCATACCCATTAAGGTTCGATTTCTTCTCTCCACAACACCGTTTTGCTGAGGCGTGTAAGGTGGCACGGTCAGGTACCTTTTAACTCCATTCTCTTTGCGAAATAGATTGAACTCAGCTGAGGTAAACTCTCCTCCTATATCGATGCGAAAGGTCGTAATGGTTGAACTGGTTTGCTTCTCTACACTTTTCTTAAACCGTTTGAACCGATCGAATGCCTCACTCTTCTCTTTCATAAGCATAGTCCACATATACCTGGAGAAATCATCAATTAGGACAAAGACATACTTTTTATTTGCTGGCGTTGGTAGTGTGATTGGTCACACAAATCTCCATGCAATAACTCTAATGGCTTTGTCGCACGAAACATGGCTTTAGTCAGGAATGAGTGTCTAATTTGCTTCGCTGCTAGACATATGTCACACACGATTTCTTCGTGTGTTACACTCTGCATTCCTATGACCATCTCCTTCTTTACCATGTTGTTCATTACGTCATAGCTTATATCTCCTAGTCGAGCATGCCACCTCCATGTTGCACCTTTATCTCTGACATGTAAAAACTACGAATAGCTAATCTCAATCGGGGTCTTATAGAGATGTTTTGGGGATCTTGTAACACGTACAATCAACCTTTCACACGAATATGTGAGTGTTAAATAGACATCTTTCATGCTAACCTCACATTCGTTTTCTGTTGGTTGACCAAGACTTAATATGTTGTGCTTCAGGTCGGGTATGTAGTATATGTCTTTGAGTACCTTCTTCTCTCCAGTCTTGCACATAAAGGTAAAAACCCCCTTTCTTACGATATCAACACATAATCCATCACCAAACTTCACCTTCCCTTAGTGTTGAGATTCAAACTCGAAAAGAACTCCTTGTTTTCCGTCATGTGATTGCTCGCTCCATTATCCAAATACTAAATACTTGCATTGCCTTTGTCGATATCAAGATTCTTTGGAATCACTTTGTCTTCATTCAAGAACATAACCTCGTGTACATAAAGGGCGTCAGCCTCTTATCTCTCGTGTAGGTTAGCTTCTTGATTCCTTACTGATTTTTTGGGACATGCAGTTGCATAATGACCACGCTTGTCACATCTCCAACATATTAAATTTGAACGATCCTTCTTCGAGTTTTTGTTTTGGTGTGTGACACATGGTTTTGGTTGTGTAACCTACCTCGACCTCTACCTCTTCCATTCTGTCATCTACCTCTACCACGAAAATCTCCATAATTCCTTTGAATATGGTGATTGTTAAAAATAAGCTTTCTTTGTGAGTTTATTTCCCTACATGCTCCTCGTATGCCTTTAGCCTTCCAACTATGTCCTCAAAGCCCGTAGAGTTCAGTTCTAGGACTTGCTCAAGCGATTCTACGATCTGAATATACTTGTGTCTTCAATACCCTTCAAGAAATTCTTAACCATCTTGGACTCTTCTATGTTTATTTTCTAACGAGGCTACCTTAGATGATAACCCATATATCTTTCCCGCAAAGTCATCCAGGGTATCACTATCATCCCTCTTCAACCTGTCAAACTCTGTCATTAATGTATGAAGTCTTGCATCCCTTACATGATCAGATCCAAGGTGTCGTAACTTGATGGCGTTCTAGATGTCTTTTGATGCGGTTTGTTCTCCCACCTAGAGAATCGAAGTTTCGGGAACAAATTGAAACAAAATAGCAGTCGCAACATCATTCTTCTTTTGATCATTCGAACCTGGTTCTATCGTGTCCCACACTTCATGAACGCGGAGTAACACCTTCATCCTCATTGACCAAACTGTATAGTTTGTCGAGTTCATCATCGGACATTGGATGGATGCGGATCCAAAGTCCTTCGTGCATGGAGCCCTATTCACGTCAGCCATCTTACCTTTGCGATCTTAGTTTCACAGTCACCAGGATCAAAGCTTGAACTTAAGCTCTGATACCAATTCAAATCTCTAGAAAAACAAAGATTTATAAGAATAATTTTTTTCTTATTGCTTTAGAAATTTTTCAAAACTAAAGCTCTCAATGTTTTTCTTAGATCTCTTATGATCTACTCTCTTAGATCTTATGGAAAACCTCTCCATTAGACCTATATTTATAGTGAAAGAAAATTCCCTTTGATGTGAGATATAGAAATACAAACCTAACCTAAAATAGAGAACTTCTTTTTCATATTTTAGAATTGTTTTGGTGTTTATCTTGACATATTAAACACTTATTAATATGTTAAGTTTCCACAAGTTTGAAATTATCTAACAAAATAAACATACTTTAAAAATCGCTTTTAAGATTGTACGATGTTGAACTGTTACTATTGTTCTACCAAGGAATATGAACTATATATGTGCAAGAACTTTCACAAAAGTAATCCCTGAATATCCACATCATTTTTGACTTACGTTTAGCGTAGTTCCAAACATGGGCTTAACCCAAGGAAACCCTAAAAATATGAGAGGAGAAAGTACATGTAAAATATAAATGTTTGCTTATGACATAAAATGGTGGACTTCTAGACTTCCACAAATTTTTTTGGGTTATCTAAATTGTTAGAAGAATCATACAACAGATTTGTTAGCAAAGAAGGTTTGTGAGTTTTACCAAGAGAAAGAAAGAAGATTTGTGAGACCAATCTTTTGTTAATCTTTTGTATTCATGTTTTGACCATCTGTCATCATAGTTGATAAACTATTAGACCATGTTTATTCTCAGTCTCTTACGATGATGTTTTTAACTTGATGTGACTCTTTTTTTTTTACATTTTTTTGTTAAGAGACGACTCTTATGTCTTTATTTAATAGACGATTTTTAGGTTTTTTTAGTTAAAAGCTAAAAAACATCTTTTAAAAAATTAAAAATTTCATCCTAAGAGACCTGGAATAACCATGTCCTTAGTAGTTTAGTGAAAAGTCTCTTCGGTTGACTTTCAAAAACATGTGAATAATTCATTTTCTTATCTGTTCCGCATTTGGTGCGAACGACCTCGTAGGAAATGAAAGTCGCGGTCGATCTGGTCATTTTTATCAATTTATTTGGTCATCAATTAAGTAATCGATCAAGTCATTTTTTTAATCCGCAATCAGGTCATCATTCTATATATTTCTTTTTGGTAAACGCATTTTATATATTTCCTTTTGGTAAACGCATCAAAGTCATTTTATATCTTTCTTTTTGTTTTATATATGAATACTTGTCAGTGCTGTAAATAAGTTAGTGGTTGTCAGTTAGTGACTCTCTAATATACAATTAATCGTTATTTGTCATTGCTAAAATTTCTCTACACGGTCTGGATATAACCACGTCAACTGAAAGTAGATAATTTCACATTATTATCTAACAAACCTTCAACTAAAACTTAAAATTAAATTAATCACTGATGAATAATCTAGGTTATTATATCTATAGTTGACCGTTTCTAATTTCACTAAGGCACAGGTAAACAATTTGGAAAAAATGTTAAAAAAAGGAAAAAACTGTAGAGGCTCACTTTAATCAAGGTTATTTGGTTCATCTCTTTTCGGTAGAGAAAAGATATCCATTTTTCGGTAGAGAAAAACACTTAAAACTATAACAAAAGAAGTTTTATTCTAAATATGATAATCAAAAAAAAAATTTACTCTATTTTATTCTTATTTGTTTTCAGGTCTTAGGAGGATTTTAAATAAAGTATACCAATTATCTTTGTGAAGTATAATTCTTTTGTTTCTGTATATCACATTTCAACTTATCATCATTTTTGTGCAAATCATATTTTAAAAATTAACAGAGAACTTTTTACGTTCAAATGTTTTTATATATACTCTACCAGTTGATCTGGTCAGTTTCATAAAAACATACTTTGATGTTATAGTGTAGACTTTTCTTTAAAATACCATGACACTGTTGAACATGAGTTTGGAATTCTTTCTAACTATATCAAAAGTAAACTGATCATATGTTATCAGACTATTATGTAAACTTTTTAGACTGGATTCCAACCCCAAACTTTTGCACATAATTGATATTTTGTTGGGAGTGTTTTAGTACATTTGAAGGTATAACCTTTTTGTTTTCTTTGCTAAAAGACATTCTCTATTTTTTTTATTGTATATTCGTTAACTTCATTTCAACATAATGTCATTGTCGTTAATATTGCTTCGAAGACTTCATTGGTTTTGCAGATATAAATATGAGTTTTATAAATATGATTGGCGTTTTATGAACCAAACCACTACGACTATTTCTCTTAACCATACAACTATTTCACCTAACAACGAAGCTAGTCGCAATGATATACCAAACAAAACTATTTAGGTTGCATAGCGAATTATGCGTCTGGTCCTATTTTCAGTAAACAAGAATAGGAACCGCGTACGTGAAACGATTTCTAATAGTAAATTAACGTGAAGTCCGGGGGTTCTAGAGAAAAGTCTCCCACGAGTACTCGAGTAGAGCTCACATATCCAAAGCGACCAAAAAAGTCAAACAAACAAAGAGTCATCTAAAACTATTGTATGAAATGTCTTAGTAAAAAAAAAATTATAATAAACTTTAAAAACAAAAATGACCAAACAAAACCTTTTTATTTTTTAAAAAATAATATTTTTTATTTAATTTTTCAATTTTAAACCTCACCCCCAAAACCCCACCCCATAACTCTAAACCCTAAGTCTAGATTAGTTAACCCAAGAGGTATAAACGTATATTTACCCCCAAAATCTCATTCTAAAAAGGTTATTTTTGTCATTTTTTCCCTTAAAGTTTATTTTTGTGACAAAAACTTTTTTATGTCTATCATAGGGTATTTCTCAAAAAATATTGTACTAATTAATTAATTAGAGTGTTGGTTTAATCTGTTTATTTGAAACAGTGTGATTAGTTAGCATTAGCTTTCTCCCTCTCTTAGCCATGGCTGCTTTCACGTGTACCAAAAATGAGATTGAAATGCATATAACGATATAAATTGCATAAGCGGTTGCAAGGTAAACACGAGCTAAACTAAAATTATTTAATATATTGCATTAGGAAATGTCTTTTCCTGATTTCAACAAATAAGGATACCTTAATGATGAATCTTAAAATTCACGTAGAAATAGATTTTTAAAACGATTAAAACTTAATTAACAAGAATTCTTAAAATAGAAAAGATAGATACTAAATATCAATGAAAAATGGATGGTTATTGATTATAGGGAATGCAAGTATAAAAAGTATAAAGAATCAAATGAAATTAAAGTATAATTTAGCTATACAGAACTTGGCTATTTCTTTGTCTTTTCTTCCTCCTTTTATAGGTCTCTTTGGTGAATTGTAACAGAGGCAAGCTTCGCGGCATGGATCCTCTTTTCTTTGTGGTGGTTTTTATAGACTTTGACTCCCTCATTATCTGTTTTGACTTTCCCGACCTTGGAGAATCTGAGGTGGGCTGAAACTTTGACAATCCTTTGTTCTTCTAATGGGCCTTCAATTTGTATTTATAGTGGGACTTTTCGTCAATTGGTCTAAGATCTCAGACCGGGTCCAAGGCGGGTGAAACTCGGCTACAACAATAGCCCTCCCCCTAAATATGATGTGTCTCGATAAGTCGGTGTTGATTTTGGCCCATACGACATTTCGTAGACAGATTGGTCTTTTCGTGTTGAGATACGGGTCGAGATTTCGGTTTGGTGTATTTATTTTATTAGTACTTGGGTTGGCACATTCATCGAATTGTCTTTTATCGGTCATTTATATAGGGTTTGAGCTTTTACGTTTTGCATCTTCCATCGTTTTCAGATTGTTTTCGAAGTTTACTATGTTTTCGCTGTATTAACCTTCTTCCCTTCTTTGATCGGTTTAATGGTCTCTTTCGATCTTATTACTACTGTTCCTTTTTCGGTTTCGTTGCCTTCTTCTTCGTCGAGGGACAATATACCCATTTCACGCTGTAAAAAGCCTAGAGTAATAACTTTGTCGCATGAATCAAATCTAGGCGTCCGCCCAGCTAGTGCGGTTCCTTTAGTGGACCGAAATTCCGACGTCTTCCATCTTACTGTTTCAGTATTTGAAATCTTTGAGCTCGGAAGATTCGATTACCAAATTGAAGAGCGATTTGGTAATTTCCTCTTTGGTGGAGTTTCGCGTGCCTCTTTCTTCTGAAAGGTCGCATTCTGCTCCTGAGGGGTATTTCACTATGTACTAGTCTTTCTTGAGATTGTTATTTATGGTTTCCCCTTCTCCGTATTTTGTTACTTTATTTCCAGAGGCATGATACCGCTGTCTCTCAGCTTTCTTGGTTAGTGGTTGTATCTGATTGTGAAGAATTGTGTACCGCATTATATTAATTTTGGTATATGGATTTTTATTTTCTCTAAGGAAGTACAAGACTCATCATGATGTCTTGGCGATCAGCATTCATTAATAGCCTGGACTATTTCATGGATGTGGTTTTATCTGGTTCCGAGGTTCAGAGATATTAAGAATCTGACATACATTTATTTTCAAAGAATATATTACTTTGCTTGGTTATTGTATAGTTATATCTCCTACAATGCATGTTGAGAGGAGCACATATAAGGATAATGTATATAAGTTATTAAGATTATCATGGATTCATATTTACCACCTTGGATCAACAAGCAAAGAAAATAGTGTGACTAATATCTTAGGGTATTATTACATCCGCCAGCTTAGATCCAAGGAGCATATCAAAATATTTTTTATGAGAGTACTAAGCTGGAATTGTATGGGTATGTGGAGTAAGTGGACAATAAGTAAACATGGTTTTCTTTTTTATCAAAAACAAAGCAGGATTTTGCCTTTGTGCAAGCATTTCAGTCACATTTCGGTTTTGACAATCTGGTTACAGTGGATCCTTATGGGACAAGTGGAGGCTTTCTTTACTATAATAATGAATATCAAGTTAAGATTCTCTATTCCAGTAATCGAATGATAGATGTGGAAGGGGTAGCCCTTGGGAAAGTAGTCTTTTTAGCATTCGTCTACGGAGACCCGGTTTAAAAATTAAGGGAACAAATATGGGAGAGATAACGAGATATGGCTTATCGATCAGAACCGTGGTTTATTATATGAGATTTATATGAGATTACTGAGAATCATAAAAACAGTGATGCCCATTGAGAAACGCATGTTCTTTTCTCCATTTTAACAATATGATAAGAAATAATGGTTTACTAGAGTTCCCAGCTCTGGGAAATCAGATGTCTTGGCAAAGAAGAAGAGGAAATTAAATGATCTGGTGATGTTTAGACTAAGCTTAGCAAATGAAGATTGGCATACACTCTTTTTCTGCTCTCGTACAAAATATTTAGGTATGGTAGGTTTTGAAAACAACCGAAAAAAAGAAAAAAAAATGAGAAAAAAAAAAAAAAAAAGACGGAAAAAAATAAATAAAAAAAAAAAAAAAAAAGGAAAAAAAAAAAAAACATAAAAACAAAAAAAAAAACAAAAAAAAACAAACAAAAAAAAAAAACAAAAAAAAAAAAAAAAAAAAAAAAAAAAAAAAAAAAAAGAAAAATAAAAAAAAAGAAAAAAAGAAAAAAAAAAAAAAAAAAAAAAAAAAAAAAAAAAAAAAAAAAAAAAAAAACAAACAAAAAAACAAAAAAAAAAAAAAGAAAAAAAAAACAAAAAGAAAGGAAAAAAAATAAAAAAAAAAAAGACAAAGAACAAAAAAAAAAAAAAAAAAAAAAAAAAGAAAAAGAAAAAAAAAACGAAAAACAAAAAAATAAAAAACTAAAAAAAAAAAAAAAAAAAAAAAAAAAAAAAATAAAAAAAAAAAAAAAAAAGAAATAAAAAGATCCACTAATTATTTGGGGAAAGACATATCTTAAGCCAACTAGACTGGAAAGCCCGAGATTGATGAATGTAAAAAAGAGCACTCGCGCAAATATGTCTCTTACACACCTGGGGGAGGAAAACACTCTTCACTTTGACATCAAGGACGTGATGAAGAAACCCACCATTGAAGGGCAGATGTTCTACATTGATGAGATGGAAGCCCTTGCTGATGAGTACCTAGAAGAGTTAGCACTAAAAGACTCCCTACAACATGCTCTCACCAAAAACAAAAAGGCTCAGCTCATTGAAGATGGAGTGAGCTTGGAGTATCAGAAGCTTCTCAATTCCCATAAAGAGTTAGTCGATAAAGGCATGTTCCTGGAACTGCCACAAAACTGATCAACATGTCGCCTCGGTCGCTGTCAAAAAGGATGATTGGAGTGAACTCAAGGCTCCAAAGTCGACCTTAAACCACTCCCCAAGGAGCTCAGGATTTACATGGCAGCCACACCAGAGGAGGGAGGAACTTCAATTCCACTTTCCGATCCAAAACCAGCCTGATCCAAAAAAAAGGAAGTCAAGCTAGAGACTTAAAACAAGCTCACTTGGGAGGAAGTCCCATGCCTATCCCTATATATATAATTGTTTTATTTGTGTGGTTTTCTTTGTGTGTTCAATAAGTGTGTTTGATATTTTTTTTTAGATGACTCTCCATATCAAGGAAGAAGGATGTCCACTAAATCAAAGAAGAAAGATACCATCCACCAAAACAACAAGTATTAGAATTATCCAACTCCATCCAGCAACTCCATTTAGCTAAGTGTCTCTCCAACCATTGTAAATATTTAGTTTCATGTTTTCAATCATCTAGATTTTTTCTTTCACCTTACTCTCACACATGAGACTGTGTGAAGTAAGTGTGGGGGAGAGTCTACTATCTTACATTGTTTTCTGTTTTGTTTACTTATCATAAGCATTGCATATCCTTTTGCATAGAAAATCCATAAAAATTAGAAAATTTTCAAAAATTACAAAAAGAAACATTTAGTTGCATCACTTGCACCTTTAAGATTGAGTCTAAATCATATAGATTGCATAGGTAGAAGTCTTATAAGAACTCATGCAATGAACTCATTGTTGATACCCTTTTGAATCATAATAAGTAGCTTGAGCATCATCTAAATTTCTTGTAGACTTCGAGCCTTGAAAACTCCTCTTAAGACTCATTGAATCTTACTCTTTGAAACCAACTCCGATCTTAATTAACTTAAATGAACTTAATGCTACTTGCTTATGGTCTCTTGAGTACTAAGTCATGGCTTTACACACACTTGAGCTTGTATTAACCATTTTAGCCAATCTTTTGACAACTCAAGTGGTAGTCCATACCCTAAACCCTTCCCTTCTTTCAAACCATCATTACTTGTTGAGTGAGGCCTTTTGTGAAAGCTTGTCATGTGGCAAATCTTGAGAGTATTAGGAGCGACATTTATTTGTTCTCATCTCTTGCTAGCATTAGGACCTCTTTTGAGCTAGCATCTAGGATGGGGGTTGGGATGATGTGCTATAATTCTTTTGATCTTGGAAATGGGGAGAGACTATGTAAAGAAAATGAACCAAATATTATGTCTAACAGCTAGGGATAAGAAAATTAAAAATAGCTCTAGATATGTCAATAAGAACCCCAAAAAGAAGAGAAAAAAAAACAAAAAAAAAAAAAATGGGGAAATCTTGAGCTAAGATACATAGTTGTTAAGACACAAAAAAAAAAAAGAATGTTCATTGGGTGAGAGGTGAAAATGGGTGTATATTTGAATTTTGAGATAAAGAAGAAAAAGGATAGAACTTTTAAAAAAAAAATGTATATTAAAAGGGTAGAATGATGAGAACTGATTTATGTATGCATGAATTGCTCCTTTTCTTAGATAAATTTTGCATAATGATCAAGCTCCTATTCTTGAGTGTAAGTCACCATAGCAAAATATATTTGAACTCTTCTTAGTCTTCACATTAAGCCATTTTAAACACCGAACCAAATGATTTGGACCAATTGACCATTTGTGAGAATTCACTTATGATATTGCAAAATGAATGAGAGAGTTGGTTGATTTGAGGATTCATAATAATGAGTTTAGAGATCAAGGAGTTTATATAGGCCTAGAGAAGTTAGAGCTTAATAAGACATCTTGCTCTTGCTATTTGGTATGATTTTGTAAGGATAAAACAATGATGACATTGAAGAGTTTCTTAAGGTTGTGAAGTTGTATTTGTGTGTTGAAACATCACTTCTCATGTTCTTGAAAGTTTACTTGAGGACAAGTAAAGGACTAGTGTGGGGGAGTTGATTGTGTTGTGTTTTGCATAGTTGTAGCTTTGTATTTTCATATATATTCATAGCATTAATCTTATATTTATTTGTATTTAGAGTCTATTACATGTTCATTTGCATCTTGTAGGTGTTGGATGAGCTATATTGGAGTTTTGAGATGATTAGAACACAAAAGGAGGCAAAAAGAGACTTGGATCGATCGATCCGTTTTTGATGGAAAAACTGGATCGATCGATCCAAGAAAGCCGAGAGCAAAATGGTAAAGTGATCGATCGATTCTGAAGTCCAGATCGATCGATTTGGGCATGGATCGATCGATCCATTTATACGAAAAAAATGGATCGATCGATCGGGACATTGAATATAACTTTTGCTCGAAGAAATACAACACGGATCGATCGATCCGGTTTTGGACAAAAAACCGATCGATCGATCCAGACAGCCTGTGTCACTTTTCATGTGCTGGACGAGTTTGGTGGATCAAGTGGCCTAACTTTCTCTACCTTTTCTGAAGAGCCAAGTTTACATTTGCCTTGTGAAGGGTCAAAAGGTGTGTGCAATGGGATAAAGTGGAAGAAACATCAATGAGTGTGTTTTTATTTTAGATCTAGATCTTAACTTTGTAACATGGGGGTGGGTTGTTCTTCACCTATAAATAGAACCCCAAACCCCATGGCAAAACACACCATCTCCTTCTGAGTCTTCTTCTGTCTAATAGAGTCTATCACTTTCATTTTAAGTCTTGTTTTGCATTCTATTTTTAAGTTCTTGTTTGAAAACAATTGTTCTTAAGTGTTCTTGAAGTTTATGTTATAAAGTCTTGTTTTCTTTAGCTATTCTCTTCATCTACATTCTGATTCTTGTTTTCATATATTATATCATCTTGATTATGCTTCTATCCATCATGGGATTAAGTGTAAACAAGATGATTAGTGAGTAGTCATCCTTAGGATCAATGGGTTAGGTAGATTAATGGGTGGTTAGAAAAGAGTTTAAGATGTTCTAATGGTAAAGTACTTAAATTTCTATGCTTACTAAGTGTTCTTAATGCTAGATTGATTTTGGCCATTTTAATCTAGATCCTAAGTGTTTGTAGGGCATCGAAAGTGTTTGCATAATGCTTGAAATAACTTAGTAATGCTCTAGTAAACAAAACGAACGGAAGTTGATGTTTAGATTGCTAGATGGCTAGTAGACTAAATCTTAATGGTATGTTTGAGTGAACAAAACGAACGGAAGTTTGATGTTTAGTTCATAATTGCATAAGGGTTTCTACCATCGAAAGTGGATTAACCTATATTGAATGAGATCTAGGCCTATAGAAAGATATGTTTATTTGAAGTTAGACACCTTGATTTAGAACTACCACCCTGAAATCGATTACCTAAGTACCCATTGGTTCTTCTTTGTTTAATTTGTATTAAAACTTGATCATTTCACATTGTTTCCTGCTACAACAAACCTCATTTGATTGCACTTAGATTAATCCAATTGATCTGTATTCTTAGTGCTTAGAATCACTAGAGTTTGGATTGACACCTTAAGTACTACAACAACTTAAGGATTAAACTTATCCCACATCAGGTGGGAGTATGGCTGACGTCAGCCCTTCAAGTTTCACAGCTTGGGCCAGGCCCATGACGAATATCCAAGATGCCAGGTCAATATCAGGCCCTACTTATATTGGTAAAGTTTGCTCCATAATTACTTTTATGGATTGGTTCCTTTTGGCTAGCGTAATAAGAACTTCCGATGGGTTCTTCAAGGCTTTTAACCGAATCTTTCAGCGATTAATGCTTTATCTCTCTTTTCTGAAGAATTTTTATCGGTGGGTTCACCGTCCTTCGATTCCCTCACCTTTACCAATCATTCCTCCTTCCGATGAAAGGAGCAAAAGTCTCGGTCTCATTACCGAGCAGTTTTTTCAACTTAAACACCATTTTGCTATCTTGTTTAGCGGTCTCTACGGGACCAGAAGAAACAAACGAGATTACTTTCGGGTTTCTTGTAGGTGCAGGTTGGAGTTCAACGTCACAACCAAAAGTGACTATTTCTCAGCTGGCCGACCTTGTCGTGCATGCTCCATTGACGCATTCAAGCCCTGCTTCGAATTCGTTGTCACCTTCGTACGAAGACCTATCTTTAGTTTTTTTTAGCTTTGTGCTTTATGCTTTTCATCAAGGAGGATGTTTAATTCCCTCTCTCAGTTGTAATCCAACATTTTAGGTTAATGAAAGTAAGTGGTGTTCAAAAATAATACTATTTTCCATGGAAATGTCATGATGTTGATAATGACCATCATGATAGGTATTCATGGTAAAAACTTGTTGTGATGTGGCATGTGGGTCATTATCATCAGACTGGAAAATGGCACAATCACCCATGATTATCATGGTTGTCTTGTCAAAAAAAAAAAAAAAAAAAGATCATGGTTGTCAGAAGAGTCAGGGGCTGGCCAAAATTTAGAGTGCTTCAACCATTCTGCTTCTTGTTGGTTCCCTATTGCTGATGATCCCTGTACCAATCAAATTTGTTTCCAAATGTAGGCATACACATACATACGTCAGTGTATTAATATATAATTAAGTATGTGGGCATACATAATGGAAATACTTTAAGTTCATATCATCATTCATCTATGCATACAAATTTGACTAAATTGATCGACCCAAACCAAACTGAACATGCTTTGATGTTCTTTCCTAATCCAAACTGACTAGAATCCATATCAGACCCAAGAGCATCAATCTAGGCATATATAATGTCTACTTAGTATACATTTTTGAAATTTTAAACGTTATATATATAAAGAACATTCTATATTCCATAAAAAGCTATGCAGTCATGCTGTCCCCCACAAGAGCACAATGGAATCTACTAATGTCTATTACGAAACTTGTCTCGCGAGGTATACTACGTAGTACGTACGCATGAAAAAGACATTATATTATTCACATACATATACACGGTGCCGGCCCT
>CAJHQP010000179.1:0-250039 GCA_905132765.1 Moricandia arvensis | reverse complement strand
AAACACATATGTTTTTGTTTTTATTAATGGAGTTTTTGTATCAAAATAGTAAGTCAACATCTCAAATTCAATAAATTCAACAGATCTCATGGAAGTCCTAAACGTCGATGAATCAAAATGGCATTTTCAAAAGGAAAGAACCTTTACACTATGAACCCTACTTCAAGAATCACAAAATGTTAATTCTAGAAAAGCAATGAAGAAGGCACAGCCATTGTTTCTCTATATGCTCACTTGATCTTCCCTTGGCAAGCTCTGAACGGTATCCGACCATCTCCCAGGTGAATGTTCGCTACTGTTAGACGAGAACGGTGCTTCAGCTCTTGCATCCCTCACCATCTTCAACACCTCTCTCATCACAGGCCTGTTTTCTGGTTGAATGGCCACGCAAACATTTGCGATACTTAAAAGCGCCTGAAGCTTCTCCTCTGATGCTTCGTTGCCTGAAGAAGTCGGCTCCTCGCCTGATTCAGTCTCTTCTTCTCTCACTGCACGCACCCATCTAGAGATATCTGACCCGTACTCTTGAACAAGGTCCTGGAAGGGTGTTCTACCTGTTAAAAGCTCGAGAAGAAGGACCCCGAAGCTATAAACATCAGCAGGTTGCGTAGAGGCTTTACGCGGGTCTCTACACTCTGGAGCTTTGTAAAAGAGAGAGACTGCGCTTGTTTCTTCAGCCGAGTCAGGATCATGGAGTGTGCTGAGGCCGTAATCTGTGAGGCAGGACTCGAAATCAGGACCTAACAGGACATTGGATGACTTCAAGTTCCCATGTGTTAGGCCAGGGTTCTGATGAATGTAGAGCAGAGCTGAGGCTAAGTCCTCAGCTATTTTCAGACATGAAGTCCAGTGAAGAGGCTTCCCGTTCCCAGAAGCTCGAGTTCCTACAAACAAGCACACACACAACACACGCAATGAAGCTAACGAATGTCTCCAAGTTTCTATTACATTGCAATAAAGAGGAAGCTTCACACATACCGTGGATAAGAGTGAAGAGACTGCCATTAGGGAAGTAATCATAGACAAGCAAGCGTTCTTCTTTAGCCTGGAAATAAGCTCTTAAAGACACAAGGTTAGGGTGTCTAAGCTGTCCAAGGATCTCAACATGTCTCTTGAACTCCTCCATGCGAGGATACCTTGCGTTCTTGAGCCTCTTCACAGTGACTATAAACCCAGACTCCATCACAGCCTTGTACGTGCTCCCTAACGTTCCTCTTCCCAACGTCTCAGCTGAAGCTTTAAGCAGATCTTCCATGGTGTATCTCACCACCGTCTCGCCTGAATCGCTTGCTCCGAGGAAAACAAGAGTGCCTACTCCTCCTTCTTCGCCTCTTTCCCATGAAAAGGCTCTGTCTTTCCTCTCAATATCTCTCTCCGTCTCCGAAGCTGCTGCTCCTCCTTCTCCTTCAGCTATGCCTTTGCCTTTTCTATCATCCCTCGGAGATTTACTCTTCCGTCGACAGCAGCAGATAAGAAGCGTCAGCAGAAGGATGAAGATCAAAACTCCACCGGCGGCGCTTCCGGCGATGATTCCGATTAGTTTCGCTTTGCTCTTCTTCTTCTCCGATGGTGTAGGTGTTGGTTTCGCCGACGGCGCAGGCGACGTTCCGCACGGGATTCGAATCTGATCGCCGCAGAGAGCGACGTTTCCGGTGAACGAAGACTCATCGAACTGCTTCAAAGCTCGCGTCGCCGGGATTTCGCCGGAGAGTTTGTTGTTAGAGACGTTGAAGTATCTGAGACTCGTCTGGTTAAGAGAAGGAATCGAACCGGTGAAGAGATTCTCCTGAACCTCGAACGTGTACAGCCGCGAGAGAAGGAGCAGCGAGGTCGGGATCTTGCCGGATAATCTGTTCCCGGAGAGGTTGATAGTTTTCAATCGGTGAAGCGAGGTGAGAGACTCCGGGAAGTTACCGGAGAAGTTGTTGTCGTTGAGGTAAACCGATTTGAGATTGTGTAAACCGGAGAGGTTAGGGATTGAACCGGAGAGTGAGTTTGATTTGAAACTAAGAACCCTAAGCTGGTCTAATTGGTTCAATGTCGGTTCGGGGAGTGAACCGGTGAGGTTTAGGTACTCGAGGACGAGCTTGGAGACTCTTCCGTTGAGACATTCTTTGACTCCTTCCCAGTTGCAGAGATCTGTTTCTCGGTTCCATGGAATCGAGTTGGATGGATCTATTGAGGATTTCAAGGTGAGGAGAGAGTCCACGTCGTTGGATCTCGCCGGAGAGAGTAAACAGAAGAACACTGTAGAAGCTAAGAGTAGGAGCAATGTGGACGGAGAAGAGACCATGACTAAACGACGGTGAATGAATCAAGAAAGAATCAGAAATGAAATATACTGGTCGAATCGAGTTTCCATAAAAAGACCACCTTTGAATCTCTTAGCGGTCACTTTCCATTATTAGTCGCTTTCCAGATCTGCCCCATTTGTTAAAGCATCTCGATCGAAGGAAAAATAAAATAAAGGAAGGAGCTTTACTTTGAAGAAGAAGAAGAAGAAGGTGTGAGCTCATCAATGGCGGAAGGGAAATGATCTGGTTGTGAGCATGAGAAGGAGGAGTTATTAATGGACATGTGAGAGCTTTTCTCTCTCACTTTGAGAGTATCTTTTCTCGAAGTTCTTGGTCGATGAAGATGTCACGTGAAGCCATGCCTGTCAAAACTCTTTTATTTTTTTTATTGTTTTTTCTCTCACTCTACCTTCTTCAATGCATTCATGAATATTATATTTTTATATATGGACATACATTATACCATTAATTAATAAATGGTTTTCTTATAGACGAATAAGGGAAGAGAAGATAATAATACTCTAGAGACAGATGGGTTTTGGGGCCATGGAGTTACTGCTGAGGAAATGTAAAGAAAGTTTAGGAAGGAGAAGAGATAGAGAGAGAGAGATCAATGGTGGTGACTCAGACTCAGACTCACCCACTGGTGAGCAGAAGAAATGTGGTGGACATTATTAATTAGTGGTGGTGCATAATTTTAAGTAAAGGGAGACATTGTATTTCGATTTTAAAATTGGTGTCTGGCTCCTCATGCCTCTTAGCCAATTATTGAGCTTTCTTTTCAGCCACTTTTTTCTTGTTGAATTGTCAAATAATTTTATAATAACACAAAAAAACTACTACTATACAATTCATATTATTTCATTCTGGACCACTAGTTAGAATAACGAGATAATTTACTTTTGGTCAAAAGTGTATGAGAAATAAGAAGAAAACATAAATACTTTATGTTTGAGCTTTTAGGTTGGTTACAAACTTACAATTCATGGTTGGTGTTCTAAATCTTTCTTACACTAAAACCAGGATATTGAAGTAGTAATTAATACAGCTAAAAAAAAAAGTAATTAATTAAGGATTTATGAGTTGCTTAGCTTGGGCGTGATGAAAATGTAATAAAAGATAAACTATGAATTGAGTTCACGTAAAGGCTGAGCAAAAATTTAACCAATGAATCCTCCTCTCCATCACCAAACCCTCGAGAAGAGACTGCTGTCATTTAAGTGGCATTTGTCTTGCGGACTTGTTTGACACTTTAATTCGTTCATGAGGTTTTCGACTTTGGACTTGTAAAATTAAAGAACATACTAATACTATTATTCTAGAACTCTGAAATCTTAAGATAAATACTTTGTTTGATTGATTCTTCTTAATTGACATTGGATTAGTTGATTATATGAAAAAGATTAGACTTTGAATTAGCCTTCTTTTCTAATCAACATTTTTGGAGGGAAAGTTTGTAGAGTTTTTTGAATGCTTCTTTGACTCGGGGTGAGACTGTTAAACGTGTTGACTGGTTAGTGATTACTTTTACGGCGTGTTACCCAAATTACAGATTATGCAATGGCCCACGGGATTAAATGTTCAATATATTCTGAGGAATAATATGGTCCTGGCCATTTATAAAGCGAATTTGCATTTTAGGTCCATGGGCTGGGTCCATCCTTGCTGAGTAATATTTCTCAATCTGTTTATAAAAAACGTTTGGGTTATTTACGGATGGAATCACGACTTTGGGGACTGTTTTGCAATTTTAGTTTTTTTTTTTTCTATCGAAACGTTATTCTAATCGAGGAAGCCCTATCAAACAAATAAAAGGCTCTTACTCCTCCGCCGGCGGCAAAGAAATACCACATCGTTAGGGTTTCACGGCGGCGAAGCTTTCATCATCTCCTTATATTATCATCCAATGGCAACCAGTCAGTTTATATTTTTCCTTTACTTTCTTCACGTCCATATACAAATCTGACACTCGCTCAATGTTTTAGCATCTGAATTTGCTCTCGTGGTTTGTTTATGCAGTGGCTAGGTCGTTTTTGCAGGCGATATCGAAGGATGAGGCGGTGTCTCCTCCGCTCAGAGTTGTTCAGATCGAAGGACTGGTAAAATCCTCATAGCTATCTTTGCTTCTGCGAATTTTAGTTTCATATTGTGTGATTGATCTCGCTACTTCATTAGTCCTCTACGTTAAGCTAAATTGCACATTAGCATTGGTAAAGAATTATTGACGCTGAGGATTTTGAATGTGATAGGCTGTGCTAAAGATAATCAAACACTGCAAGGAGTTTGCACCGACGCTAGTCACAGGACAGCTTCTGGGACTTGATGTTGGAAGTGTCCTTGAAGTCACCAATTGTTTTCCTTTCCCTGTAAGTTAAAAGACGACTTAAAGCTCATTGTAAGAATGTTATATCTTGTCTCTGATTTACTGCAACAATCTGTATCTTAAACGAGCGCAGGTGAGAGATGACGATGAGGAAATTGAAGCCGATGGTGCTAATTATCAGCTTGAAATGATGAGATGTCTAAGGGAGGTTAATGTCGACAACAACACTGTTGGCTGGTAGGCTTTCATCTCATTACGTCTTTTAAAATCTTGCTAAGTTTTCGTGTGAAGTTAATAAGATCTGCCTGAACTTTTTCCCAGGTATCAGTCCACAGTTCTTGGATCCTATCAGACCGTTGAACTGATTGAGACCTTCATGAATTACCAGGTATATTGCAGAATCATGTTCGCCATGTATTAAAGTTGTGATACTCTAGGTTCTGGTCTGGTCTATTCAGTACTTCGGATAATATATCTAGAGCTGAGGATATTTCAATGTATATCATGGTTACTCTAGTGTACAATAGGTAGATTGCCATCTTTTCTGGTGTGAAACTTAATTGGAAACTGAACCATGAAAATATTTGGTGAAAATTCTATTACAAATCCCTTGCAAAATTAAGAAATTGACTTTAAGAAATGATTTCGTCTGCATCTACAGGAGAACATCAAGAGGTGTGTGTGCATCATCTATGATCCCTCAAAAGCTGACCTAGGCGTCTTAGCTTTGAAGGCTTTAAAGCTTTCTGATTCCTTTATGGAGCTGTACCGGGCCGGAAACTTTACAGGGGAGAAGTAAGTACTAAGTAGCCTGATCTATTAAAACTTTAGGTTTTATGAGCCACCTGTGATAGTTGTAGTGGTCTAATCACTATTTCTTGTCAGGTTGAGAGAGAAAAACTTCTCCTGGTTGGACATTTTTGAGGAAATTCCTGTAAGTTTCTAGAGCTTTGCTCTTGTATCTTACAGTCTTACTAGCTTATGTTATAAGTAAATATGTGGATATATAAGTGTTACATAATCATAGCTTCTTTCTGAGAAAACATTTTTGTTTAAACATCTATTTTTTGGGTTAACAGATCAAGGTTTCAAACTCTGCGCTTGTCAGTGCCTTCATGACCGAGTTGGAGACTGATGCACCTGTCTCACAGGTATAATATTAGTATCTGGACAGGGATTCCCGCTTGCTGTCAGTAGTCCAAATTTTGACTCTTAGTTCTTCGACATTTTCTCTTGGATAGGGTGATTATGATCGTCTACACTCATCAACCACTCCTTTCCTTGAGAACAATATGGAGTTTCTGATTAAATGCATGGATGATTTATCTATGGAACAGCAGAAGGTGTGGCTTATTCTGCATTTTTTCTTTAGTTCTCACCCTCAGAACTATCTTAATAAAATAATCTTAACTTTTACTTGCAGTTCCAATATTACTACCGGAACCTCTCTCGTCAGCAAGCGCAGCAGCAAGCCTGGCTCCAGAAGAGGAGGTTAGTCGCATGATTGGCTCTGGTCCAACTTGTTTCAGCGTTTGCTTCTCTTGTTGATATTCCGAGTAAGTAGTAACTAAGAGGTTTGGGTTGTTTATAGGACGGAGAATATGGCTCGTAGATCAGCAGGAGAAGAGCCTTTGCCCGAAGAGGATCCTTCAAACCCAATCTTTAAGCCAATCCCTGAACCATCAAGGCTAGAGAGTTTCCTCATCACAAACCAGGTCTCAAACTTCTGTGGTCAAATCAATGGGTAAGTTTTCGTATTAACCTCTTTATAAACGTTCTCCATCTCGACCTTTGAAAAAGAGTTAAAATGAGTCAACCCGTGTCTATGCAGAGTGGCTGGTCAGAACTTCAGCAGGCTCTACCTGACCAAGGCACTGCACGAAAACTGATGACAAGACCCACCCAAGCTTTTGTTTTGATTCGAGAAAGAGAACAGTCCACATTTTGTTTTATCTGGATTTTTTTTTACAATTTTGTAATGAAATTACTTATGATAATAGGCCGCTTACTGAGATCTTTAAATTATACATATTATATGTTTAGTCTGTATTAACAAGCTAATCACTAACTAACAGCTAACAATATTATATAGCTGTATAAGGTCCATTAGTAAATGGATATATTGTAAGGAACCCATTAAAACCCGAAGAGTGCCAAAAAAAAAAATCGAGGGAGTTAAGCAAAAGGCTCACTAAACGACACCGTTGTATTGCTTCTTCATCCAAAAAAATTCTCACCAACCCAACAAAAATGGCGGTTTATCATCTCCTCCTCTCGAGCTCTCCTTCGCTCGTCCTTCCTCCTCGCCGACCAAACTCCAGCTTAACCAGCCGGATACCAGCTCACCCTCGACTCACAAAATTCCCCAGCTCGCCTTCTTCCTCTCTGCCGCTAACTCGGAAAATTCTCGTCCGTAGCACTCTCCGGGAAGACCCCGTCTCGTCAGACGCAGACAGTCCAACAACTCTTCTGATCGGGGAAGACTCTGCTGCTTTTGAATTAGGTAAACAGAAGCTCGTTTCCTGGGTATACTTCGGCGTTATTCTTGGAGTCGTCCTCTTCATCCTCAACGTAGTTTGGATCGATAACTCCACCGGTTTCGGAAAATCATACATCGACGCCGTCTCCACCATCTCCGGCTCACCGGAGGTAACAGAACCAATCTCAGCTTCTTCCGTTACTTGACTGTGAAAAAGACTCTGTTTTTTTTTTGCAGGTGGCGATGTTAATGCTTATCCTCATCTTCGCAACTGTACATAGTGGCTTAGCGAGTCTCAGAGATGTAGGAGAGAAACTTATAGGTGAACGAGCCTTTCGTGTTCTCTTTGCTGGAGTCTCTCTTCCTTTAGCTATGAGCACCATTGTGAGTGTACTCTCTTACATGTTTTTGACTTCTTCAGGATTTGCTTTTGGTGACACTCTTTGTGTGGTCTCAATGCAATTATGCTTTCAGGTTTTCTTTATCAACCATAGATACGATGGGTCACAGTTGTGGCAGCTTCAGGGTGTTCCAGGAGTCCATGAAGCTGTTTGGGTCGCTAACTTTGTCTCCTTCTTCTTTCTATATCCTTCAACGTTCAATCTTCTGGAGGTGGCTGCTGTTGATAAACCGAAGATGCATCTGTGGGAGACTGGCATCATGAGAATCACTCGTCATCCTCAGGTAATTGCTCATCGCTCTAACATGCCTAGTGATCAGTACACAATCTACTGTGTACATAAAGGTTGGATCTTTAGTTTAGTTTAGTTCTCTCTTCATATACTTGGCAATATACATAAAGGTTGGATCTTTACTTTTTGTTTAGCTCTCTCTTCAACTTATGTTCTATAGTGGCTGTAATGTGCCACAAATACTTGATTACTCGATATTGCAATTTGATCTGCGACTCGAATCCATTTGCTTCATCATGTGTTTGAGAAAAAAACTTGACAATATGTAGAAAGGTAGGCTTTTATTTAGCCATAGTTGTTGGATTTGTTTGCTTCTCTATTCATCTTCAAGAACAAAGAGTTATTCTACTGGCTGTGTTAATGAGAGAGTTAATGGTTGCTATCTCTTCTCCAGATGGTTGGACAAATAGTTTGGTGTTTGGCACACACTCTCTGGATAGGAAACACAGTAGCTGCATCGGCGTCTCTGGGTTTGATTGCACACCATTTGTTTGGAGCGTGGAATGGAGACAGGAGATTGGCTAAAAGATACGGAGATGCTTTTGAAGGAATCAAGAAGAGAACGAGTGTGGTTCCTTTTGCTGCAATTATTGAAGGACGCCAAGTTTTGCCTGAGGATTACTACAAAGAGTTTGTTAGGTTGCCTTATGTTGCCATCACGGTGTTAACACTTGGGGCCTATTTTGCTCACCCTCTAATGCAAGGTGCAAGCTTCAGGCTTCATTGGTAGATTCTCTGAAAATACTGGTATATGTTCAAAGGGGAAGTTCATCCTAAAAACTTCTCAATGAACAATGTATAATTATTTTACTACAAAAAAAAGAACTCTATATATACAAAAGAAACTACTGCTTGTCAAACTAAATTATACAAATTGAGGAAAGATGAAGTTTTACAAATAGACAATGTGTTATATAATGCCATGGGGACTGATAGCCATCATCACCACCACCACCACTTATAGAGGAATTTGACCTTTAGATATTAGTTACAATCGAATAATGAACTCTTTATTTTTAACAAAGGGATGCCAAGATCTTGAATCAAATCTAGTTTGATATCTAAGTATCTAGATATTGATGCCCTATATATCTCCAAAGCAAAAAGGTCATTGGGTTATATATAAATTTTTAAACTTGTAGGAAAACAATCAATTTATCAAAAAGAAATAACATAAAAAATGTAGGAAAACTATTTACTTGTCGAGTTTCCATGACTAAAGCAAAGAAAAATAAATAAAAAATAAGAAAACAGGAAAAATAAATAAAAAATAAGAAAACAAGAAAAATAAATAAAGAGAGCAAGACATATGAAGACAACAAAACAAAGTGTGCTTTGTGCAAAAAAAAAAAAAAACAAAGAACGAAACAAAAACCAACACTTGCTACTACTCCTACTTCACTCTCTCTCTCCCCTTCCTCGACTTTCTTCCATTGGAGTTTTCAATTTGGTGTCACTCTCTGATCCTTTTCGCCCTTCATCCTCTCTCAATCCTCAGTTCAGCTGCTCGCCAGAGTATCTCAGGCGGTGTTTCCTACGTATTTGCAGCGTCTCTCTTTGTCGGTTGCATCTGACACCACCGTTGCGAATTAGGGCTCTTATAGAAGACATCTATAGCTTCCGGTGAATTTCTCATCTCATGCTCCTCAAAAGGTTTATTCTTTCACGGCTTAATCAAAATCTCATTTGTTTTTGTAACTTAATTTTTTGAATAGCTAAATCCCTAAGCTCGATATGTTTGGAATAGCTAATCAGATTCATTAACTATCCGTCACACGGATGATTCCAATGGATAACCACTCTGTTCCGCCGAGCACTAGCGCCACTGGTCTTGTATTTCCGGCGAACTACGGTATCAAACCTGAAGCTTCTTTGGTCATGGATTGGTCCCTTGAGGAGCAGTATGTTTTGGAGAATGGTCTTGCAAAGTATGTATCTTTTGTATATTTCCTTCCATTTGCAGTTGCAATTTTATGTTTTTACAAAACTCTTTAGCTTTTTCGTACTACGATCAAATTTTCATAAAAAGGTTTGAAATTGTGAAAAAAAAAATTATGAGAATTTAGTGACCACATTATATTCTTCTCCATGATGGACTGTTAAAAGTATGTTCCTTTGTTCCTTGGGAATATAAAGTATTGCTCTTTGTGTGTTCCATGAAATGTAAAACAATGCATATTTGTTATCTAGGGATCATTAGCCATTTCAGGTTGCTCCTCTAAGGAAGTCATTTCTCAGACATCGATTCTCTTATGTTATGTTGGGTTGTTGCTTTGTATTGTTGGTTTCCATGCATGACATCTTTATCGTTTTCCCCGTTTGTAGATTAAAAGATGAACCGAAGATTTCGAAGTATGTGAAGATCGCTGCAGCTCTGCCAGATAAAACTGTAAGGGATGTAGCATTGAGGTGTAGATGGATGACGGTAAGTTCGTAAGCCTCTCGTGTGTTTCAGGTTATGTTTTCTTGAGCTATGTTACTTCATGTGCTTTTGCTTATCTGAGTAGAAAATATATCACTTTAGAGTCTAGATTTCTACTGCGAGATGATTACTTAGAAGTTTCTAGTATTCCTTTTTGAAATGGTATGTGGCTGTCATGGAAGTAAGTAACCCGAGGGATATTGTTATATGAAGGAATCAATCAGCATGATGATGCAACTTTGCGTCTGCTTTGTGATAAAGATAAAGACCTACAAAAAAGCTATAGGTTTTATTGATGAAAAGCCACCCTGCCTCGTAAAGATTGTTTAAAGTCTAGTAAAGGATGAGCAAAAAAAGTGAAAATGACAAGTTTTGCTGACGCTAGACCTGTCTTTATATTAGCTTTGGAGTCCATGATTGTGGATGGAATTGTTTGAAAAGGAAATAAGCTTAAAGCTTTTCAAAAACGATTTCTGTAATTATCCTGAAATAGATAGTGCTCCTATGACAGGAATCCCTATACTTTTTGGAGTTAGGAAATTTATTTTCGCATATATTATCTTTGACTAGATGTTATGACACCTCCTATGACAGGAGATCTCCTTTAAATGATTATTTTGGCCACAATATATGGTTACATCATAATGCTAAATGTTTGCATAATAAAGTGAAACAAAATGATTTAATGAAGTATGTCTTTTATCATCATTATGTTACCATCTTGCTCATGTTTCTGTCCAGTGAGTCTTCAATCAGATATATGATGCAATCAAGCAGAAAGTTCCAAAAGTCCTCCTTTTTTATATTCATTAGTGCTTGTTTGCTTTCTTTTATCTTTCATTAGAGATTTGTCATTATTTTACTAAGTTTGTTGGCTAATACGCGCTTCTAATCTCACAGCGAAAACGGAGAAAAAGAGAAGAAAATGCTGCTGGGAATAACATTAGCAATAGAAAGGTAGGTTTGCCCACCTAAACTTTTCGTGTATCTACTTTTAGTAATTTACTATCTAATAAATTTATGAAGATAAACTTGTTTCTAAAGACCATGCTTCTTCATGATAAGGTGGTGGATACAGCCCCAGAACTGAACATGCTAGCCAATGTGCCTCAACAAAATGCTTTATATGTCATGAACAATATGTGCCACAGTACACATATGCCTTTTGAAGGTTTAGTGCTCTTTTATTTCTTTGCTCTTCTTTTAGGTTGTGTGGCTGTGAAAGATAAGAGCTGTATTATTAGTTTGGTACCTTTGTTGAACTCTTCTCAGGTCCAAGTGACGCAGTGATGGATCTTCTACAGCAAAACGCTCAAGCTTTGAGTCAAATTTCTTACAACCTCTCTGCGTACAAGGTAACTTTAGTTTGTGCGTAAGAAGATTGACTGGTTGGAATTATCAGAAAAGTTAGAATTGAACATTGTATACCAGATATCCCACATGATTAGTTGTTTTATAAAGAATTTGATACTGTTTGGTCCGGTTTCCTTGTTATCCCTTTGCAATGGAGTTCACAAACAGATCATAACTTTGTGTAAACAGCTGCAGGATAACATCAGTCTCTTTTATCAGGCAAGAAATAACATCAACGCCATTCTGATTGAGTATGTGAATCTAATAGCAGATATCAGTTTCACAATTGAGACATGTCATCTGTCTTCTTTTCCTATTTATGAATAAAGCTTCAATTGCTAAACTCTTAGTTTCTGCTGTAGCATGAAGGAGACGCCTGGTATCATGAGTCGGATGCTGCCTCTACCTGTTGCAATTAACGATGATCTTGCCAGCCGTTTAGTTACCAGTACAACACAGGTAAACAAATTTTGCTGTAACGGTTTAAAACTCCTCACTGCTTTTTAATAGAATAGAACTATTGTGGGGATGGAAAGAAGAAGCTCTCTGTGTGACCTTTAATAATCAGAGCTTCACTACCCTACTAAAGAGTTTGATATAGTCTACATATATTGCTGTATTCTTGAGCAAAGTCTTTTTATATGCATCTATGTTGAGGAACTGATTTAGAGGCTTTGACAGGGTGAATCTAAGGAAGGAAAGTTATAAATGAAAAGATACTAAGGAAAAATACAGCAACCATAAATGTGCTGTAGTTATCAATCTCTGAGCATTTCTCTTGGGGGGTGGTCAGGTTTGAGTTTAAGTGTATTTTTTTCTCCCTTGTTTCACAGCC
Source organism: Moricandia arvensis (assembly GCA_905132765.1). NCBI lineage: Eukaryota > Viridiplantae > Streptophyta > Magnoliopsida > Brassicales > Brassicaceae > Moricandia > Moricandia arvensis. The sequence goes on along the minus strand of CAJHQP010000179.1, from coordinate 237,641 downwards.
AATATCATATACCATTCAACCAGGCATCCACCTGAAGCAAGAGCCGAGAATTTGATGGGGAAAGCTGGATTTTGATGGATGCTAAAGAAAATAGCACAAGTACATGGTAAGTAGAAATGTTTCCGTGATCGACATGACACAGACACACAAGGGTTTATCAACTGCAGACACCGCTCAAGGACACGCACAAGATTTGACAATCGGCACTGGTTGAATACTTGTGCTCTCGGGTCATTTGTTTGAGAAGAATGAGTTACAAGCCGCGTGAGGCCAAGGTAAAAGCTCTTTGGCCTTCACTAGAACATAAGGATTCCTTGAAATTGATAAAAGAGTTCCGGCATGGGTTGATGGAACTCCAAAACCCTTTGTTGTAATCATGTTGAGCTAAGTTAGTATAATGAATAGTTCTTCTGAGTTTGGTATGTGAAATACTAATTATCATTCAGATAATATTTTGTAACAGTATTTAAAACGTAAAATTATGTGAAAACCATGCCAATAGAAGTAAACTAGGTTTTTTCTATCATCGTCTCTAGAAGGATAACTTGCTTCATATCTCAAGCTTACTTTCCTTTCAAGTAATCTTTCCCAAAAAACCTGGATCTTCTCAACTCATAAAAATGATTGCCTTCCTTCAACGCTCATCATACCTACACCATTATCAATCTACAACTTACATAGCTTTTCTTCTTTCCATGACTTCCATCAACTCAGGAACACTTGAAAATGTTGAATTCTCGATCTTAAACCTAACCAAGAGTTGGTGCCGGCGGCAAAAATGGCGACAACTTTGCCTCTTCTCTTCAAAACAACATCAACAAGATCTCACCTCCATCGGACCACAATGGAGAATCACTTTATCTGTGTTCCTGGAGTCGTACCAAGTTCACCTTTTCACCATCTTCTTGCTCTCTCTCGACATTATCTTAATGTCCCTCGAACTATCTTTCTCTCTGCTCTCCTGCACATCAGTTAAGAAGACGGCAAACAAGGATGAATGGTTCCGTTGGGGAGGAACCGCCATTCTGAGCATTCTCGCCATTAAATCCATGGCTCTAGCTGTTGCTATGGGGAAATCTTTTTTCAGACAACCTGGTTGTGTCATGGATGGTGCGGTTGCGATTATAGCTCTGGTTCTCCAGGTGTTTCTTGACAGGAAAGGGACAGGTTTCATCGTGGTGGTGAGCTTGTGGCGGGTTTTGAGGGTTGTGGAGACTGCGTTTGAGCTTAGTGATGAAGCCATTGAAGTGCAGATCAATGGAATCATTAACCAGTTTCAAGATCTTAGTAAAGAGAATAGAACATTACTAGAGACTCTTGCAGAGAAAGATGAAGTAATCAAGAAGCTAGAAGAAGAGCTAAATCAATTCAAAGAAAATGGTAATATTCTATTTGTAACAAACCAACCATAGGGAGGCTATGTAAACTCATTATACAGAATCTCAAATTCTCTCTTTTGTATTAAAAGCTTGTTTGAAGCAACCTAATAAAAGCAATAACAAGTTAAACTCAAGCTGCATCTCATTAGAATGAAGAACTTTGTTTCATAATACAACCTCTATGAGACAGTTTAGTTCTAAAGCTAAGAAGATACTGCAAGAAATGACTTAGAAGAGAGGTGGTGCAGCTGCTGCGGCTAGCAATCTTTATTATACATTTTATTGCCGCTATTTAGGTAGTAAGACACGAAACATTCACACAAGTTTTCGTCCTTACCAATTGAGATATCAAATACCTAAAAAGGAAAAGAGAAAACTAGTTTGCCCAGTTTGGTAAGAAGCTTCATGTCAATAGGTTGGCGTTGGTGCCAATACCAAAGCAGAATCAAGAACTTTGGCCTCCGGGTAAGTTGTGAAACTAACATTCTTGACTTCACCAAAGACTGAGTTGTCTAGACCGAAGTTTTTAGCAGGGGCCTGAGCAAGATGGTCGTATCTCTGCTGAATATGGCTTTCCATTGGTGTCACGGTTGCGACAACAAAACCCTTAACAGTTACAGGAGGAGATACTGTAGACCCTTCATGATTCGTGAGAACGACACGAAAGCTCTCAAACAACTCCAAATGCAACACAAGCTCAAGTTGATTCTTTAGCAGGTCCACTTTGTCTTGTATCTCTGACAAGGAAAAGTCGAGGGTGAAGCTAAACAAAAGCTCTAGTAATCCAGAGACAGGTTCAAGTCCCAGAGGATCTACAGTTATTCCACCAGGGAACTTCAAAACCTGAAAAGAAGTTGGCTTCCCGAAAGTTGATCTGGTCAGATTCAGATTCGACCTTTGAGCAAAGAGGTTAACAAAAGAAGTTCGCAGAGAAGTTAACGAGTGTTTTGTCATTGTATGGTTAGTAGGGACAGGGAGAACTCCAAACTTGACATGAGTGAAGTTAGATGCACTTGATTGATGCAGAGACAGAACAGTCACCTGTTCAAACAATAACTAGATATTAGAGCTCTAAACATGTGTATACTGCTTAAGTTTTGAAGCAAAGAATCTAGATATATACCTTGGTGTTGTTCCTAAGATCTATACTTGAAAAGATATCCTTCCCTAGTTTTCCTTTATGGGAAGTGAGCTCAGAAGCTGGTTTATGAAGTCTAAAGCATGCTTGTACTGATGCTGGTTTCAGACAAAGAAGAAGACAATATGACATATAAGGAACTTGGAGCATTGAGATATAGTGTGTCATATAACATATTTCACCCGTTAAAAAGTGATCACACTTGGAATGAAATTCGAATATGCATTAAAATTGAGAAACTGCTCACTACTGTTTGTACGACTAATGAGACTAGAACCAAATATAGTTTAAGTACTTAAAGTCTCCACCTTTAAGGGTTCATCAAAGCATCAACTATAAATAAAACATAGTGAAACTGAAACTGCTTCACTTTGTTTGTAAGACTAAAACCAAAGATAGTTTCTCTACTTAAAGTCTCCACCTTTAACGCTTTAACTGGAGCAGCAACCACATATAAAACCAGAGATAGCTTATGTAATTAAAGTCTCCACCTTTAAATAAAACCAACTCTGTAACTGAGGAAAAAAAAAATAAACTTTGTGTTGAAAGAGGCCTACCATTGAGATGAACTATCTCATCCGCATGGTGTTTAGGCAGTGAGCGACGCGGGAACAACCAGAAGATCGCTGAAAGAAGAGTCGCAACGCTAAAGACCAAAAAGATGAGACATGTTAGACTAAACAGACGCGACAGAGCAGAGCAAAAACTCCCACAGAAGAACCGAGAAGATTCAGTTTCAGGGTTCTCAGCGTCGAGATTCTGCTCCTGCTGTTCTTGAACATGTTCCTTCTTCTCGTTTGAGTGAATCACCACCATTGCAAGAGCTTCTCAGTATGTTTTGTGTATTCTTTGAGAGAGCAGAAGAGAGAAAAGGAGTTGGCTCAACCAACGTTGAGCAGAAGAAAGCAAAAAGGTGACCAATAGAGTAATGGTGATGGTGGTGTGAGAGAGACTAAACATCATCTCTTATGCTAATCATTAAATACATACAAATGTCAAAGAGTCTAATTAAGAAATAATCATTTGATAATTGTTTTTTTCTGGTTATTCTTTTTTGGGTCAAAAGTTAAATAATGGTTAATAGGTAAATGTAGTATATTTAATGGTGTTTAGGGAATAGGCCTACTTATATGCTAATGATACCAATTTGTCAACCACAATTGCCAGTATTTAACAACTGTATTTTCCTGTTTAAAATCACATTTATATCTTTCCTGTTAATTACAATGAAAACAAAAATAGAGATAGATCATTTTTAGATTTTCTTTCTAAACAAAATAACTAAATTCTAAAATAGTTCTGTGAATCATTAATTAAAAAAGAGCAAAAATGGAAATATGCTACAGTATTCCTCCATTAAATTTATTATTACCAATGACTGTGTGTTTACTTGTTTGACCCTTTTATTCCACGTTCTTACTTTACAATAAATAGAATATGATATGTTTCCTTGTTTATATACCGTATGGTTTGGTTTGGTTTGGTTTGAGAGTAATTTGGTATTTTATTTCAAATTTGAAACTCCGCCTTCCCCCTCTCCTCACGCGCCACTTTCTCTATACCCTTCACAAAGCCCTTGCTTTGTCCCTCTCCCTAACTCTCAATTTCTCTCTGAGTTTTTGAGATTTTCGATTCTTATCTTTCACAAACATTCTAATGCAACCCAGATTCAGATATTCATACAGTAAGAATCACTCTCTCTTTCTCTCTCCCTCCCAGAATCTATTGTGTTCTTCGAATCTACGTGTAAACAAAGCTTTGTCCTCATTCAATTTTCATGGGTTTATATAAAAACCAAATCTTTTGCGATGTGTATTTATGTTTATTTAGCTGACCACCAAGTGTTCGATGAAATGTGTCAGCTGATATGGACTCTCTTCCTGATGCCATCCTTGAACACATTCTTTCTTGCCTGAACCAAGCCAAAGATATAGCTGCCTGCAACTGCGTCTCCAAGTCGTGGAAAGCGTCAACAGACTCTGTCAAAAGCATCAAATTCCCCCGGCACTCCTCTTCCCAAAAACCCACCTCAGAGATTGCTGTTTCTGATGCCGTTGTTCTCAAGATGATCTCTTCTTTCCGCTGTCTTGAGGAGCTTGTGGTCTTAAGACCCTTCACAAGCAAAGGCATAACGTCTTGGCTGATGCGTGTCTGTCAATCTCTCAAGCATTTGGAGCTTAGAATGGATAGTTTCGATAGTGATGAGGCTATTTTAGATGCTCCCTTGAAGCTTGATTGCATTGTCATGGCCAAGAGTTTGGAGACTTTGAGGCTTTGGGCTGTGGTGATGATGACCCCTCCTAAGTGGGATGTGTTCCCTAACCTTCGCAGCCTTGAGATAGTGGCAGCAAGAATGGATGGTTCCGCTTTGGGTGATGCTCTACGTGCGTGTCCGAACCTGAGTAACTTACTTCTACTGGATTGTGAAGGAGTTAGTTCATTATACTGTAAGCTGCCATATTTGGAGCACTGTAAGCTGGATTTCTGTGGACAAGGTGTCTGCCTGCTCTCTCTCGCGAGTCCAAGAATAGTGTCCTTAGAAGTACAAGGCTGTAGCTGGATCAATGTCTCTGAAACCAGATTCTTAAAGAACCTATCAATCGCCAGTGTTGAAAGTAAACAAAACTAGTCTTTGAGTTTAACTTGTTTGGTTCTGTTTACCATGTTGTGTTCTTCATTGTCTATAATTTTGTTTACAGGGAATGTTTACATGGTAAATTTCCCTAACCTCTCATCTCTTGAGACCTTGTCAATTCGAGGCAAACAATGGTGTTGGGCTCCTCTAACCACAATTCTGCAGCAAGCGAGAGACGTGAAGCATCTCTTTATGAAGGTTGAATTCACAGGAAATGAGGCCTTTCAGCCTTTCCCTGAGATTGATTTTGTCGAGTTCTTCAATAACCATCCCAAGCTTCAAAAAGTCGACATCCATGGAGCAATGTTCGCTGCACTTTGCCGGAAAAACAGCCTAAAGAAGGTAAAAAAGATCATCTCTGATCTTCATCAGAAACCTTCCCTATAATGTAAGACTTTTGATTCCCTTTGCAGCTTGAGACAGGATTTGCAATACAATGTTTGGAGGAAGTTGTGATCACAGTGAGATCTCCATTGAACGCAGAACGAAAGATGAAAACGCTTGAATCGCTTGTGAGACACGCGAAAGGTCTGAAACGAATGGTGATAAGGGTTTCACAGATGAATAGCAGCCACAGAAGTGATGATGGTTTCTTCTCTGATATCTGCAAGTTCCAACGCATGAATGAACATCTTGTTCGAATTGAATGAAATGTTTTTCTTTTGTGCTGCTAATCAGTATTTCACCCATTGGTTTCTGTTTATCATTCTGTTTAGCTGAGCATTTTCTAGATTGAACTCTTGAGTAATTATTGTTTCCTGAGTTCATTGTTATGAACTTGTGTCTCTAATTCCGACAACGTTTCCGAACTCTTCGCAGGTTGTTGTCTTTAAAGTTTAAAACAAATCATTATCTACTCATGTCTTGGTATTATAGTTTTATTATTTTTTGTTCAAATTTTCTTTGTTGCATTTTACAGTATGTATACATTTTTAGTCGTTTAAAAAGTGTTTCAAGTCTAATCATGGAACATAACAATGTGAAAACATGACAAGAAATGATGTATCTTTATATTACTTAAAAAGAAATTGTAGAAAAGATTATTCAAGTTTTATTATACATATCCAAAGTAATAATATACCTACATAACAATACTTGTATGTATAAACTAGTCCACTTATGTATCAAATATTATGTGTTTAACACAAGAAAAATTAAGAAGACAATCCCTCAAAAACAAAGACAAACCTTAGATTACGTTTACATTTGTTAAAAACTTCAAAATAGAAACGGATAAACGCAAAATGCGCAACACCAACCATTTCAAAACCAAAAAAAAAAAAAAACTTCTCTATATATAAACAACTATAGCCCCAACATAAAAATTGCCTTAGCTATTTTATTCTCATTTAAACTCAAAAAGTTTAAATCAAATAAATAAAAATGGCGGGTCGCGACACCTTCCAGCTGCGTTTCGCGGCTGTCGTGGCATCCGCCGCCGTATTGATCTTTCTCGTTTCAAGCCAAGTCACGGAGGCATCACGTATGATGAACCTATGCTCTCACACCGCGTATCCATCTTTGTGCCAACCTTTGGTGAAGCATGTCACGAACCCAAGAAGAGCCACGCACCAAACCATAAAGGCTTTGGAGGCCAAGACAAAGGTGGCTTTAACTGAAGCGGCCAAGTACAAGAGCGGTAACCAAGAGATCACTACATGTTATGAAACGCTTACGGACGCGATTTATAATTTGGAAAACGCGAGGAAGAGTATAAGGAAACGTAATGTGATGGCGTTGAACACGTTTTTAACCGCGGCTGTGTCTGATTACGGTGCATGCGTTGAAGGGTTTATTGACAAGCGTGCGGTTAATACGGTTCAAAATGTTGCGGTTGATTTGAGAAAAATGGGCACCAATTGCTTGACGTTGTCTACGTTGATTAGATGATCAAATAACAAATATTTGTTGTTTTCTCCGGAAGAAAAAAACTGATTAATATCTTCTAAATGAAAAAAGAGAACGAAAAAAAAATATTGACTAATGAAAAATTGGTTTTTCTTTGTTGTTTTTATTTTGGGGAGCTGTTTGTTGATCATCATTCGTCGTGTAAACGCCACTCTGGATATTATTAACTATATTTATCTCATGTAATTAATTGCTATTAGATTATATTTTTCTTATGGTAACTTCAATGATCTAATAATTTTAAAAAATTTCATTCAAACATCGTGAGAATAACTGTGATTACACATGAATGAAACTGATTTCTAATATTATATAGATTTCTGTCACTAAGATATTAATATAAAAGATATATAGCTAGAATGTATCTCAACTTTGAAAAAACTATTATTAGAAAAACAATTCTCGTACATTATATGTTTCATTATAAAAAAAGTATTAAAAAACATGTGATAATTATGCTGGTAGTTGACATTGTTCGTTGCAATAACTTTGGCCAGTATCTCCTGACCAACAGTGATGCAAATGCTCGCAACACCAACAATCAGGTACCAAAGCATGGCATGGGCCATGATAACACGTTTGTACATTGATTCCGTAGTTCAGTTTCTCCACCTTCTGAACATGCATACTCACACCTGTACATATCAATTTGAACACACAAGAACGATGAAAAAAAATCAATGAGACATTCGATATATATGTGTGTATTATATTCGAAGAAAACTATACGTACACTGATGTAGAGCGAAAAGGGAGAGCATGACAATGCAGGCAAGAGCTATTTGTGATGATTTCATTGTTAGGCTGTTTCAAAGGACTTTGTCCGTGAGTCTTGTTGTCTTATGATTGAGTAATTGTAATTGTGAATACAATGTATATATATATTAAAAGGAAAGAATTGAGAAAATTGTATTAGGTAAGAGAACAATTTGCAATAATGTCTCTTGATTCCGTTCAGCGTAATTCATGTCATGGAATTGGCAATGATGATTCATTTCCTATTATGAGAGAATTGATAAGGATGTAATAAGTTTATAGTTTGACTTTCAAAAATAACGTTCGATTCCCAATTTAGTTTAGTAAACAGCTCTAGATTCCCAAGATTGTATACTCATATAAGACTAAAATTTTAAACCCTCAAGAAATATGCATGAACAAAAGTTTCACAATCTCGAAAATCCACAAAACTTTAATGCTCTTGACCGTTTCGCAGTTATCTTAGGTTGGTAGTGGAAGAAGAAAGTTTATACTATCAACGTTTGGGCATCATTATTTTGAATCTCCTAGTTTTGTTGCAAGACACAATTGTTTGAATCCGTGGCAAGGACCCACAGGAAAAACTATCAGAAAGAACACAGTGGCTATACCAAAAAAAAATGCTCGTTGTTTAACAATTTTAACAAAGATTAAAAGTGGTCATTAAAAGCTTACAGAAAACATAAACAGAACATCATGAAACAATTCACAAGAAATAGGGGATGCTAAAACAACCTTCACCGTAAAAAAATTTCAGCTAAAAGTTTTTTTCCTTTTCTTTCATCTTCCTCTGCTTTCTTTCGTTGACAAATGACTTAGATAAAAACAAAAGAAACAACAAGACAGATCTCATGTTACATGAGTCTGAGTTCGTACTCACCAGCCATGGTTATATATCTCACCCACGGAAGAGCTTGGTACCCACTCTTCTCAATCACCTTCAGGTACCGAACCTGCAATACCCATTAATTAACACCCATCAGGACTCTTCAGTTTTAAGTGCAGAAACATAGAAACTACCTGATACTGTATATATATATATATATATATACTAACCTGTATTCCTGAAACAGTGAAATATGGGATCTCGAATTTGACTCGGATAGGAGCTTTTCGCTCAGGCGTGGCTTCCTCTGCGGTTATGCTTGGGAGATGGAACTCTGCTCTCAACATATACTCCTACATTGTTTCAAAAGTTTATCTCAAAGCATTCAACATCATTATATGGCCAGCTTAAGAAAATATAAGCTCTTACCTTGTTCCCAGGGAAAGATTTGATTTTCCAAACCAATGCATCTTTCTCAGGAGCATATGCGGCAGAACCGAGAGATGTTCTTACGGTGGGGTTGGATGCATCAGTTGGCACAGGCAACTCGATCTCAACATTTGTTGCAGTGCTGCAGAAAAGCATCTCTTATTGAAACGTTCTATTGTTAAAGGTAACATCAAACAAAGTGATACAAGGATTACTAGTTACCTTCTTTCCTTGAACTGACTTCTAGCTTTTACTAGCATCTCAACACGACTCCTGGAATGCCTCTCTATCTGAGCTTCTACCCATATAAGAGGCTTGACCTGAACAAGTAATGTATAAGAAATAAAATTTCATGAGATTTAATTTGTTTAAGAAGGAAGAAAAAACCATATATGCATTACTCCAAATTTCAAACCTGGGTACTGAGTCTATATGTCATTAAATCAAAAGCCCCATCAGGTGGTATGAAAGATATTGTCCTATCGTTCTCAAAACGGGCCAGTCGAACGCACCTGCATTTTGAAAAAATACACATGTAAAACTCAAGAATTGCATATTTTCTTGAGTTAAAAAAATAATAATAAATGACTGTCAGAGAATGTTTGGAGTTGCAAGAGGAAAGCGTACTGATGAAATTTGATGTCCTCCAAATCAATTGCTTTTCCTTTTGTTGCTCGGCCCTGTGCTTCCAACAGTACTCTATCATTCAGACCTAGCTTGCACTCTGGCATTCCACTGTAATAACCATGGATTAATAAGCAGAGAGTCAAAGAGGAGGGAATTTGATCTAACACGCTTTGGTAGATAACTTGACTTAGAACACTAGAAAACGCACCTCAGATATGTTCGCATCTTCAATGCTCCAACGACATCAGACCTCACAATTTGCCCATTACTGTTCACAAGGATATTTACACTCTCTACCACGTCCAAGAAAACCTGGAAAACAAAACATCAGTCTGTAAACATTTGGAGACATAAACAATATTAGAAAAAAAAATGCTTCATGCTTGTAAACTAAGCACATACTTCGTTTTTCTTAAACTGTAACCCCTCACTCCTCCAAGAAACAGCATTAGTGACAGCCATGGGAGGTCTCTGTGTAACTTCCATCCTATAAGCATCAGTCTTGATGAACTCACTAAGGATTCTAGCTTCGGTATACTGAGGGTAACCAAAGTCCATCATCTCGTCAAGTAACTCATACTGCCATCAACATATATTCATCAAGAGAAATAACAACATGTACCATCGAAGAAGTACTATAAGAGCACAAGGAAGAAGCAGTAACATACCACAACCACAAAGTTATCCCTCAATGACTCTTCCTCTAACTCCTCAAAGTAATGCTTGAAGACCTAAACTCAGTATAAAAACACACACGTAGGTATCATTTGAAACAGTAGTGCAGAAACTGAACATCAAGGGAGGCTTACATCGATAACGCGATGCAGGAAGAAGAGAAGACTAGCAGCATTACAGTTCTGCCTGGAAGCTATCATGAGGTAAACGTTACTATGCTGTACAAACATGTAGGTCACTCCATTATCGTAAACAACCGGATCATTAGACTCTGAATCTCCCTGAAAACATTAGACCCTAAACATATTAGCAAAAAACTAACCGATGAGAAGTATTGATTACTGGTTCAAATTCTAATCTATGAACATAAGCAAACTCATCAACAAGACAGATAAAATCACGAGAGAATCTTATAACTGTTACTATAGAGATCGAAGAGTAATCGTAGAGGAACCTCTTTCTCGATGAGTTTGGTGAAGAAACGCTCGGCTTGAGCAGCGGTGACGTCGCCACGGTAATCGCGCCAGACCAGGACACGGCCCTTGATATCGAGCAGAAACAGCGCGGAGGCCGCCCCTGCCATGTTTGTTTCTCTAAGGATTGCGATATATCAGATCCGATCAAACAGAAGACGAGATCTGAAGAAATTGTATGCTTCAGGGGAGGTGCAGAATCAACGAGAAGAATGAGCTAAGATCATCATCAGCTTGACTGGATTCGATTAAAAGTCTTTTATTCACGATCTGACGATTTGCTCTCGATTCAGATTCCCATTACTGATGTTATTTACTCTGTTGGCAGACATGCGTTTAGATTCCATCGAAACGGTGTCGTATTTGCAGTCTTCGTGACAAGCAATAAAAATGCTACTACATCTGTTATTTTTTTGACTGTTATCTTCTTTGATCATCAATAATCAAAAGGGTTTAATTGGCTGGCTAGTTGAGATCTTTGTGATTGTAATTTACACATTTCACCTAGTTTATCACTTGTGTTTTTTCCATATTTCCCTACAATGCAATTGAAGTGACCAAAGAAGTCTTCAGTACACATGTTTCAAAACCTTTTTTCTTTCTTTCACAAACAATCCAACTCAGACTTCTTCACGCTTTAGCTCGGCACAAATCCTTATGTTCAGTTCCATTGATTCGATTTCGAGGCAGGGCAAAGCCACAAGCTAGCTTCATTGTGACTTGAGAGGATGTTTCACGTTCCTTTTTTGGTCTGTGCACATTGAGGTACTCTTAGATTTGAGTGCTAAGCTACTTATATCGTCATCACCTTCGAGATCACTGAAAGAAACATCATCCTCATTCACTGTAAACATTGGAGTCCATTTGTGACCACAATCTTCTTCTTCTGGCCAATCATCATCATCATCCTTGAGTGTTGGGCTCAGGCTTTCACTATTTTTATCGATCTTTTGGATTGTTTCTTCCTCGATAACAGCTTTGTCGATGAACTGCACATTCTCAGACACCGTGTCAAAGTTGCGATACATGATTGAAGGAGGTTCAAAGGCATAGATTCTTGGAGAAAGAAACTCAGGAGGAGCATGGTGGTGATAATTCAAAGTTGATGGTGTAATCTCCCCCTGAAGAATATCTCCACGACCTGTTTTTGTGGAATGGGTTTGATTCTGAAGCTCCTTCATCCACAATGCTCTTGCTTCCATCACCTGTTGATCGAGTTATAACAACAGTCATGTTATGCGTGAATTGAGTGAGGATTTACCTGTGGGGAAGACAAAAGCTGAGCATCGTGTTTATTGAGCCGTGAAAGGAGAAGAACAAAAGTAGACTTTCCAGAAGAAACCAACAGTCATATGGCATGGACAGAGTTCTATTCTTAACGCAGCTAACCTCGGAGCAAGACGTTCTATAGCTAAAGCATGACCTCTTTGAGCATCAGACATTTCCAAATCTACAAGAATGAGCATACAAATTTGAAAAAAAACCACAAAGTCATTGATGTTTAACATTGAGTCAGTGTAGGTCAAGTTTACCATCAAGGTCTTCTTCGGGATTGAGAGGAAAATCCAACCAAGTTTCTGGATGCATTGCTATGTTCCTCGCAAATGCTAACACTTCGTCGGTAATAGCAACTGCATCCATCTCTTCTTCTTCTTCTTCCTCGTCTGAATCACTGCACACATCTATTTCTTCCATGGTATCCGAACTCCAGCTCTTAGCTCTAATCTCGACCTCTCGCGGATCACTTGCGACACACACGACTGATTCAATCTGGGATCTGAAGAACGCGATTCGCTAAACCCGATATCGGAAGGAGATCTCTCCGGTAAGGGAGCGAGAAAGTTAGCTACGCCGCGAAATTTCCGCGTGAGGGTGTGACTGAGTTCCCTAAGGTCATCTTTCACTCCGCGAGCTTGAGCCTCCTCTTCCCGTGAAATCGTAGACACACGATCGGCGTTTCTCTCAGAATCCGACGGAGATTTCCGATCGTTCGTGCTGTCTTCGTCGTCATCGTATAAGCTTTCCAAAAAAATTCGAAAACATTATATTACTATTTGAATCCTTTTTCTTTTTGTTCTGCTTTAGATCGGATTCATTAGCTTATTGTTGATCATCCATTACTCGGGTTGAGTCAAAAACTAAACCCATAACTTTTGTTTTTGCTTAACAAAACCCCCATTCAAACCAGATCATTTTCTTGCCAACTGGAATTAGATTTAACATCTAGAAGCTCTATCCGTAGTTTTTATTTTGTGTAAAAGGTATTTTTTTTAAATGAATTTTGATATCCAGAAAATTAAATTACGTTCAATATTCTCAATTTATTCTCAATTAAGTACAAAAAAGTGAAATGAATCACCATTACATTATTGGACTTTCCTGCATACAAAAAAACAAACCTCTGGAGTGGCAAATGCTCTAAACGAGACTATACACCAAAGTTCATAAAATCAGTTTGTCACAAACCCAAAAATTATTTCCCGTTGGATTTGTCTACTCGAATCACAAAAGAAGCTTAAACTTGAAGAGCAGAAGCTATGGAACCAGCGAGGCTCAGAACTTCGAAAGGAGGTTTGTTCATCACCTCTTTCACTGTCAATCCACACGAGTCTGTGATCCAGAAATAGCTAAAACCTTCCGTGGGATCACCTGCAACACAAAAAGACACATACAGATTTTATTATGACTCGGTTTAGATGCAAGGATATCATTTGTATAATGATTGTAACCTTTGTTGTCAAGCTTGAAACGTTTCCATGAACTCTTGGGGAATATGCCGTGTGTTACATATGCGCTTATTTTGGCTGCTCCATGTGCGGCTAAGACTTTCTGAAGGGGCACAAGAATTAGTGGTGAGTTATGGAAGAAGTGAGATTGGAGTTAGTACTTTTGAGAGTTGAATGTGAGTACAGAACCTGGCATTCGATTAGCGTGCCACCCGACTGAACCAAATCATCGACTATCACGACGTGCCTTCCTTCAGCATCTCCCTCTTTGATACGCACTATTCGTTTGTCTCCCATTCTAACTTTGTTGCAAACAATCTGAATGGGATAGGGGATACCGTGTAAGTATCTGACGGGTTAATGCACGGAGTTTCTTCTCAAGATAAGATGAATCAATGCTTCACTGTAAGAAGCTAATGAGATTAGCCATTAGAAAGTATGATACCGTTGGATAATGTTGGAGTTGCTTGTGGAAACGTTTCCATGCTCCATCGTCCGGGAATGCAATAGATATCTGAGACAAATGAAGATACAGTAACAAACATGAATGAAGCTTGAATGGAACTCTAATCTATGGCGAGTTAAATTTAAAAAATAGGTCGTTCTTCGGACATGATGGAACTGATGAAAATGTGACAACTAGAAGGGAAAGAGGCTTACGTTATCAGAATCAGGTAGAGCCTGGAGTCTGTTCTTGAGCAATGGTATACCACTTTCAAAGCATGGAAGTATAGTATCACCAAAGTAAAATCTTTCCTACAATCCAAACAAAGACATGCAAAAAATCTAAGATAAAAACATAGACAACAAAAACAGAAAAGTCATCAGCATTGATCAAGGTTGTAATAAAGACCTGCAAGGCGTGTATATCAAAGGTCACCAAGCTAGTCGGTCCTCCTCTCGAAGCCGGTATGTTCGAGAGTATCCTAGCGAGAGTGAAAGCAGTCGCCACATCACCTTCGTCCTCCATTCTCTCAGAAGTTCCAGTGGGGAAGAATGGGAGAACAAGTGTAAAAGACGAGACGAAAAGCTTGGGCAGAGCATAGATAACCGAGAGCTGTTCAAAGATCACAGCCGGTGAACTGAATGAAGCCAAGAAGGCTACGTGCTGCCCACGAATGCCTTGAGCATTTTGTATGAACAGATTAGGGAATCCATCATCAAATTTCCTAACACACGAACAAAAGATGATAGTCAATATACTTTGTTAACAAGAACTGAATGATCTGTAATTACATCAAAAACCAAACTTTCCTGAGCTTAGAAGCCTCATGCAAAGGTTCTTTACGATATACATAGCATAAGTTGCACTAAGTGTGATTTAAATAACTATATCATCTCTCAAGGTCTCGACTTTGAACTCTAGAGTAAGATCATTGACCAAACCCACAAAGAAACGCACATTTCTTAAGTTCGAATCCGTAAGAACAAAGTCAAAGCTATCAGCTTTCTAAGAATCAAACCAACGATAATGAAATGAACCTAGAGACAAAACTATCAGCTTTCTATAATCAAACCAACGATAATGAAATCAAACCTAGAGATTGATTCAATAGCTAAAACGGAAACCTTCATAAGATAGATAGATAGAGAGGGATTAGTGGTTTTTACTTCCAATTGATGCTTCGTAGCTCTATACAATCCGATTGCCCGACGACCCTCTCGGCGAGATCTCTAGTCTCGTCGCTGTGGAAGAGACAGACGCGCTTCGAGCACTTTGAACCAGATTCCGCCGCCGCCGCAGACATTGATAACGGAGAAGACGACGAATTCGGGTTAATTAGGCTGATCGGATCCCCATTCGACAAGAAATCAAGGCTCCGGTGACCCGACTGGTTCTCTAAGCTTCTCACTCCACACCTCACGCAGCGATTACCGAGAGTAGCAGTTTTGAAATTCAGAGAAAACGGAGACGAGGAAGACGATAATGACGATGATGACGATGAAGAGGAACTAAACTGAGGCAGAGATAGAGACGGAACGGTTGTTGTAGTCGCCGGAGAAACAGCCGCCATTTCCGAATACGAAGGGTCAAAAAATACGAAAGTTCCGGTGGATATCTTCAAAATTAAAATTATATTTTCGCGTTTAAAAAGAAACTGACATGTGGCGGAGAGATGTGAAATGACACGTATGCCCCTATCTGTCAAATGAGACACGTTGTGAAGATGTCGGATTTATTCATCGGTTTGATCAGACTGATGCTAACCATCGGTCTGAGTTTGATTTGTCCCAAACTTACAAATTACAAGTACTGGTTCAAGATCTTCTTCTTTTTTTGGAAAAACAGTTCAGGATCCCTAACTTTACAGTATAAACTGAGATCAAATGATTTGTCTAGGTTTAACTAGAGGGATACTGGGTTTGTTTTCGGTTAATGAGGAAGGAGGAAGAGGCAGAATAAACTTGGGAAGGTACACCTGCCACGGCCTGAAATCGTTTTATGCATTAAAAATGTGTTAGTTGAATAGAAGTTACGTCAAGCTACCAATTTACAAGAGTAGGATTGGTAGTTGCCAAAGTACACGATTATGAAATCGATGCTTATATATTTGGTATTAACCATAATTTACAAGAATATTAGTATGTAGTTTTAGTAAAAGGGAAACGGTTATGGCTTTACCCAATGTGAGATATCACATTGTTCTGAGGAATTTTAGATGCTGTCGGAATATATACTTGTCAACATTGTGATATTGAACATAGCAAAATGAAATAAGTGTTTCAGTTTTTTTTCTTCTAAATATAGATATTTTTTTTTTAAATATTGTGAACAGTTGTTTATTAAACTCTTTTTAAATATATACAATCCATAACATTTTGGGACGTCCATGCATCTATACAAGAGACTGCTTAAGAACATGATTAACCTCGATCTCTTATTTTGGATTCTTAACTCATGATTTAATATATATTTTTTCATTTTCGAGTAAAAGACATTTTTATATCTGTTATTTATGAGAATTTTTTAAAAAAAAATAAAAACCGTCTTTTAATCGAAGCTAAGAATCTCAATTAAAAAATTGTAATTAATCAGTCTAAGCATTTGGAATATGAATATACTGAGATACCTCAAAAAACACCAACAAACGAATAGTAGAACTTTAATCAAAAAAAAAAACGAATAGTAGAACTATTCTAATATCTCAACCATAAAATTTTCTTTAGTGCATAACTGTATCGTCCAAGCTTCGAAGGCCTCGAAAATCTTTGGACCAGCGATTTATTAGAAAGTCAAAACATATGACCGTCAACTGAACGGGTATGTAAACTCAACAAAGTCCGAATCTATACGACTCTTTCCACTTACTAGTTGCATATTCTACAAGATACATTTATTAATACCACCACTACACATAAATCATTATTTATAACAATTGTGTAACATTAAATATGTGTTAGGTTTGAATTTACATAGCCCTAAGAGCATGATTATTGGGGTCCTAAGGTGGGTTTCTTAAGCTGTGGGACCCATGAACAGTGTAAGGATCGGTTACAAAAACTATAGATTAAGAACCGGTTCTCATGAGTTTCTTATACTGTTCACGGGTCCCACTGACATGTGGCGACTCGCGATTGGTTCACTTTAAAAAAGTGAAAAAAAAATAAATAAAATAAGAAACCCAAAAGGGTTTCTTGGGTTAATGATGCTCTTAGGCACGCGTTTCCTCGGATTCCCTATTCTCATTTAAAACTCATCTTTGTATTTTGCTCATTTTAGTCAGGTGTCACGGTCTCTTTGTCGATCCCTTTTTCATATGAACTCTTCTCTCCATCACAAATACTCATCAAATCCAATTCCTTTCAAAACTATATATCCTGCAGAAGACACGTTGTTTCTCTTCTGAACTTATGCTTAAACTCTTTGTTACTAAGGTTTTTAATGTAGCTGTTGTTTTGACATATAAATATGAACATTGTAGACACATAAATTCATGATACACACACAACTTTTTTAGTTTTGTTATTAGGGTATATCAAGGGTGATTTGGGAGATGGTTCTGTACGCAAATCTAGACACACCGACGTGCATGTATCCACAAAGGAATAGTAAACACACTAACCTACGTACTTACATATGTCATGCATATATATATATATCTATACTATCGTCGACAAGTTGGTGGAGACAAATACCCATCCATCAATAACGATGTAGGATATATGATCATATGCGCAATACTCACAACTTGATTATCACTCCATATAAAAGTACTTTTAAAAGTTATTTGGTGAACACATATAGATCAATTTTTCTTTTATATTCAGTGTACATTTGTTCATATGAGTTGGGGGGGGGGGGATATTTACACCAATAAAAGCTGTGCTTTAACTCTTTTTTTTTCAATTCATGTGACAGTATAATAAGAACTTAAGTTCATAGTCTGTCATTCTGTCTCGAAGGCATCCCTAGAATATATTGCTTCAACATACTTTAAATTTTTCAAAAAAGGTATTTTAACTTTTTTTTATAAAAGTGCTAAAAATCATAGGTCATACTAGTTCATAATATTAATATAGTATATGTCTACCACAAATGAAATTACTATTACATCCATGGGAAATCTTTTTCTTTCCACAACTTCCGTGATATTAGGACTGGGCAAAAAATCCGGATCCGAAGGACCGAACCGAACCCGATCCGAAAAAGAAGTATTGAATCCGAACCGAAATCCGAATGGGTTCAAAATTTTGGTATTTAAAGAACCGAAACCGAACCCGATCCGAACCGAAGTATTTTGGATACCCGAATATATCTGAAAGATAATTATTTACCTATATATATTAATTATTTTTAGATTTAATGTATATAAAAAACATTCAATATATATAAAATACTTTGAAAGTTGTTCAAAGTACTTGTAAATATATGTAAATAATCAAACATACATGTCTAAAATTTCTAAAGTACACTCAAAACATCAAAAATACTTTAAAAATTATTGATCACAATCCAAATATTCAAATCAAACTAACTTCTATGTTAATTTTAGGTATTTTGACTTATGTTATTCAATTATTTGTAATATATTATTTTGTTTATAGATTTTTAGAAATTTAAAGTATATAATCATTTTAAAAATTTAAAAAATAATTTAAATGGGTTATCCGAACCCGAACCGAACCCGCAAAGATCCGAACCGAACCCGAACCGAAATTTAGAAATATCCGAATGGGGCTAAAATTTGTGAACCCAAAAACCCGAATAGATCCGAACCGAATCTGAATGGGTACCCGAACGCCCACCCCTACGTGATATATTTAATTAGAATGTTTAAATTTAAAATTATGAATAGTTACCCTTTATTCCCTCCACTTTCCACTATGTTCTCAGCAACGAATAATAAAACAATTTTTAAAAAGTACACACTCAATACCACTGTCTCTCTATAGTTTCATTTTGTATGTCCAAGCATTAAATTTGAAATATAAAAAAAAAACAAAACCCTTTTCAAAATATTTTAGTCAGAAGAGAAAAATTACCGAACTGAATCGACACCGATCTGATTGATGCATTCAATATCCCTGTTGACTATAAAACTAGCCTGTCCCCTTTCACTTCACATTCGCCACCAAAGCTAGAAAGAGAGAGAGAGAGAGAGAGAGAGAGAGAGAGAGAGAGAGCAACAAGTCTCATTCAACACAAAACCAATCCCTAAAGATTCCCAAAAACCAAACCAAACCTTTGCTAATTTCCCTTACTCATGGGATTTTCCGGCAAATCTTACAACCAACTCGACGGCGAGATACGTGAAACCACCACCGACGGTAAAAGATGGGTTATCGCCGGACTTCCTCCACGTTCTCCCCTCAAGCCTATTAACTCTTCCTCTGACGTCACAGTCACGGAAACAGAGGATCAAGATCAGTGTCCGACAACACCTACAGCGGTTTCCTTCAGAATCCCGAGAGTCCTGCCGTGCCCAGCCGCACCTAAGAAGCGGAAGCCGTCGTCCAAGTGCAGCTACGCTGCTGTCGGTAGAGAGTTCTTCTGTCCACCAGACCTTGAAACCGTTTTCATCCAGAGAGCTAGTTAACTCTGTTTTTTCACAACTCTTCTCCTTCCTAACTTTTTTAGGGTTTTGTAATATTCTTCTCGATTCTGGTTAAGTTTTAGATTCTGAACCTACTTCTTATGTTCTTATGTGTTTTTCAGTTCTGGACTTGTAGTAATGTTAGGACACTAATTGAGCTTGATGATTAGGAAGTCTTTCGTGTTTGATGTACAATTATCCTTCTCCTTTTCTCAGTAGAATTTATAAATATATATATGACTTGTAGTTTGTAGCTTGGTTTATTAATTTGCAAAAAATTTAAAATGTTTCTTGGTCTGGTTATTTTCTTTCATTTTTTTCCACTCATATTCAATGAAGTCCGTTGATTATAGAAATCACTCTTCCTCGAAATAATTTTTTTATTTTTTTTATGTTTGAGATGATATAAACAATATGATCCACAGATCAAAAGTTTTCGCTTTTTTATCTACCCTTTATTTGCCTTCTAATCTTTTCTTTTCTTTTAAACTCTTAAAAAATAATCATTATTGCTTTTTTTTTTTTGCTAAAAGGAAGCTTCATGTATGTCTACAAAAACTAAACAGAACTTTTCCTTTGTAAATTTCTGGAAAGTTCAAGAATGCAAAAATATTTCTCCTATATCCAAGAACAAGAGTATCTTATTTTAATTAGGTTTCAAGTTTCAAATCTCATCTTTTTTGTTGCAATATATTTCCACCATTTAGAAATTATAATGTTCAAAAATGTATATATATGTCGTACACATACATACACGCATTTATAGTTCACATCATTCTCATAACTGGACAAGTTTGGTGATTTTGTTTTCATATACATAGCATGCTATGGGATAACGAATTGTCATGTAATATTCCAATTTCCACATATCAAGAAATGTTTTAATACATTGTTAAATTGAATCAGGTGATATTTAATAGTTCTTCTATATTTCTCTGGGTTTTTCATTCTATATATTTATAGAAACTGGAATAATTTCAATTTGAAACAGCTTTATAACACAAATCACATTTTTTGGGGTTTCAAATAAATTAAATTTTAGAATAACTGAATGGTTAACTTATTTCAAAACAATCTGTCGGGTTGTTTAAGGTTTTCAATTTACAATATGCACAACTATATGCAATTGTGTCGGTTATAGTATTTAATATCAACAATTCAAAATCATTTGATGATGAGTGTGAGTCAGTGACAGCCACCGACGCAAGTGGGATCCGAGAAAAGAATACAAGTGGAATCCGAGAAAAGAATACGCCAAAACTGTTTGTCCTCTTCAGATTTCATAAAATTTCCAACATTTTGGAAATTTTATATTTTATACTGTATTTTCTTTGTCTAATAACAATTATTATACTCTATGCTATCTGTATATACAAGTATGTACTTCTTATCTTATCTGATCGAATCAATATATGTACTCCTCACTGTTGCATGTTCATGTTTTCTGTTTAAATTGTATGTATGTTCATTTTAAGTAGCAATTACACATGCATGTCAAAATCACTTTGTTCTTTTTTTCTTCTTCTTGTGGTGTTTTAAAATTATTTTATGTGTACGCACATATACAATCTGATTAGCGTATTTACATTTTCCTTATTTTTGAAACTTTACATTTTCGTTTTACCTGGTCGATCCGGTAGGAATGAATGAGGTTCATCTTACCTTTGCATGGATTAAGTCAACATAACCATGCATCCGAGTTAATAAAATCCCCGAATACGTATAATCTCACCCGTGTATTATCTTATCGAGAAGATAAGCACCAAGCTAAGCGTTAAACCTTGTCGACCATATTTTATGTGTGTTTATTTAATGGGAAGAGAGGAATTATTGTCTGTTTCTCTCTCTGAGTAACGTGATTGTCCTTAACGCTTTTAGTTTAAAATTTTGAATGTGACCAATAAAAACATAACATGGATCAGAAGATGCGATAGACAGAATCGTATAGTGGTATATGCTCCGAACTTTAGTAACATAGAGAATAATTTACGAAGGCTAAAAGAAACTAGACATTATTGCGAGGAAAAAGCTTTGCTCGTAAGTGGATAACGATGTATACCTTTGTTTATCTACATGATAAGAAAATGCTATATGGTTATAAATATATTTATTTTCTATAACATATGTGAGGTTTCAGTTGACGAAACTAAGAATTACTACTTTTGTAGGTATTCCTTTCATTTCATTTTATTTATCATTTTTAATTTATATAAATAAATTTAAAAACATTTAATTTTATATTTTCTATTTAGAACATCATTACTTATAAACTATATTTTAATCAATAGAAAAATAAAATAACATATAAAATTAATAAATTTTATCTTAAAATCATAAAATAATATTTATTTTAAAACAATTTTTTTTTATAAATAATCTGAAACGGAAGGAGTAATTTTTATGAAGCTGATTATTAAGGTTACAAATGAAGTCATAACTGTTATAACTCGATCTTTTGAGTACATGACATGATTATGGTGATTTCATCAATAACTGTTATAACTCAATCTATTGCTAGTTCGTCCATAAGTAACAAACCCATTATATGATTAGTGACAGTATGTATTTTATTTTTTAAGAAGATAAGAAAGATTACATCAAAGCAACGTGAAATAGAAAAGGAAAAAGAGAAAGGTTACCGCATTTATTGTTGTGTCAATGGATAAAGATTATATGTATCCTCGTTACATTTTTTTTGTCGCCTTCGCTACAATGATTTAAAGAACAACAATTGTATAAGCTTGCGTCACCTTCATTTGACTTTTTGTAATAAAAAAAGTTGGATAATCACATTAAAAGTGGCTAATTATTGGACACCACATGGTTAGAGATCCCATTTGGCGATCCCGGTGCATTGTACTTGGAATAGCCAATTCCATTTAAATTCAGTGTCATCTTTCGAGATCTGAATGTCTTTTAATTTACGAGTTTAAATATCGTGCAAAAAGAAAAAACTTATAAAGATGACAAAAGGAAAATACCAATAAATGAATAAATTGACTCGTAGTTTAGTCGATGCAGATTTTTAAATGCGGTGACACTTGGTCTGTGTTTCTAGACGCGTGGTATTCGTTACATGTTTTATTTTCTCAAAACTTGTTTTGACTCAGATGGAGAATCGTATAAGTTTTAAAATTCTTCGGCTTAGTTGACTAGAACAAATATTCTATTTATTTTGTAGTGAATAAAACAATAGAAATCGTGATTTTAGTTTGAGATCATGGTTTGCCGGTCAAGAAATCAGGTTGTTAAGGGCATGTTTATTGGATGTCTCATAGCAGAGATTCTTAACTTTTTAAGAGATATTTTTTAACTTTTAACTAACAAAACTTAAGAACTGTCTCTTAAATAAGAGACTTAAGAAATGTCTCTTAGCAAAAAAATTTTAAAAAAAAAGAATCAAATTAAATTAAGAACTCTACCTACCGTGAATAAACATGGCTTAAGATTCATCTTACTTGATTTTGGCAATAGAAGTGTCAAATTGTGCACAATCCTTTTGGATCTATAAAGTGATAGGTAGGAAGATCAAAGCCCAAAATCATTTTGCAATAATTTGCTTTGTATAAGATCCATTTACTAAAATTATAAAACTAAACTTTTTTTCAGAAGTGTTACACTTGCATTTACAGATTATATGATATATTTCTTTTCAGCAATCACCAAAAAGGGTACAACTGGCATTTCAAACAAACATGAGAATCTTGCAACTTTATTTGCAACGAATGCGATGATGCAGCACTAAGCATATATATTTCTGTAAAACCGGGAATGTGGAGAACTTTGAGCTGGACCAAACATATAAGATATGATATCATATCCATTAATTATTCACCTCCACCTCTAAGAATAAAATAAATATCAGATCATTCTCCTAGCATGTACGCGTATCTCTCTCTCTATATATAACCCATCTAGACAGAGATTTCACCCCACAAATACAAAAAGAAAGGAGATAATTGGCTAAATTGCCCTATTTGGCACCTATAATTAGAGACTTGTCCATGATGTGACAATCACTTTCTTTTGGACCATTTTGTCTTTTTCCACACTCTCTCTCCTCTCTTTGACGTCTCCTCTTTTTTTTTTCTCTTCAATCTCTAATTATTTTACAAATCTCTATCATTCTATATACAATTAAATTTTAAATTTCATTATTTTTTCATAAGTGGCTTTGAATCCTCAAATTTTTCACCTTTTTTTTTCTCTCCAATCCTTAATTATTTTACAAATCTCTATCATTCTATATACAATTAAATTTTAAATTTCATTATTTTTTTCATAAGTGGATTTGAATCCTCAATTTTTTGATGATATCAATTTTCTGGGTTTTAGATTCGACGTCGTGTTAGCGGTTAACAAATATTGTAGACGTTAACAGAAGTGTTAGTTGTTAACAATTATTTTTACGCTTCGCGTTAATAAATGTGTTTGCTGTTAACAAATATTGTAGACGTTAACAGAAGTGTTAACTGTTAACAATTATTTTTACGCTTCGCGGAAATAAATGTGTTGACTGTTAACAAATATTGTAGACGTTAACAGAAATGTTATATGTTAACAAATGTTTTTACGCTTCGTGTTAATGAGAGGAAAGAGAAAAGACATTCTCGGCATTTTCTTGCCAAATGGTTGTGTCAGTGTCCTTCATGTCCAATCAATGGTATTTTGCTAATTTGAGTTTCAAATATGGGTAGTTCACTGAATCACTCAAAAGAAAGCCTCAAAACAAATAAATTCATAAAGATATTCAAGGGAATGAAAGACATTTTCTCAGCCGAAGAGGCCAGCCAGAAAAAATGCAGAACAAGCCATTCAAGGAAGCGACAGATGAACCTCATTTTGAAACATTTCCCAAACATTTATCTTTACTCCCAAAGCAAGAAACCAAACAAAAACTTCTATGTAAATGTAAAAACGGCAATCTTATGGCATACCTTAATCAATTCTTTTGTATCCTTAATAAAAAGATCATGATTGTCTAAGACACCTCCATGAGGCTTATTTCCTTCAAAATTATTGGCCACACCATTTTTAAACCACTCCAAAATCCCAATTTAAAAACATTCCATTTTTGTCTACTGCACTGCCTACGATTGTTTTTAATTTTTAAGTAAAAAAAAAAAAAAAAGTTAATGACCCTATCATGAGTTGTCTAAAGATCTAAGCTCTGCCGTATGAGATCAACTTTAATACTTTGCAACAGTAAGACCGAAAAACTGTAGTATAGATCTTGTGATGTGTGTTTTCTTTCCGGTTTTGGTATAACAAGTGGATAATGTTTGCTCACAGGTCTTTGTAATTAAGTTTCTGGTTTGTGATAAGAAAATCTATAAACTTTTATCTGAAAATCGTGACTGTTCTTAAACTATATTTTTTCCCATGGAAATTGTTAATCCATGTCTGAAATATATAACGTAAGAGAGCTCGATCTCATTCATTCCGTGACGGCTAGGAACGATGAGCGAGCAACATGCATGCTGATTTGATAGTAGTCGCAAGAGAAACTGTCACCCCTATTGTAATCTACTTGGAAAGATGATCGTATATTAAATTCTTCATTTTTGTTGTTCTTGATTAGGCAAACATGTTGACTGCATCATCAACTAACCATCAAAAACATTAGCGTTTACAACAACATCAAGTAATCATGCAGATTCACTCTCTTTGTCCCTTTTTCTAATTGATCGGATAAGATTCATGTGTATTTTCTCAGGCCACTTGTGTAATTGGATTAGTTGTGCATGGTCCTATCAGAAAAAAAAGTCAAAAGAAAATTTTAGCTGTGCTGTAGTATATTAATTTAGTTTCTTAGACTATTCTCAATACTTTCAGTTATTATCTTGTTACCGTTGAGTATAGCTCCGGATATAATCGTCTAAACCCTCTTTAGTTTTAATGTAATTGTTTTGTGACAAAAAAAATCTATTATCAATACTAAATATTAGTTACTAGAAAATTAAACAATGTAATAATTTGTTTGAGACAGTCATCTCTTTCTCTGTGTTCTAATAAAGTATTTATGTTATTGAATAAATTTATTTTATCATTTCTTTTTGGTATTTAAAATTTTATTCTAAAAATTCATAAAATGCCACTGAATTTAATTTTACAAATTTCGTTGATATAAAAAGGATAGATGAAATTTTCATTTCTATTTAAAATTTGTGAGTTGTATAACATGTCAATTATATATATATATATATATATATATATATATATATATATATATATTTCTTTTTTTAATATATATTTTCTATAAATTTATACTGAAATCTAATTAGTTATATAAATGCCACTTAACTATTATCATTTTCATAACATTTTATATAAAATCTAAATTTTCTATAAAAAACATTTAACATACATTAAATTTTATATTTTTTAATTAATTTTATATGAGTTGGTAAAAATAAATAAAATATTTATTCTAAAAGTTCAAAAATTGCCATCAAAATTATTTTCGTATATTTGATAAATTATAATTTTCGTCGATATAAAAATAAAAGATGACTTTTTTTCTTTTTAGATAGAAACTAATTTCTTTATTTAAAAATTGTGAACTGTATAGCATGTCATTATATATTTCTTAGTATAGATTTTCTATAAACTTTGAATATACTGGAATATAATCAGTTATAGAAATAACACATAATTATTATCATTTCTCATAATATCCAGGCTTTCAAATTTGAATATTACTAAATACAAAATTATTAATATATCCCAAAATAGCTACTTTCATTTAGTTCTATTTGATTTTATATGTTTTTGACAAAATGGAAATAAATATTACTTATTTATTTGATGATAAAATCTGATTGGAACGTATTGGAGGAATATTATTTTTCTTTTTCTGATAATTTTCTATAGCGGCATGAAAAATACAGTTACATAAATAACCTTTAAATATGAAAAAAAACGGTCACATTCGTAGTACCAACAAAATTCTCACAAATTTTTAGTTATCAAAACTCAAACTTAAAACTTAATTTACCTTCCTTCAAGAAGGTGCCCCTTCATCTTTCTTCCTCTTTTATATATATACATGCATGGCTTCTCATTTCTAGTGTCTCACTCTCTATTTATTTATCTCGCAATCTCCCTCATTTTCACTCCATCTAGACGCACCGCTTCACGTGAAAATGCAGCCCTCGTCCGACGTATCGGCAACAGTGGCCGAGAAGAAGAAGAAGCGGCCAAGTGTATCAGTGTTCAAGCTCTTTTCATTTGCTGATTCCTATGACTGCGTTCTGATGACTCTTGGATCCATTGGTGCGTGCATTCACGGAGCCTCCGTTCCAGTTTTCTTTATCTTCTTTGGGAAACTTATCAACATCATCGGTCTTGCTTACCTCTTTCCCCAAGAAGCTTCTCACAAAGTCGCCAAGGTCAATATGTTTTCATAATTGTTAGGGTTTGGTACGTTTAAAATCTTCCATTTGACTAATAAGTTCGATATGTTAATTGCAGTGAGTGTTATTGTTTAGAACTTGGAATGAGTTAACATGACGATTCACAAAATTCCAGAAAGATTAAGATTTAATAAATCCAGCTTTATAGAAATAAATATGTTTCTTTTGGGTTCAATGTAAATGAGATTATATATCAAATGAATCCCAAACGCAAAATCAAATATGGTCAAAAGCTAATTCATTTTATTTGGAAATATATATATCTACTTAATTATATATGGATTGCGAAGAAGTTATAAATTTTTATAGTATTACTATTATGGTTGCTCCATTTAATTTTTATTTCTTTGACTGTGCAGTACTCGTTGGATTTTGTATATCTGAGTGTGGCAATACTCTTCTCATCATGGTTAGGTAAAGAACATGACAAAGCAATCATTAGAATAATTTTTGAACGTAACACATGAATAAGAATGATAATATAAAATTGAATGCAAATAGAGGTTGCATGTTGGATGCATACGGGAGAGAGACAAGCAGCGAAGATGAGAAAAGCATATCTTCGGTCTATGTTAAGTCAAGACATAAGCTTATTCGACACCGAATCTTCCACCGGAGAAGTCATCTCCGCCATTACCTCCGACATTCTAGTCGTCCAAGACGCTCTATCCGAGAAGGTACACTAAACCGAAATCTAACCGGTTTCAGTTCGGTTCTCCTTCTTGTACCGGTCTTAGTTATCTGTTCAGTTTTATTGTTGTGCTAAATGAATTACAATGAATATGATCACCTTAATCCGGTTAATTGTATAAGATAACCGGTTATTTATTGCAGGTAGGAAATTTTTTGCACTGCATTAGCCGGTTTATAGCTGGTTTTGCAATCGGTTTCGCTAGCGTATGGCAAATAAGTCTCGTCACTCTCATCATAGTCCCACTCATTGCGGTCGCCGGTGGCATCTACGCTTATGTCAGTACCGGACTCCTCGCCAGTGTCCGTAAATCATACGTCAAAGCCGGCGAGATTGCGGAAGAGGTCGGTAACTTGTACAACAAGAAAACTATATGAATGTGATTAATTTTATTTAATATCATGTACTTTGTTCGAGTTCAGGTGATCGCGAATGTGAGGACCGTACAAGCATTCACGGGAGAAGAAAAGGCGGTGAGATCATACGGAGAAGCTCTGAAGAATACGTACCTATACGGGAGAAAAGCCGGTTTAGCCAAAGGACTAGGACTCGGTTCGATGCACTGTGTTCTGTTTTTGTCGTGGGCTTTGCTTGTTTGGTTCACAAGCATCATTGTTCACAAGGGGATTGTTAATGGTGGCGAGTCTTTCACCACCATGCTCAACGTCGTCATCGCTGGCTTGTAAATATAAAAGTCTTATCCGTTCTACATTCGCTTTATTCCTCTGTTTTGTTGATTACAAAACACTCTGTTTTGGTTTTGTGTAGGTCTCTTGGCCAGGCAGCACCAGACATCTCCACGTTTGTACGAGCGAGATCAGCTGCGTATCCTATCTTTCAAATGATCGAACGGACCAAGGAGGTGAAAACAGGTCGTA
The DNA here is from genome assembly GCA_905132765.1 of Moricandia arvensis. Classification (NCBI taxonomy): domain Eukaryota; kingdom Viridiplantae; phylum Streptophyta; class Magnoliopsida; order Brassicales; family Brassicaceae; genus Moricandia; species Moricandia arvensis. The sequence continues at coordinate 209,050 of CAJHQP010000179.1, read as the reverse complement.
AGCTCGGGAAAGTAGACGGAGAGATTTGTTTTAAGGACGTGACTTTCACCTACCCGTCACGTCCTGACGTGGTGATCTTTGACAAGCTAAACCTAGTGATCCCTGCTGGGAAAGTCGTGGCTCTTGTTGGAGGAAGCGGGTCTGGTAAAAGCACGGTGATATCTCTAATCGAGCGGTTCTACGAGCCTAACGATGGTGCGGTGTTTCTTGACGGGAACGATATCAGATACCTTGATCTTAAGTGGCTAAGAGGACATATTGGTCTGGTTAATCAAGAGCCTGCCTTGTTTGCAACTACCATTCGTGAGAACATTATGTATGGTAAAGATGACGCGACTGATGAGGAAATCACACGTGCAGTAACGCTCTCGGAAGCAGGTTCATTTATCAACAAGCTCCCAGATGGATTAGAAACACAGGTCTGTCAAAATTATGATAGCTTGTTGTACAAGAAACAAGAAACCCTAGAGTTTACTTGTTATTCGGTTTTTACAGGTGGGGGAGAGAGGGATTCAGCTATCAGGTGGGCAGAAGCAGAGAATCACGATCTCGAGAGCGATCTTGAAGAACCCATCAATACTCTTACTAGACGAAGCGACAAGCGCACTAGACGCAGAGTCAGAGAAAAGCGTGCAAAAAGCTTTGGACAAAGTGATGGTCGGGAGGACAACGGTTGTGGTGGCTCATAGACTCTCCACCGTAAGAACCGCTGACATCATAGCCGTTGTTCATGGAGGAAACATCATTGAGTCCGGAAGCCACGAGGAACTCATCTCTAACCCGGATGGAGCTTACTCTTCTCTCTTACGTATCCAAGAAGCTGCAAACCCTAACGTAAACCACACTCCAAGCTTACCACTCAGGTACTAATGCTTAAACTTAAATAGTCTCAAAAAATTCTGACCATGAAAGTTAATCTTTCTTTCGTTTTTTACAGTACAGAACCCTTGCCGGAACGACCAATAACAAAGACGGATTTGACTTCCATGGATCAATCAGGAAACCAACTAGACACAAGCAGACAGGGAAAAGTAACACTGGGACGTCTCTACTCTATGATCCGTCCTGACTGGAAGTATGGACTCTTTGGGTTGTTTGGTTCCTTAGTGGCCGGTTCTCAAATGCCACTTTTCGCACTTGGGATCTCGCAGGCTTTAGTTTCTTACTACATGGACTGGGAGACAACTCAAAAAGAGGTCAAGAGGATCTCTATCCTCTTCTGTTGTGCCTCGGTCATAGCCGTCTTCTCACACGCCATTGAGCATACCACCTTTGGTATCATGGGTGAACGTCTCACTCTCCGTGTCCGTCAAATGATGTTTTCAGGTACGCACAAAACACAAAACTGCGGTTTCTGTCATAGGTCGGTTCTGGACACATCCGGAAAAGCCTCATTGCACAACTTCCAAATTATCGATTTTCTTTTTAAACTAAGATTAACTTAAAAATGTTTATGGTATCTTAAATTTCATATCCGGCCATGAATTCTACTATTTAATTGTATTCAAGTTGATTGATCTAATGCTTGGTTTGTTGTTTTTGTACATTTAGCCATCTTGAGGAATGAAATTGGATGGTTTGATAAAGTGGATAACACTAGCTCAATGTTAGCGTCACAGCTTGAAAGCGACAGCACTTTGCTTAGAACGATCGTGGTCGATAGATCAACAATTCTATTAGAGAATTTTGGTTTAGTTGTGACATCTTTCATCATTTCTTTTACACTCAACTGGCGTCTCACTCTTGTTGTTTTGGCAACATATCCATTGATCATAAGTGGACATATTAGTGAGGTAAAAATCAGTTTTTTTTCCGCGTTTTCTTTCATATTTAAGCAATTAGGTATTTATATTTTATGTTGTTGTATTTGTTAGAAACTTTTCATGCAAGGCTATGGAGTAAACTTGAATAAAGCGTATTCAAAGGCTAACATGTTGGCTGGAGAGGCTATTAGCAACATTCGAACCGTTGCTGCCTTCTGTGCCGAGGAGAAGGTTCTTGAACTTTACTCCAACGAGCTTCTAGAACCTTCAGAACGTTCTTTTAGGCGTGGACAGACGGCTGGGATTTTGTATGGCGTCTCTCAGTTCTTCATCTTCTCCTCCTACGGCCTTGCCCTCTGGTATTTTCATACACAGAAATTAAGTAGAGAAGATTTGCAAAAGATATTGATATGTTAGATGTATTTACAGGTACGGATCGGTTTTGATGGGGCTAGGACTATCAACTTTCGAGTCGGTGATGAAAACATTCATGGTTTTGATCATTACTGCGTTAGTGATGGGTGAAGTGTTGGCTCTAGCCCCTGATATACTTAAGGGAAACCAGATGGTTGCTTCGGTTTTCGAGCTGTTGGACCGAAGAACTCAGGTAGTTGGAGATAAGGGCGAGGAGCTGGGTAATGTGGAAGGTACAATTGAGCTCAAAGGTGTCCATTTCAGCTATCCTTCACGGCCTGATGTGACTATCTTCCGCGATTTCGACCTGAGAGTTCCTTGTGGGAAAAGTATGGCCCTGGTGGGACAAAGCGGGTCCGGGAAGAGTTCGGTTCTTTCACTCATTCTCCGGTTCTATGATCCTACAGCCGGAACCATCATGATAGACGGTGAGTGCCAGCTCCTTTACTTACTTCAGTCACAAGAAACTCTAATTATAGGTATCTTGCAACACAAAGAAATTTGTTTTAAAATCAAAATTGTTACAGGACAAGACATCAAGAAACTGAAACTGAAATCTCTGAGAAGACACGTAGGTCTGGTCCAACAAGAACCGGCTCTGTTTGCAACAACTATCTACGAGAACATCTTGTACGGAAAAGAAGGGTCTCTAGAATCTGAAGTCATAGAAGCAGCTAAGCTTGCAAACGCTCACGACTTCATCTGCTCTCTCCCTGACGGCTACTCAACACAAGTCGGGGAACGTGGCATTCAGATGTCAGGTGGCCAGAGACAGAGGATCGCTATTGCTAGAGCCGTCCTCAAGAATCCAGCTATTCTGCTACTTGACGAAGCCACAAGCGCCTTGGACGTTGAATCAGAGCGTGTGGTAAGCTTTTTTCCTTATAGGGTTTGGATCAAGATTACTCATAAAGACTTAAACGGGTTTATACTAATGATATTGTTAGGTACAACAAGCATTGGATAGGCTAATGAGTAACCGGACCACGGTGGTAGTGGCTCACCGGTTGTCGACGATCAAGAACTCAGATATGATAAGTGTGATACAAGAAGGTAAGATCATAGAGCAAGGCAGCCACAACAGCCTCATTGAGAATGAGAATGGTCCTTACTCTAAACTTATCAATCTTCAGCAGCAGCAAAGATCCTGAACAATTACATTTTCTCCTCCGTTCGTTCTTTCATGATGATCTGATCATGTTTTTCATATTTTATTTGATGTTCTACGTCTCATTGGTCTTCTAATTTATAGTTTGCTACTTACAAATGATTGGTTTTCCTCATAAACATAAAATAATTTATATTGTTCAGTACCCATTGTTATAAGTAGTCCATTAAACGTTCAAATGATAATCTCATGTACGGATGTACCAAACATCTAATATTCTACAATACCTATATGTAAGTATATACAAATATTAGGAACAAAAAAGTTTTAAGTATTTTGAGTAACAGCTTATTATCTGTTAAAAGACGTCGCAGCTACTCTTCTTCCCTGAAAAAGCTGGTGGTTGTTCAGTTGTTCATTCAATTTCAGAGTATGACACCTAACTTGTAAACCAACTTTCCAGCTTCATTTATTTTGATTTGTTATAACGTCTAAACAAATTAGTTTTAAAGAAAACATTTCCCTTACTTTTATGCGTCTTTACAGCAAAGCAGACATCTATCAGTTGTTTAACCAAAAAGAATAGATAGAGAGTTGTAAACAAGACCTAAATATTTGGTTTGGACTTGGAAACTTGAGATCTCTTGGTGACTGAATCTTCTCTCTTTTGGGTAGCCTCTAATCTACCAAGAGGGTTTGACTTTTTCATGATTTCGTTTTTAACTTAGACCTTGAGTTCCTGACAGTGGTCTCCTCATGTGTTATTATCATCTCATGAACATATAAGAGGAAACTCTTCATCTTTATGGGTTGTGACGGTGTAGCAAGGAACTCTTCATCTTTATGACCAAAGCGAAGACGGCGAAGCACGGTATATGCAACACTGTCACTCCCAAGTACCTGCATAAACATTAGTAAGCGATAACAGTAAGTGTTTTTCATTGAAACTTTTATGCGAGACATACTAAATATAAAGAGTTTATGAATGCTACCATAAGGGTGCGTATGGCGAAGAAAGATCAAGAAATTGATATGGCCACCTGCAAAACATGTATAAAAAAATCTCTTAAAACTCTTAGCCTCTATGAAGAAAATAAAATGGTGGAAGAAGTGTGTACCATAAGTTCTTGAAGGCATGGATTATCCATTGGTAGGCCACGAAACTGCAGCTCCAAAATACAAAGTAAGAGATCCGGAACACCGGGAAGCGCTGGAACAGTGAGGAAACAAGATCTTTTTGGTTAAGTTCTCAATAAGAAAAGGCAAGAGATTCATGTATCCGCACACTTCTTTTTTGAAGACTTACCAGTGAATTGAGACATGTGTCACCGAGGAGAAATACAGCGTTGAGAGAATGCATACAAACATCTAGCTGCAATCCAAATAAGATAATGTAAGGGAAAAGTGATCATCTAGAATGAACCCTAAACATTCAAGAGAATTGGAATCAAACGGTATTAGAGGCAGAACTTACAAAACTCAGCTTGTAACCATTAGTAAACGGGTAGATTATCACCCAAAACACGATATCTGTTAGCACAACAGCACCAGCACAAGTCTGCCACAACAGAAAACTTTGCAAGTAATTCTAAAGCTTTGAGATGGCATTATACACTCTTCACTCTCTCAGGTCTCAACAAGATGATTTAGGAGAGAAAAAAGAGAGAGACTTACTTGGAAGAGGACTTGAAAGATGTAAACCCAAAACCCTGCTGCTTCTCTGACGGGTGCTTCTGAATGTGGTATAGGAGATTTTGGCGTAGTTCCAGCCTCATCACGGGTGATTGGTGGTCTATAAGTGCCTTGTTCTGCATCATGTATACTAGTATAACTCTCTCTGTTACCACTAGCTTCTTTATTGTAGATGCAGCATCCATAAATAGATAACAACGAAGCATACTACGGCAACAAAGAATCGCGGATTCAGTCAGTGTATGAAACTAAGACAGTAACCTCAACATGGGAATTTCAAAGAGAGATATACCCCAAAGTAGATTGTGACAAGAGTAAACGTCCACCTGATTCACCAACAAAGTTAGAATCTTTTTCATTCACTTCAAAGATTCATAAACATGAAAAGTAAGTGAAAAGATTTAAATCTCACTGAGTGTAGAAGTAAAATATGCCACCTCCATCACGAACAACATTTGAAATGAGTAGAGTCAGCATTGCAACAAATGAGAATACTCTAAGGACAAGCAACCAACTAGGGTGGACTCTTTTAAAACATGTAGTCCAAGCTTCGTCTTGGAACAATGTCCCAGGGTGTTCTCGCTGGCTCTCTCCTTCTCTTCTTTTCCCTTCGTATCTCCATATGAGAACTGCTGCTAACACCAATGGAGCTAAGAGGATTAATGCGCAGAGGAGGACCCTCCAGTTCAACCAGTAACTTGAGGCGGTTGTATCAGTAGCCATGCGTCAAACAGAGTCCTAAGATTCCAACAAAAAAAAAAAAGCAAAAGGTGAAACCTTTTTTTGTATTAGCAGACAACAATCAGAATATCACTCCTTCCATTACCTAAATCATAAATAAGAAGATTATAATTCTCAAAAAGGTTATCATATAGAGAAGATTATATGTATATGTAGCTAAAACAGAACATACAGAGAGAAGTGAATCCTAAGAACACAAAAGATTACAAAATACCCTTTTGTTCAGATGATTCAGACAAGACTCTCTACCGCATCCTCTCAAGTCTGAAAAGAAGTGAGAACCGTTCAGAGACCCACCAAAAAAAAGCAGAGCTCTTTGTCGTTATATTATCCTATTACTAGTTGGTTGACATAGGAAGCAAGAGGAAGGTGGAAAAACTCCTTTTGTCTTCTCGTGCGCATATCCTTTTTATTTAATTCGATCGGAATTTCGGATTTTCCCGACCAATCGCGATTGTTTTGTTACAAGGCCGGTTATTGTCGGTTTAATGTATGGTTCCCTTCGTTTATTTTGTTGGTTTAACGTTACACCATACCAATTAAGCTTGTACTTCTGCCTGTTGACCAAAATAAACGAACAATTTTACAAATATACAGGAATTGCTTTTTATTTTCCACTTATAAATCATAGTTTTTTTATATAAAATATCCATAGTTTCAATCAAATCTTTTGGCATATGGATTTGTTTTTAATCCAAATATGGTATACTGGCTGGATTGGTTTAGCCTTTGTGTCACAGTTTATAGGTTATCTAAGAGCATGATTAATGCAAATTTCTTAGATAATCTCTTACTATTAAAATATAAAAAAAAATTAAAAATATGAAATGATTTCTTTTATTTAAGAGATGTAAAGGCAAGATCAACCAAAGGTTTTTAGAGTGGGGTTTTTAGTTTTTTTAAGAGATGTTTTTAGTTTTTTTAAAAAACGTTTTAGCTTTTAACTAAGAAAATGTAAAAACCGAAACGTTTTCTAATCGAAAAGTATAAGAAAAAGTGAAGTTATAAGTGAAGAACCTCACCATAAAAGATTTGGATTAATCATGGCCTAAAAAATATCTCTTAATTTAGTCTTTAATTTTTCTTTCACATGTCATTTTATAAATGGTTTATTTTATTTTAATAAAATAAAATTTAATTATATAATTATTTTATTATTAAAAGTTATTTAAAAGGTTTTAGTGGTATCCACCATTAATCATGCTCTAAGCGATTGAATCAGATGAAGCAAGATAAAAAACGTAAAATAATTCGTACAAGGGTTTTTCAATCTAGGCTGTATCTAAACAAGCAAGCTTAGAAAATAGATCACACAATTATAGATAAACCTTTTCACATAAAAGGTCTACATATAAGCAGATGACTATAATAAATTAAGTTTCAAGCTTTTTCTATTAAATATCTAGAAGCCTAAAGCAAAGTCTTCACTGTATCCTTCTCGCAAACCTTGGCGATCTCCGAACATATCCACCTGATCAAAAGTCATGTCAAAAAAACAGGGAGAAAAAAAAAAGAATCGTTTCAAACATCATAATGTCATCCAAATTTTAGCAAAAAAACATCATAATGTCATGATGTTTGGTAGATATGTGGATTGAGAAATTAATTTGGAATTTATTTACGATTAAATCTTACTTAAGAATGGCCTGGGAGAGACAAAATGGCCATACGTTTCAAAGAAGTCCTTATTTTCTCTTTGAAGTCCTCTCCAAACTGCAAACAAAACAAAAAGAAAACATTTGTGACTTTCTATTAATTAATGTGTCGACCGCCGATATAAAAATGACTAACATGATCCAAACGTCGTAACAATATTCACCTCAAAAATTTTGGACCTATATCTAAAATATCATAACTAGTTTAACGAACCCTTAAAACACGTCAAAAAAAATAAAACGAAAACAACTTTGATATATAGATTGTGGAGAAACAAAGGCTATATATGTGTAATGGTTGTAGAGACTAACCGGTGAGCGTAACGAGCGGTAGAATGCTTGCGTGATGGTCTAACGCCTTGGCGCATTCGTCACGAGTCATACGGAGTAGAATGCATCTCTCTATCATATGTTGAACCTAACAAAACCGACCACTAATGTTCAGGATTATTACAAATTAAAAAATGTGTATGTATACATACCATGTGAATGTATGAATGTGGTTGGCAATGGAGACAAGGGAGGTTGTGTTGTGGTTGATCATCATGATGAGTACACATTTTATTTCTTCTTTTTTGAAGATCCTTCTTCTTCTTCGGTCTCCAGTTAATTTGGGGACAAATCCAAGAACTCTGGAAGAGAATTATGTGAGTTATAACAGAAAGATACAAAACATGAAGATATTTTTTTGTGACAAGATTATGAAGCTTTTATATACATACACATGTATATACATGCGATGATACACATGTGGGTATATTTGGATAGTGTTATTTAATGAGTTATCCAAGAGAAATCCAAGTGAAGGGCTACAAATAGAGGAGAGGATTCAAAGGATAGATTCTCTATCTGTCACTTTTTCAACTTGATCACAATTTTTTTAAGTTGAAACTAACTTGTCTTTTGACTATGACTTCACAGTTCACTTTTGTTTTTGTCTTACTTGTGGAAAATATATTATCTAGCAAATTTTAATTAGGGTTTTTGTTTGTTCATTTAAACGGGTAATGTGGATTTGAAAGACTAAACTACCGGGCGAAAAGCTTTTGGCGACTTCTAAACCACTCAAACTGATATTCAAATTTGAACCAAACCCATTCCAAAACTTAATTTTCATTCGTTGTGGTTGGTCCTACGAAATTATTGTAAGAAAATCGAAATATTATCCCTAGATTATGTAAAATTCCTTAGCGGCGAATGAATAAATGGTTGTATGAAATATAGTGCCAAATTCTGGATCAGTATGACGTATTTGGCTAAAAGCATGTAACAAAAGTGAATGGTCCCTCGTAAACGTTTGCCTTTTGAATTGTGTGGCCAACCAAATGCCACTTAAATCATGCATACACGACAAGTTTTCTGTGTAGAAGAACCTTGAAAGTTAAACTATGAGGTTCTCGGCAAATTTAGAAGATTAGTGTTTGAGACTTATGAGTGTGTGTATGTGAATTAAATGGGCCGTAAGTCTACCTACCAAGTCTCAACTCTTGTGCATTGGCAGGAACTGCTCTCTAATGTTACATGAAATCTGTGGCCAACTAAATGCCACTTGAATCATGCATACACGTTGAGTTTTGTGTATTTGAGGCAACTAGAAAATTGAACTATGAGGCACTCCGCAAATTTAGAAGATAAATGTTTGTGATGACTGATGTGGTTCTTGTGACTGACGAATGTGTGTGTATGAGTTCAATGGGCCTTAGGTCTAGCTACCAAGTCTCAAGACTCTCAACTCTTGTGCACTAGCAGGAACTGCTCTCTAATGTTAAACACTACGATTCTTTAAGATCCTTCCAAAAACCAACATGTATAGACCCTTTGATCTTCATTGATCGGATTAAAATGTCAGTGTTACTGAGTTAAAAGATGAGCAGCAACGATTCAAGCATTTCATAGGTAAAATAGATTCTACCATCACAAGGATTGGATAGGGCAATCAAATCTTGAATGTGAACAGTTGAAACGCAATCAAAAATATGGAAAGATTATCTTAGTATAGTTGTGAGCTTGTAATAATATGGAGATGACATGTACATGAAACTCCATAACGATGGGGAGACCTGGTAATACTAGTATATTACTCCCTCTGTTTCTTAATAAGGGTCACTTTGACATTTTTCACACAGATTAAGAAAGTGATTGAAATGTGTGTATGTTGTTATTAATTACACTTATTTGATCAATAGTATTTGAGATAAATATAATTATTTATTAAATCAATGCAGATTGCAATTAATTTTCAGCTGAAACTAAGTATAATTTGTATTGGGATTCTAAAGTGACACTTTTTATGCAACAAAAAAAAATGTTAAAATGACACTTATTATGAAACAGAGGGGGAGTAGTATTCTCTTTCTTTCATCATGCAAGAATTATATACTGTAGCCAGTCCAGAGCTCGAAAGAAACATAATAGTTTTAGAAAATCTTGCACCTACATTTGACTCAAATACGATAGATGCAAATTATCATCGTAGCTTTGAATCAAATTATTTCTGAAATTAATTGAAAAGCTCAAGGTTTCTTACATTCCTTCAACCTTGGTTGGCTTAGTTCAGTTTCTTTGTTACAAGAAATATATTTAGAGCTGTATAGAGAATCTCTGTTAACAGTTTGAAAAGAAAACAAAGGTTCACTGGGCATAGTGTGGTAAAGCATAACAAATCCTTTTTGTTTGAAAACAACAAATCTTCACCAGATATTAGTTGGATATCGTGTAAAACGTTACCAAAAAAAAGAGAACCCAAAAAAATAGTACACATATTTTTTTTTGGGGTAAAAAAATAGTACACATAATAATAAATTGATTGCGTCGGTGTAGTTGCAACCACTAGAAACCTTTAGCTTTTTCCTTTTTTTTCAAACACTCATCTAAATGATATTCCCACTCAACCACATAACCAAAAGTTAAACCAAAAATCCTATAAACACACAAAATCTGAGTTTAAAATCAAACCAACTCGAATCATAAAACAAAACTAATAAAGCTTTGTAGTTTCAACTATACATATTTAAATAGATTTAGCAATACGATACTATTGAATTAAAAAAAAAATTGTATTTATTAGGTAAAGTGATTACTCTCATTTCCTATTTTGTCGACGAACCAATATCAACAAGCCTGTCCACTACATTCTTTTCATATAATTTTGTATTTTAAATTCCCCACCGTTCACTTCCTTTTCCAACAATCCAGATTTTATATTCAAAACATTACGATTGATTATTGCAATATTTTAATAAACTATGGCAATTATTTTCGTCTTTTAACAAAAAAAAAAAGAAGAAGAATTAATTTTGCCTCCGACAAAACTGGCGTGCGATGGTTTAGTCCGGTCCAAGTTTCCAGAAAGTCATACGGTAACTACCAACTACTACTAAAGGGAGCTTCCCTTCCTTCCCCGCCAAAAAACTTACCCGCCATATTTGCCCAACGACCAGGCGCGTGTGGGTCCCACTCGTAATTAAAACGGCTCTTTAACACACCGAGATCACGGCGGACACGTTCTCTCCTTTTGATCTCTTCTCCTTCCGTTACACCGTCGCATGAACTTGGGGTTAAATTTAAATGAAAAGACGTAAATAACCTTTCAGGTTAGTTGACCATCTCTCTTCTGGTTACCATAATTTTCCATGCTATAGAATCCCGTGTCAAGACTTTTTGAATTTGACGTGAAGCGATTATTTCATTATTAGTATTATTTTATCTTTCTCTGCATATTCACACTTACATTTCGCATTACTAGAATAAAAACATGGTTGCCGAGTGCGCGAGTATATTTTAGAGATATGATATTATAGTCAAATGTTGAAATAAAATTTGAATTTTCCACATGTAAACATCGTCGTTAAAATATAAAAATATTAAATGATTTCAATGGTTATATATGTGTAATTCATACTTTGATACATTAAAAACTACTGACGTCGCAGTTGATATTCATATGGTTCCAATGACTAGATACATGTGAAATAATGAGGTTTCTAATACAAGTTTTTATTGCCAGTTTGCGCTTATATATTAATCATGCGGTTTCAATAAGTTATTGCTCTCATACGCGATCACACAGCTGTGTTTACATCTAACTTAGCTTGATCACACTAATCATGTTCCATGTTTTTTTTTCCATCAGTAAATTTTGAAACATAATCTATCTTTGTATTTACTTTTAGTCAAAACAAATCGAGAATTCAATGTATTGCTATGTGTAGGTATTTAGATGTTTTAAAACGCCTTACTTTTCTAGTCAATAAGATAAAGTAAAACAACTTAAACTAGCTAATCTCATTATGTCATTACTTAATCATAATAACAAAGTGGTTATGAATACTTATCAACTATGCTTACATTTCAAAAACGTTTTCTTAACATTAAAAACATTAATCATAATTATACGTTTATAAAAGATGACACGTCAAAAAAACAAATTTAAGAAATCAATAATCTAATTTAATAGTAACCTTTTGTTTTCTTATGGTTTATTGGTAGAAACGTATTCAAGTAAAAGGCTTAATGGTAATGAATAGGTTTTTGTTAAAAATGAGTCAAACCTACCATCTTTAACCAAAAAAGAATGAAAAGCTGGCTTAACGAGGGAGAGATGATAACACACAACACAACTCACCAGAGAAGAAAAAGCAGCACCACCGGTTCCTCTTGTTTCTTTGGTGATTTACATTTATTTCTATCATCATCATCATCAACCATTTTTTTGGGGGGGGTTTTCAAAATTTAATATAAAAAAAAAGAGTTACTGTATTTTTGTCATTTAAGTAAAATATTGAAACCATTCTTCCACCACTTTCTTTCATCACTCTGTCCTGCTCCATCGCACCCGCTCAATTACTCATATCATAATCCATCATCATTCATTTTTTCTTTTGTATTCTTCCCTTCACTTTTCTTTATTCAAAAATACTCTTAAAAAAATCTTGTGGCTTTAATTTTGTTGGATCTTGTTGTTGTTCATCTTCTTCTATAGCCGTTTCATCTCAACACAAATCTTTTCTTAATCAAGATCCCTCATTCATCGGTTTGTCTCTCTATTGATTTCTTGAACTGTCTTTTATCAGTTTAAAATTTATTGTTTTGGACTTTAAAAAAAAAACAAATTTTAACAAGAATCAAGCTTCTTTTGTTATATAAGTCATGATGATGATTTTGTTTCTTCTTTTGCAGGATCTGTAAGGAAAACTAAGATTTGCTAAATCAATCTGACAAAGGTATTATTATTATTATTATTTTTTTTGGACAATTACAATTTCTTTAGGGACTCTGTTTCTGGATTACTGATCCTTCTTTGAATTTTTGTAATCTTTCCTTCTTCTCTTAGATTTTAGTACCATAAATCAATAAGTTAATAAATATGCAAGTTTGACTATTGACTATTGAATGAACCAATCAATCCGGCAAAATCTTCAAGGTCATATTTTTCTCTTTGATTATATATTCAACATCAAATCTGTTCTATGATGTTGAATATATAATCAGATTTTTCTCTTTGATTATATATTCAACATGACCTTACATTTCTCTGCTCTGTAAATCTAAGTTGGTAAATGGAATCATAAGTTCCAAATTGTTATATGTAACTTATGTTTCATGTTATGTTCTTGGCTAATGGCTTTCTTCTTCCTTTGTTTTGCAGGCTTCATACTTGTATTAGTATCCTAATTTCACCTAGAGATTCCAAATACTTTACCAGTGTCCATAAAGTTTTACATACACATTCATTGAAGAAGAAGAAGATGCTAAGTGGAAACAATGGAAACACTGTACCACCGGTTTTCATGAACGAGAACCAGTTGCAGTACCAGACAAACACACAATCCGATCAGCTTCACCTCCTCGGAACCAGTAAGTTTGTATCATCATTATGTCTTAATCTCAATCTAGAAGCTTGATTTAACTCGAGAAACTGAGACTCATGTCTTTCTTTCTTTATGTGCAGTGGGGGGAGGTGGGTGCACTACTGTTGATCCAGTAAACTATTTTGCTAATGATAATCTGGTTCCTATGGTTCGGCCTAATAAAAGAGGGAGGGAAGGAGAAAGGATTAGTAATAACAACATCCAAAGGCAACATCAGCTTCAGATGTCTCTGAACTATAATCACAACAATTATAATGTTCAAGAAGAAGCCCCCAAGGGGAATCTTGTCTCCACTGGTCTTAAACTGTCTTATGATGACGAAGAACGCAACTCTTCAATGACTTCTGCTAGTGGCAGCATCATAGCTGCTTCTCCATTCTCTCAGTCGCTGGATGATAGTCTTCGGATCCACCTCCATAGACAACAAGATGAGCTTGACCAGTTCTTAAAAATCCAGGTACTGATCGTCTCTGTTTATGTTCTGTCTTTTGCTCTTAAGGTTCTTAGTTATGTAATGTGTCTGTTTGGTTTTCAGGCAGCTCAAATGGCGAAAGGACTGAGAGACATTAAGCAGAGACAGATTGCGTCTTTTCTCAACACAATAGAGCAAGGAGTGAGCAGGAAGCTTCAAGAGAAAGATCAGGAGATTGAAATCATGAACAAGAAGAACAAGGAGCTCGCGGAGAGGATAAAGCAAGTGACAACAGAAGCTCAGAACTGGCATCACAGAGCACAGTATAATGAGTCTGTGGTAAATGCCTTGAAGAATAATCTGCAACAAGCAATGTCACACAACAACAACAAAAAGAATGTGATTGCTGTTGCAGATCAAGGTAAAGAAGGATTTGGGGACAGTGAAATAGATGATGCAGCTTCATCATACATTCTTCCAAATAACAACAATAACAAGATGGGAAACCAGAGGATGAGATGCAAGATGTGCAACGCAAAGGAAGTATCAGTGTTGCTTGTGCCGTGTAGGCACTTGAGTTTGTGTAAAGAATGTGATGTCTTCACTGGTGTTTGTCCTGTTTGCAAGTCTTTGAAAACTTCTAGCGTTCAGGTCTTCTTTTCCTGAGGTTTGTGACCACATAAATGGAACAAAGGAAAAGAAGAAAACAAAAGAGTCCTTTATATATAATTTTCAACTTATATAAAAGTTATTGTTGATACTGTTACATATGAACAATAGCTTTCGTATATGAGATGATTCTGCATATGAAATATCTTTTTCTCCTATCCTTAGGAATATGTAAACTATAACAAAATATGAATGAAAATGATATAACACTGCATAATCGCCAGACTGTTTTTTTTTTTTTTTGTTACTTTCTTCTTGTATGGTTCTGTGAAATGATGACTTACCCATTCACGATAATGAGTCCTCTGTGATGTTTGGCGATAACATGTCCTCCGTTTTGAACTTCTTCAATGATTTCACTTTCATTCCAAACAACTTTCAAGACCTGTGATGTTAAGCAAGAAACACAGTAATCTTGTGTAGTCACTCACAATTATCCATCTTCAGTGCTACCACTTATTAAATATGCTTACTCAGTTCACGAATAACTGTTAGATAAATCTCTCGTTTCTTGTCAAGATGGAAATCAAGATTCATGCCTTCATCATCCTTATACAGCAGTAATGATGTCAAGAGAGCAACACGCCTGAAATCTTTGATATCTTCAAGAAGAAACCCTGCAAAAATACGACCAAAACAACCCGTTATAGAGTTACATACATATGCTCTGCTATAGTGTTATACAATTCCTATAGTAACGAAAGGAACATGGCTTAACTCTATAGTGATTCTTTTTTTAAAGATGGGCGTAGCATGATACTATAGTGGCTAAACATCTGTGACTACTCTTATTTTTGATGTAGCCAGGACCTCTGGATCATTTAGGGAGTTGGGTTCTCAATAGCATCAGTAGGCCCAGTCAAGCTTGTCAAGTTGAAAAGGACCCTTCAGCTGAAGAAGGAGAATCAACGCCAGAAACCTCTCCGCGTATATTGATAACCTGGAGCACAAGGATTTTGTTACCATGATAATGATGCACTTGGGAACTAAGACACTGAACAATGAAAATAAACAGATCTCACTGTTTCGGCGTTAGTGACAATAGAAACCTGGAGAAGAGTTCATGTTTTGTTTGCTTAGAGAGCCAAACTCAAGATTCTTAAAAAAATACAATACTCATTGAAGGTAACGAGTTCAGGTGTTTGAATTAGGTTCCACATAACTACCATGTAGGCTCGGCAGAGGCTAAAGAAGCAACAATACGGGTGATGCAAAATAAGTCTAGCAATGTGCAAGAGTAGAAAAGAGAGACAAACCTTGCACCTGTTATATTATATATGGGAATCGATTAGCCAAAAGTTACAAAACAATAACAACAGAGAACAAAACGAAAGATATGGGACATAAACACAAATACCGTAGCGAATGGGCCGTTAAAACAGTGAGATTTAAAAAAACGTTTTATAGGGTTTGGTACGTTAATGGGCCTTTCCTTCTTCTTTCACTAAATGAGCCCTATGTTATGGGCTTCTTTTTTCACTCTTATCTATTTCTTTGCTGGCTTTTCTAAAACTATTTGTTGGACATGGTGTAACAAACGTGTATTCGGCCCTGCTCCTGACAAAATAAGTCCGGTCAAGAACAGTATATAGAAACATGTTTTCGAACAGTACAAAAAAATGTTAAGATAACTAGCTATTTAAAGGAAAAAAAAAGTAAAAGAAATTAGAAAGTAGACAATGGTTGGCGTTGACAAAAAAAAGAAGAAGAGAGACAATGGTAGGGAAGGACATTAATGTAATTGGCAAGGACGTTGCGTGGAGTTCACGGGGCAGCAAATAAACACAACAGGAAGTGTAAAAGGGTTCACGAGCGACACTGCGCTTGAAGACGCTATATAGAACTGCAAGTATGGAACCTTTTAAATTTCGTAAAGCCAAAAGATAAAACAAAAAGTTAGTTGATCCAAAATCAAATAAACGATAGCCACATGAAGGAAATATATAACGTGTTACAACGGTTTATTAAGAATATATTAAATAATTGATCCGAAGGAAGGAGGTCATATATAAGATGAGTATATAATCAAACCGTCGTGGGTTTACACAGAATGATGATGATTAATATTTTAGTTTGTTTTGTTGTTAATATAGATGTATCCGATCATACAAACGACCAGTACAACGGGTTTGAAAATGTGTTAAGCATCTTCGATTGAAAACTTGGCATTTCAGATAATACTATTTGTATCTAATTCTCATTACGATCAAATTTTTATCACGACAATAAATAATTTTTTAAAGATTTAGTGGGTTGACGACCCGCCAAATCTCCTAAACTATAAAAAGAATGGATATATATATATAAAACGAATATAAATGATATCGTGCGAAAAGATTATACTACTTTTTATCAATATCGTTTCATTCATGATGATTTTCGTTGATTTACCGGGTTAATTCTTCAAGTATAAAATCTATAATTTATATCCACCTATTGACTACGTGTATTACCATGATTATATATACATAAATTTGCCTGATATTTTCTTTTCAAATGCGTGAATTCAGTTTAAAAACGTATAATGCAGGTAACCTATAATTATGATATATACAAATATATGTATGGTTGGCGTGTATTAGAGATATGGTCCGCTCCACAAAACATAAGTTCTACTTTATCAAGAACAGAAAATAAAAGATTGGCACGGGATAGAGTCGAGCTGTGAAGTCAAAGCCAAATGTTTTGTTGTTATTACATATCCAATAATTACAAAAGTCTCGTGCACCTTACAGATTCGTTATGTTTATAATATATCTACTAGATAAATATAGTAGTCGCATCTATTTTTGACTTATGCGATTTATGAGTTGTTGTACACGTCAAAGTATAAAATAAACAAGATTTATAAGTATCCACGTATCTGATATTTCTTGATGATCTCTGTAAACGTATAACAAATGTAGTATGCACAACTGATTAACGATGTGTAAAGAAGTTTTTGAACATTATTAATTGTTTCTTACCGTCTCGTAACTAAGAGCATCATTATTGGGGTTTCTCTAGTGGGTTTCTTAAGTTGTGGGACCCATGAACAGTGTAAGGATCGGTTACAAAAACTATAGATTAAGAACCGGTTTTTATGGGTTTCTTACACTGTTCATAGGTCCCACTAACACGTGGCGGCTCACGATTGGTTCACTTTAAAAAAAAAAGTAAAAAAAAAAAAAAAAACAAAAACCCAAAGGGTTTCTTGTATTAATGATGCTATAAGAGCACCAACAAAGATAGGCAACATGTTTTGTCCACCTACAAGTCTTCGATTATATAAATGCAACGTTAGCTTTAGGCTTAGTTTTAATAAATGATTTGTCTGACACATATCTTGATTCTTCAGGATTCTTTCCTTAGATTTGATAAAAAATAATTTTGTTTTTGTACTTATTCGTCTCGTGCAACAATGAACAGTGGCATTTTCGATGATTTTAATGAAATAGAAGGTCATTTAGAGGGGATGTATTTGGACTTATATATTTGCTGAGTAAGTAAAACTGAAACTAACTGTAATCTCAGTAAAGAAGCTAACGTGTCTCTGGTCTCTGACCTATCTTCGCATATTTAATAGGAGTAAGACGTAGCCAAAACCATTTTAACTTTCATGCATTGTCGTGTACCGTGAACTATAGCAATACAGTAACATTTTTGCAACTAGCATTATTGGTAATGTTAAAAAAAAACTAGTATTATTGACAATGTTGATTATCGTATTATATATATTTATTAGGAATATGTGCACGCAAGATCGTATTTGAGCAAAAGCAACATACAAAAGGGCGTTCTAAAAGTTCCCCTAAAATCATTTTGAACCTCATTCTACTTTTTGTTTTAAAATGGAGTTTGAAATGAAAAAATACTCTAGTTTTATTCAGTTTTACACTTCATATTAGAATGACAATTTAATTACTGGATAAATAGTATAATAATTTTATTTTATATTTATTATATATTCTTTTATCGCTCCAAATTAAATAGAATTAAAATAAAACTTAATTTCATTATGAAGTTACTCAATTTTAGAAAAAGTTATAATACATTGAAACTGCTCTAGTTTTACAAAGTAAAAAACCATAACAATGTTAAAGATTACGATTAACCATCAAGTATAAAACGTAAGAAAATTCCCTAGCCATTATTATTTAGTTTCTAGAAAAGAATACATTGAAGTTTATAAATATTTGCCTATTAACCAATAAGTTCAACGTTTCATGTGATGATATTTTTGACACTATTCTCAATTTTGTTGTTTATTTTAATCTACAGAATCAGAAATATTAGATAGGCAACAGCTTTTTGGCTGTCAAGAAGAGGACTGTCGAATCACATATATGTGTGTTCATCACATGATACTTTACTATTTGCATAATAGTAAATCAATATTTAATCACGATAATTTATAATTGTAATTAATTCTGAAAATCATAATGGAGATAAATATTAGTTGTGCATTTTTTTTGTTCTATAAAGAATTTAGGACAAAACAGACAACTTCCATTTTTCCAGCTTACAACAGTTGAAGCTAGCAATGTTTTTTGTATTATTCCTCAATTTTAATTTTATTTGACGACGACGAAATTGTGTAAAACTATGAGCGCACAACGCTTGTTCTGAAATCTCAAGATGGTTTATGCTTATCCGTACAAGACTCTGCACAATTGCGTGTATATATTAATTCAATTTGTCAAAAAATATATATTAATTCTGCATTTTAAATTTTGTACAATTAGCTCATAATGTATTCAGTTTTGTTTAACGTGTTTATTAAATAACTGGCTACTATTTATGTAGTCATCTTGTAGAAATAATGTACCTAAAGCAATTTGGACAAAAGCAATGAAATATTCGTTTCGGTTTCCAAATTTTTTTTACCACTTTTAACATAAATTTAAGCTTCTAAACTATGAAAAGAATATTTACCAAAAACATTAAAAATATTTATAATTTTTAATTTTTTAAAATTATTTACAGATCTGATTTTGACGAAAAAACATAGTTTAATATTTAAAGATAAACATTTGAAAATAGTTTTATTAGTGATAGAACATTATATAATTAAGGGAATAAAAATCAAACCGCAGTGAATGTAATTTAAGACTTAAATGTTGTTGACAGAAAATTACGAGTAAATAATTATATTTAAATAAGAATAGAGAAATCTTCTCCCCGTTTTTTAGAGCACCATCTCAATTCCAAACCATTGTCCCCCATTCATTTTTTTATGATTAGAAACCCCCTGGAGCGTTTCAATTCCAATTTTTTTTTCACCTAAAGCTATTATTGAATGCTAGACTAATCTCTAAAAATAATAATAGCAATGTTAATATATGCTCAATCAAGTTTCATTTAAGGAAATACTTATTTGAGACATGATGCCATTTATTCCATATATCTACAATTAAGACACAATTTATAGGTTTTATGATCAAATTTCTCGGAAATGAATAAATACTTTCTAAAACTTAATACAGTAATAGCATGTGGCACTGGCAGAATACGATTCTTTTGAGTTCTGGCTAAACAATCATACCAATAAAAAAAACGACCACACCGGTAAATGTACAATCTGAGCTTCATCAATGCGCCTAACGTATTTACTAGTTAGACCCAGTACCTCTGGTCGAAGTAAAATGTCTAGCTAGCTAATATCAACAGAAGGCAGTTAATGTAATTTGAAAATGTTATAGTACTATCTTACATGAAATTTCATAGTGTTTATATATATAACGACATAAAACCAGATTTCACGCCACATCATTTGTAAAAAAAAATGACGACCCGACCACTACTAACAATAGTCTGCAGGTTCAAGTAATCTCATAAAATGCATGCATTTAATCACATTTACGATATCCCGTTAAATATGATTACTTGGTAAAGTAACAGTATGTGCGCTGTTTCTAATACTCCATCCGTTTCATATTAAGTGTCACTTTAGAGAATTTTTTTGTTGCAAAATAAGTGTTGTTTTCGCTTTTCGATGCAGAATTTATTAATTTTATATTCCAATTTATTTTTCTATTGGTTGAAATATGATTAGGTTTATAGGTAATTGTGTTTTTATATAGAAAATATATAAAATTAATTGTTTTCTTAATCCGTGTGCATGATGTCAAAGTGACACTTATTATGAAACAGAGGGAATATATATTTTCGTCAAAATTTTATTATCATATTATGTTATTCAAAGTGATATTATCTAAGTGTAAATTTTCAAAAAAAAATATGTTCCTATTTTAAATATTTTTGTTGTTAGTTTTCTTTTTGCAGTTCTTTTAGTAATATAAAGTTAGTAATCATCCAAACCATTAAATATGTTTCCTTCAGTGCCAACAAAATATTTTACGATTACCGATAGTCTATACTGTAGCTATTTATAATTAAAAAAAAACAATTTTACCATTCACAAACAATGCCGACAGCTCGTAAATAAAAACAAGAAAAACAATGCCGACCTCATTTTGTTTCAAACTTTGCAATATATATAGTTAATGTATATACACGAATATGAGGACGTAAAGAAACAAGCTTCAGTTACTTTCTGTTTTCTGTTTCTGCTCCTTCCGTTAATAGAAGCCTATTTTCTTGAATAATAAATGAAATTTAATCTAGAATGATTTCAAATTAAAATAAATAAAAGTATGAAAATAATTAAATAAGTAAATAATAATAATGGGCGAATTTGTGAATACAAAAGCAATTCCCGTGAAGTTGTGCATGTGAGTACCAAAAGAGATGTTATAATCAGTGTCCCATTGACAATATATAGACCCATTCACGAGTCTCTTTCGTTTTATATATATTCATATGTACATATATGTCTTATAGATTAACTTTTTAATTAATATTATAAATGAGACAAGAAAACATACTTTGAATTCTACCATTTTCTGTTGACAAAAAAAATCTACCATTTTCTTTCTTATGACGTTAGTTTTCAGATTTTTAATATCCACTTTCTTTTGGTTAACGTTTTTTGATTATCCACTTGGAATCCTAATTCATTACGTTTTATTTTGTTTATTAATAAATTTCTTTTACTAGATATCAGATTTTCTAAACTATTGTTATTTTACTGAACTATTATCTGCTTTAAGAGTTTATACGTTCTTGGCCATACCCTCTGCTCTCTAGCATGGCGTTCTTGATAATGATTGAGATATTAATTAAAAATCACATTCCTATGTATTGTTTAAAATAGTTATTTTTCTACATGGCCTCTCGAATTTGGACACCACATTATAAGTGAAAATCATATGATCCATTATTATCGTGCCAATACGACAGATCCAACACATGCCGACGTTACATATACACACATGCTTCAATGCTTGTATCGATCAAATTCTATATATCAAAAAAACTATAAGCAAGATCCTAAAACTCAATAGACACCACATTTTAAGTATCCATACTTTATGTTGCCTACAAACATGTGCATGCTTGTATATATGTGATTATGTGAAGTCTTGGCCATCCATGTTCGCAACCAAATTAGATGAGCTATTGGCCAACCAATTATTTCCACGTGGCGTACATACAGTCACTGGCCAGTTCTTACTCCACATGCAATTCAGGTCTTGGCATTTTTGGAACTTTTTTACCACGGTGAAAAAGTATCTTGATTTCAATTGTACTTAATTGGCATGCTTCGACTCATAACTCCCAAAAATTCACGAGGTTAATAACTTTACATCACTATCAATATCATCATTATCTTACAAAAATCCAATTAAAATCGAAATTTATGGTCTTATTATCACATATAGCTAACTTATACATAGTAAGCTTGGCCTTGTTCGTTTATTTAGTTATTTTGAAAAATAAGTGTGTCACTCACAATATATTAAATAAAGGACACTATTGATTAAATTTGGTTTAATAAGTTTAAATATAAAAATTCCATTTCGAAAACCCGTGAGCCTCTCTACTCTCTACATTCTTGGACTGCTTCCCTATTTAAATCCCCTCAAAAACGTTCACTTTCTTTAAGTCTCGTACTCTCAACCACCACAAAACACTCTTCGTGTAGACAGAGAAACAAACCCATAAAAAAGAACATGATAATGAGTAAAGGTCCAACGCTGAGAAGCATCACGATGATGATGTTAATGGCGGTTTTGATCTGGTCTGTAACCCTAGAGACCTGCATTGCTAGAAGAGGAAGACACTGGAGACATAACCACCGAAGCTCCTCTGACTTGTCTGATTCCTTGTCAAGCAAGAAACCGAAAAGCCATGGGAATAGTCACCACAGCTCTCACAATAACAACAACAACAACCATCACCACAAGTCTAAACCTAAACCTAAGCCGAAGCAGAAAACGCCGCCTAAAGCTGAGGATAATAACTCTCCGGTGGTTTCACCACCACCACACGTCCAGCCACCGTCTCTTCCGCCGCTAAAGGGATCTCAGGTCTTCAACGTGATGAATTATGGAGCAAAGGGTGATGGCAAATGTGATGACACTAAGGTAAAAAAATTTAACAAAACAATAATAACCAAATTCATTACAATTTTTATAGTAAAAGCTCATTAATTTCGTAATCCGTACCGTACATGTTTCAACCCTAGTGTTAGTATTTGATTTAATTAGAGTATTTTATATTTCGTTTTCATGTGAATTAGAAAAAGTATAAATTACAGTTGAAAGATCATTGAGACAGAACACGAGACAGAGCTAAGAAAAAAGTTTCTCTGTTTGTAAAGTTACTTTTTAAAAAAATAACTTTTTTTCTATCGTAAATGTTAAATTGCGCCAAAAGAAAAAGACAAACGAATATAAAGTAAGTGACAACAGAAATAACAGATTACAAAATGGGACCACAAATCACAAGCCTAAATAAACCATTATTACTATAGTGATTAGGGTAATTAACAGCGTTTCATAACGTTTGCA
The DNA here is from genome assembly GCA_905132765.1 of Moricandia arvensis. Taxonomy (NCBI): domain Eukaryota; kingdom Viridiplantae; phylum Streptophyta; class Magnoliopsida; order Brassicales; family Brassicaceae; genus Moricandia; species Moricandia arvensis. The sequence goes on along the minus strand of CAJHQP010000179.1, from coordinate 185,832 downwards.
GGCGTTTGAAGCGACTTGGGCAGCGGCTTGCAAAGTAGAGGCGTCCATGATGACTGTACCGTCTGGATACACTTTTCTTGTTGGTCCAATCTCATTCTCTGGTCCTTATTGTCAAGCTAACATTGTGTTCCAGGTCAGAGTTGATCTTTTGAATACAACAATTGTAGTATCTTTTTGGTTAAAATATCTGATATTTTTTTTTACTGTGGTTGCAGCTTGATGGTACGATTATAGCACCAACGGATTCAAAATCATGGGGAAAAGGGTTAATGTGGTGGATTGATTTCACAAAGCTGGTAGGAATAAAAGTACAAGGGAAAGGTGTGATTGATGGAAGAGGCTCTGGTTGGTGGCAACAAGATTACCCTTTCATTGATGGTGAAACCAAACTCATTGTTCCCTTGAACAACTCTGTTCACCAAAACCCTCCATTGCCGGTATGTTCATCTTCTTCAGATGTGTCTCATTTGAAGAATATTCATCCAATGATCAAACCCTTTTTGTTTCACATTTAACAGATAAGAAGTGAGCTTAATTGGAAAATCCCTAGCATCAAACCAACGGTGAGACACAAACAAAAGAGAGTTTGGTCTTGTGAAACTGTAAGCAAAGTTTGTGTACTGACTTGTGTTTCTGGTTTATATAGGCACTGCGATTCTACGGGAGTATTGGCGTGGAAGTGTCTGGTATAACGATCCAAAACAGTCCTCAATGTCACCTCAAATTCGATAACTGCATCGACGTTGAGGTACATGACATGTCTGTTTCTTCACCCGGAGACAGTCCAAACACTGATGGGATTCACCTCCAGAACACCAGAGATGTCCTCATTCACAGCACAACACTCGCTTGCGGTATGAATCTTGACTTCTTGAATTCTTGAATAATCTGAATGTTAGACTAATGGTGTCTCCTCTCTATGTGCAGGAGATGATTGTATCTCCATCCAAACAGGTTGCTCAAATGTATTCGTACACAACGTGAACTGTGGACCAGGTCACGGTATCAGCATTGGTAGTCTCGGTAAAGACAGCACAAAAGCATGTGTCTCGAACATAACAGTGAGAGATGTAGCGATGCACAACACGATGACAGGCGTCCGGATCAAGACATGGCAAGGAGGAGTAGGATCAGTGAAAGGGATACTCTTCTCAAACATTCAACTCAACGAGGTCCAGCTTCCAATAGTGATAGACCAATTCTACTGTGACCATAGCAAATGTAAGAACCAGACATCAGCAGTGGCAGTTGAAGGAGTGACTTACGAGAGGATCAAAGGCACTTATACCGTGAAACCGGTTCATTTCGCTTGCAGTGATAACTTCCCGTGCGTTGATGTGCAGTTATCTTCAATTGAGCTTAAGCCGGTTCAAGAGAAGTATCATATGTCTGATGCTTTTTGTTGGCAGACGTTTGGTGAGCTCAGCACTCCTACTCTTCCTCCTATTGATTGTTTACAGATTGGGAAGCCTCCGAGAAACAAAGTTCAGTCTGATCATGATGTATGTTGATGGATCTTGCAAAAGTTCAGGGTGTGGAACATGTAGATCAATGTATATCTTTCTTCAGCCTAAAAGCCCAGTATTAGTACTGGTGCCACTACTTATACCAACTACAGTTTAGTTTGAAATGGATGTCTTTTTCTATGCTTATGTTGCTACTTAAATGTCTCACTTTATTGATCAGAGCCAAGATTCTGTAGATTATCACTGGTTACTTAAAAGTTACTTACCAACATTGTGTTTTAACAGGGAATACAAGTTATTAGTATTCGGAACCACACAGTACACAGAACACAACACATTAGCTAGAGACAAACGGTCACAAACACCTAGACTGATCAGGTTGTCTTTATGGATAAGAATAGACAAGTTTATATGCAAAAATACTAAACATTTCATTCATGAATCAATCAAAACCTTTAGTACTCAAATAGTCATTGTCAGTTAATAACTTTGACCATTGTCAGATCAAACAAGCTCTCCACTATGATCTTTTCTAAAGAAAATAACTGAAAGAGCTTAAAATAAAATTCTAGAGAGAATAATTTACGCGGCAACCCGAGAATGAAGCTGAAGGGTGAATCTTCCAGATATTGGTACTATTCTTTCCTACAATTATTTACTGTAAGAATAACAATCAAGTGAATATTTAGCCTATTTTCTCAGTAATTTTTAGAATTCAGTTTGTTGAGATTTTGGAGACTTTCTATTTTTACACCAAAAGAGAAGAACACGACAGAAGGAAAAAAAAAATCATCAACTAACAAAACCTGAATCGATTTGATAAAAACTCTCTTCCTATCATCCTTGAGTCGCAAGAAACCCTATAGGTCCGGATATTTTTCCATCTCTTTTTCGTTAGTTTCCACAGAATCTTGTTGATCCACATTGTCTCCAAAGCTGCTATAATGATTAGATTTTAAATTTTTTGGATTTATACGGAATTAAGCCGATTTAGGTTGGATCTCAAAAGAGAATAGATCCTTTCTTGTTCTCTACGTAACCTCCTTTAGAGCAAATTCAAACTATGTAAAAGACAAAGAAAGAGAACAAGCAAAGGTGAATAAAACAAATGGACAAAGTCCAAGAACAAGCAGACTTCATCGGTAAGAAGATATCTCCGTTTGTTTCTTCACATCAACCAAACCTCGCAGGATTCACTGATCAGAAAATCATCGGCGGTTCACAGACGTCACAGCCTCCAACGACCTCACCTCCTTCTCCTCCATCCCCTGAAAGTGGTGGTGGTGGCGGCTCACAATCATCTCCTCCACCGGTAACGGTTTCTCCACCACCATCAAATCAACCTCCTGTTGCAACTCCACCTCCAAAGCCTCCTTCTTCGCCTCCACCTTCTACAACTCCACCTCCTTCACCTCCTCAGCCTCAACCTCCGCCTCAATCCCCTCCAGCCGGAGATTCTCCCGTGGTGATCCCTTCTCCAAAGCCTGAACTTCCTCTTCCTGCTCTTCCTCCTCCAACTACTCAGCAACCGGAGGCCGCCAGACCTAATGACAACGGCCAAGAACCACCTAACAACCCTGTTTCTCCTCCGTCTCCGCCTTTAAACCCTTTATCGCCGCCCTCCGGTAGCCAAGATTCTCCTCCATATTCATCTCCATCTCCTCCGGTTATCCCGCTAAACCCTAAGCTCCCTTCACAACCTTTGGACTCACCTCCCGTAGGAGGATCAAATCATGTGCCCTCGTCCTCTTCTGTCCCGTCTCATCCTTCTCTCTCCGGCTCCGAGAATCACTCCGGAGGTTCTAATAGACATAATGCTAATAGTAATGGAAATGGTGGTGGTGATGGACAACAGAACAATGAACCTAACTTCACCGAGAAGACAATGATCGGTATAGGGGTCGCTGGTGTCTTGGTCATTATAATCATTGCTGTCATCTTCTTCTTTAGGAGGAAACAAAATAAATCTTCTTCCCCTCGGTCTAACCCGCAGTATTTGCCACCGGCTAATGTCTCTGTTAATACAGGTAAAAAAATGTATATATTTAGTTCCGGTGTGAGTTTTTTTCTTAATAAGTTCTTTCGGCTGATCTGATCGGTCTCGGGAGGATAGTGTAGTTCTTAATTGTTATTTTATTTTATGTTCTAGATTCTTCACTTTCTATTTTGATCTTTCTCTGCCTCCTAGCCTTGTTCTTGTTTTATTTGATTCTTGAATGTTGGTTCGTGTCTTTATTTCTTTGTTCTTGATTTAACCTTGTTTTTGGGCGCAGAGGGATTCATTCACTACAGACATAAACCTGGAAACGGGACCGCCTCGGCGCAGAACTCTTCACCGGATACAAACAACAGTTTAGGGATTCCAAAACCAGGCAGAACAACCCCTGACTCAGCAGTATTAGGGACTTCAAAGATCCCTTTCACCTTTGAGGAGCTAAGCGAGATAACAGAAGGATTTTGCAAGAGATATGTCATAGGAGAAGGTGGGTTCGGGTGCGTCTACAAGGGTATCCTTAGCGAGGGAAAGCCAATCGCTATTAAGCAGCTAAAGTCAATCAGTGCAGAAGGATATAGAGAGTTCAAAGCTGAAGTGGAGATCATAAGCAGAGTGCATCATAGGCACTTGGTGTCTCTTGTGGGTTATTGCATCTGTGAGCAACATAGATTCCTTATATATGAGTTTGTCCCCAACAATACTTTGGATTACCATTTACATGGTACTTACTTCCACAAACTCTCTTTGCTTAGCTTTATATATTATTGACTTACAATCACATTTGTATAGGTATTTCAATATATCTTGCCTAAATAAAACCTTTCCTTATGTTGTTGTCAGGCAAAGACTTACCGGTTTTGGAGTGGACTAGAAGAGTCAAGATTGCAATAGGCGCAGCCAAAGGACTTGCTTATCTACATGAAGATTGTGAGTACTGTCCATTAAATTTATTTTTTCTTAGTGAAGTGTTATATATATTATTTTTTTGGTAGAAAACTATATATATGATTTGTATTTAAATGTTTATGCTGATTTATCTTTGTATGGATTTAATAGGTCACCCGAAGATTATCCATAGGGACATTAAATCGTCAAATATTCTGCTGGATGAAGAATTCGAAGCTCAGGCAAAGTCAATTTCTCATTTAATTTTATTTGGTTGTTTTTGATAATGATGCAGTATTTGTATACATGATTATGATTTTCGACCAAGCATTTGATTAGTTACGTACAGGTTGCAGATTTTGGACTCGCCAGACTGAACGACACTGCACAGTCCCATATATCGACACGTGTCATGGGCACATTTGGGTACAGTGTTTTTGAGTCAATTCATAACAAAAAAAATATTTTAACCATTGTGTATAAGTTAAGTTTAACAAAAGACGTTACACTGCATGCATGCAGATATTTAGCGCCAGAATATGCATCAAGCGGGAAATTAACGGATAGATCAGATGTGTTTTCATTTGGAGTTGTGTTACTCGAACTCATCACTGGTCGCAAACCTGTTGACACCTCTCAACCTTTGGGTGAAGAAAGTCTCGTTGAATGGGTATTTAATCACATGTCTTTTTCTTTATGAAATTAAACAAAAATGGATTTTTCAAAATGAAATAAAGAAGTTTTGTTGGTTTGGTCAGGCACGTCCGCGGCTAATCGAGGCCATTGAAAAAGGTGACATCAGTGAAGTAGTGGATCCACGGCTAGAAAAGCATTACATCGAAGAAGAAGTCTATAGGATGATTGAAACGGCAGCTTCTTGTGTTAGGCATTCAGCACTAAAACGACCTCGTATGGTTCAGGTCAGGAACTGATTACCATTTGCTCTTGACTAGACATAATAAAATATAACTTTGGTTATAAAGAAAAGTGATGCAGAGTGTCACTCTCACTTTTGACAAAACAGGTTGTAAGAGCTCTGGACACGAGAGACAACTTGTCGGATCTGTCAAACGGAGTCAAAGTGGGTCAAAGTACGGTCTACAACTCTGGTCAATACAGTAATGAGATTCGTATGTTCAGAAGAGCCTCTGAAGATTCATCGGATCTCGGTACTAGTAACGGCTACTATACAAGCCAAGACTACACGAGCCGTGAACTTGAGAGCCGAGCCTTCACCACAAGTCACCATACAAACCACTGAATCACTTTTAGCAAAACAAAGTTGTGTTATTTGTTTACTGGGTTCTTTTGGGACGGACTCTTAAGAAATTTTGTGAATGTCTTAATTTAAAGAACTCAAAAAAACCCAACACCGAGGTCGAGTTTATAGTTTCAAACATGTAAAACTCGTCACCAAAAAGCTTGTGAGAATCGGATATCAGCTGTAACTTGTGGCTCAAGTAAACAAAACATATGACATTTTTTTGTTTGGCTATGCACATTGTTTTGCAGACTCTGCATTTCGGTTTTCTCAAGTTATCATCATCTTGAGCAGCAAATCTCTCAGATTTTCAGGTGTAGTTCCGTCTTTGCTTGCCTAAAAATACAAACTTTGATCAGACGTGAACAACATTCTGTGACCTAAGTTAGGGGAAATGATATGGAACTAAGTTAACCTTGACATTAAGAATGGTCATGACTCTGAGATCGAGTCTGGTGAAATTGACGTCTATAATCTCAAGTCCACAAGAGTCTACAGCTTCTATCAATCTTTTGAATCCATCCTGTTTATGCTCCTGCGCAACCCGAATCAAGAAACCTCGCTCACCAGTCTCATGGACTTCAAGATTCACCTGAAAGAGAGACAAGAAACCAAAGGAGTTAACGTGGGATATATAAACATGATCGTAAGCCTCAATATTCGATATACCTCGTTGTTAACTTTTTTGTTGACTCTAGAGGAAAGTTTTTCAGCTTGTGAATTAGCTATTGCAGATTCTTCCTCTGCAGCTATCTCGTTGAATCCTCTCACCTCATCTTCAAGTTTCTGCTTCTCTACTAGCAGTTTCTTGATGTAATCAACCGCATCACTAAGAGTTCCGTTTTTGTTCATCTGAATAGCATAAAGAAAATGACTTAAACCAAGTAATCACAAGAAAGAGTTATATATTCAGAAACCGAAATGAGTTTTCAGGAAGAACCTTTGTAACGTTAGGGACTACGGCTCTTAAAGCATAGATTCTCTGATTAATCCTCTCTCTTCTTTTCCTCTCTGAATGAAGATTTTTTGATTTGAAGTTTTCTTTTACCATCTTCTTATTATCTTGTACGTCTATAGTGTTTTGCATCACTACATCCTCTTCCTTGTGCATTACCAAACATGGCGCTTGTTGTGCCCCATTCACACCGCTGCTCATTGATTCCTCTGCTTTAGAAAGGATCCTAAATGGGAGTGATTGCTCAGGGAATGGTTCAAAGAAGGTGTTACAATGCGATATGATCAAATCAACCATGCTTTCATCAACCGGTTTCTGAAACATCCAAAAAAGAAAGGACACATTGTATGAAGTAGCCACCAAACAATGTGACCGAACCTTTATTCTAACATTTATTTTGTTACCATTATGAAGGAGAAAAGCTCAACTAGACCATCACGCACAGGAACAAGAACCCTTGTGCTGAATATATCCTGCAAAAAAAAGGGACATCCAGATCAGATTGTTCTTATGATTCAAACCCGTTAGTTGTAGTAATGGTTTAAGCAGGTAAAAAAGTCTTTAACCTGTTTAGATCCTGGACCTGAATTAACCAACCATTTGGGAGATTTTGACATGACTACTTCTCCATGAATCCTGTAAATGAAGGAGCTTTTCATAATTTAAAAGCTCATAAGTCTCGAGGTTGTGTGGATGAAACATAAAAATACCCGGGATAGAGAGGCATGAAGAGAGGAAAACGAGAAAGAGTTTCACAAGCTAAGGTTCTTATATGATGCTTGTTGTCTTCATCTCTGCATAAGCTCATCTTTTGTCTCTCTTCTTCCACATGTTCATGCTTAATGTTCTTATCAATATAACTACCACTGCAGCAGCATCCCACCCACTCAATAAACCTGCGGAATTAAACGGAATTAGGAACAACTACGGCGGATTTATAAACAAGACACAACAAAAACCAAGAGCAGACAAAAAAAAGACATGTAATACCAATCCAGGAGATAGATGTAGATGTTAAGACACAACACAAACAATAACAACTTTAACCGTATTGTCAAATCTTGAAACACAAAAATCAACATGGAATCTCAAAGACAATAAAACACTCAAACACAGAGAAACTTGGAAACATAAATTAAACACCAGTACCCATTAGTACGCATCAAAATAGAAGTTTGCTAAAACAATGTACAGATTCACATGTACCTAGAAGGATCATCACCGAGTTTCCAGATAACGCAAAAGTCCCACTCTCTAGAATCGACGAAAGGTCGAAGAAATTCCTTAACTCTCTCACCACCTCTCTTCATCTCTCTCTCTCTAGCTCAAAGAAAACCAAACAAAAAGCCTGCAACTTTCTGAACTCTTTTGTTCTTACTTACTTATAAAACTAGTGCAAGGATAAAGAGAGAGATGTTTGGCATATACACATAAAAGTACTCTGTCAAAACAAATCATAACGCGAATATATGATTCGTACAGGACAATAGTATTAACCAACTTCACTTTTTGAATTAAAACCCCAGAGAGAGAGAGAAAAGAAGATGAGTTGAATCGTCGTCTCTGCGAGTCTGTACTCTGTACCAATCCATGACGTAGAAGACTGACATCTGTAGAAAGAGAGGGTCTTACACTCTGACCGTACGGAGATACTTATCATGTGCTCTCAAAAAAAACGGCCATAAAGGAGGTTTTTCTCTGAATCAAACAAAAAGAAGAAAAGGACTGTATGGGTTTTTGATAGCTACACTTAACAATACAGAAAGGTTCAACCTTTTTTTGTTTTCTTCACTAGATAAAATCATCCTCTGTACCATTTACTTAAGATGCGAGCTTGAGAGCTTTACTACTTTAAAAAAGATAGGATCTTTGATTCTGTTTTTGGTTCTTCCAAGATGTGTAACCGCGTACGTATCATTATTATATGGTCAATAAAGGAGCAAAGATGCACTCGCTTATACTAGTAGTATGAACAAGGAAGCAAATTATTCACTTATTAAATTATTAACGTTGTTTAGCTTATTACAAGGTCAGTTTGTGTTCATAACCTCAATAAGACTGAACTTTTAGATTACATGTACAGTTCTGGTTAGGTTTATGGTTATGATGACAGTTATTTATTGATATCTTCTAGCTCACAGTGGATAAAGCTTGATCCTTTTTTTACTGATACGGCCACTGAAGGGTTGTTACCTCAGCGCAGATCGAAAATCTCGAACCTAAGGTTTGAGTTCTTGTAGACGTTTGAGCAATGCTCATAAACCGGGTCTCCATCTTCTGGTTCTTTGTGTGGATGGAATCCTGTCTCTGAGCAGCCTCTCAGTATCTCCATACCTCCCGGGTCTGTTAGCTTAAATATCCCGTAACTCCTGCAAAAGAACCAGTATGAGAGTCCATAACTGCCTCCACGGTAATGAGTTAAGATGATTTTAGAAGCACATACCGAGAGCTATCGGTTGGAGCCACCACGATTGCAAAAGCCTCTGGCACCATTACCTAAAAAGGACATGGTAGAAACTGAGAACTGAATTGTCTCAAAACGTGTATATGTACGCAATACGGGGAAACACAATCATAAAGCTTAATCACAAGTTCTTGCATTTGTCTGCCAGATGGTGAATTTGTTAACAACTCAGACGTGTAATGTCAGGAGTTTAAGTGTATTATAAATCTATCACTCAGAAACTCGAGTACCTGATACGAGAAATGGGTATGCAGATCTACTGATGACATGAAACAACCCTGAGAAGGATGAGTCTGTAAAGCACACATACACTCATTACAGTAAGCCAAGACAAAGTAGATCAACATTGAGGGAGAAGAGATATAAATGTACATGAATCCATCCAACGGGATAGAGCTCTCTTTCGTTTTGTATGGAAAACACATCCACTTCATTCATAGCTTGACACTGCAAGTTTTTTAAAATACTGAGTTAAGCAACCATTGCAAAGTTAAACACCACCAAAATGCTCGAGAAAGTCTTTCTAAGATACTCACAGAGTTAGCAGTTGATTCTTGCTTAGGTATTATCAGAGTGGTTACATAAAAAATCCCTCTTTCCTAAAGCATGAAACAAAGATAGAAAAGCGATTAGCATTTGAGGATCAGGTCCTTCAACTCCCCATAAAAGGAAGAAGCTTTAGTCATGAACTTAAAATAGACTTAAACTTGTCAAAACAAAAATCATCACTTGAACTTTGATCAAAAAAAGACTAGACGTAATCTTACGAGGAAGGCAGCGAGAGTTCCACAAGTCTCGAGGTCCTTCTCAGTGTTCTCTCTCGCAAGCTCAGTGAAATCCTCCATCAACCTTTCTGACTAAAGCACAACAAAACACAACAAGAGAAACCCAATTCTAAATACGTAATCAATCCGATAAAACCACATAAAAATCGTTCCTTTTTGGGAAAGAAAAAGAAGATAGAGAAACTCTTACTATATGAACATCTCTAAGTATCTTGGGTTGAGACGATTCTCCTTGAACCTTATCAGGACCAGAGAACAGAACCCGAGAAACGTGAGGCGATTTACATGTCCCGCTCTCTACGAAAGAGAGCGAGGGAGATGGAAACGACAGCGTTACCATGGAAGCAGAGAAGCTTCAGCTCTAATGAATGATGAGCATCCCTCTCGGTGAGTGAGTGGAAGATGATCAAACAAAGCATCGCATAACCAGCCTTGCTGACCAGTGAACCGGTTTATTAGTTAAAAAGCCGGTTCGAATAAAAACGGGTCTAATTTGTAGATTATTAAAAATCCTAAGGCCAAATCTCAAGTTTATAAGAAATACAAGGCCCGGATAGGACGGGACACGTGTTCAGGTCACTTATCTACGGTTAGGTATTAATATTTATGAATTTTAGACAAAACACGCCGCGTCTTTGTGTGTTATCATCATCATCAACAGATCTGATCGCCTCTTCTCTCTCAATACCTACCTACAAAAAACGTAAGCTGAGTTCTAAAACCCTATCTTTATCTCGATTCTATCTTCTCATCGTGAGATTTCATGAACGTCTGTGATCAAAAGATAACATTTTTGTGTGATTAGCTTAGAGTTTGTATCCATGTTGTTGTTTTACGAATCCAATTGTTCGTGTTGAGATTGAAAAATGATCTATGAGACTAAAGTCTTCAGCTTTATCTCTTGTCAAGTTGTTTCGATTGCATTTATGGGTTTTTTTTTACGGTGTCTGATTATTAGATTCGAGATTTTTTGTTCATTTTGCTGATCTGAGCTAGTTTATTTCTTTATGGCCAATTTTTAGGTTTGCTATTAAGGATGGCTGAGGCAACACCAGCTTTGAGGAAGCCTGTGTTCACCAAGGTTAATGAGCTGAGACCAGGAACCAATGGTCACTCTCTGAATGTGAAAGTTGTCAGCACGAAGATGGTGATGCAGAGGGGTGGAGGAGGTCGTCCCAGTGGTCCTCAGGCTCGTCAGATGCGGATTGCTGAGTGTCTTGTTGGTGATGAGACTGGAATCATTATCTTTACTGCTAGAAACGATCAAGGTGAGGATACAAATACATATTAGAAACTCCTTTGTATGTTCTCAGTTAGCATCTTAAGTGGCACTTATCAAATTATAGGTTGTGAATCTGTGAAACAGATACTAGCAGGAAAGTGGATTGTTATATTCTTGTTGCAAGTTTAGTTTTAGAGAGTGAAAACACAGGTTGTAGGTGATTTAGAGATATCTGATTGATGTTGTGATTCATTTTTGATCAGTGGATTTGATGAAAGAAGGCAAGGTAGTGACCCTGCGTAATGCTAAGATCGACATGTACAAGGGATCTATGAGGCTTGCAGTTGATAGATGGGGACGCGTTGAAGTCGCTGAAGAGCCCACAGACATCACCGTCAAGGAAGATAACAATCTTTCCCTCATCGAGTATGAGCTTGTGAACGTTGAAGCTTGATCTTGTTTCAGCCATCGAGAGAAAGCAGAGTGACTCAGAAAGACCCATTCTCTAGTTGTAGAAGCAATAGCATCTCTCTCTTTCTCTGTCTGCTTTGAGTTTTGATTATCAGAATTTGCAGGTGGGTTTGTTGCTGGTTTGAGTCTTTTATGTATTATCTAGCTTGCCTCTGATTTACCCTTCTCGTTTTAAATATCAGGTTGCTGGATCACTCTCTTGTTATAGTCTTGGTTTCTTTGTGTTGGACACTTTAGAAAAAGAACTTTATAAAAACATATATGTAACGACGAGAACAATAAGTTTATCTTATTCCTACCAATGAAGGCGTACATCGAGACAACAGTTCAAATTGTTTGTATAATGAAATCCTATAGCATTCGCTCAAAAATGTTGGTGAATATATTTACAACTGGGTTTGACTAGTGACATTTAAGATGGACTCGCACATGTTTTGCGGTAATGATATACATAATTTTCTCAAGTGTGAACAGCGTATTTATGGTCAATGAAAAAAAGAGAGGCTGGATTCGAAAGTAAACTCTGAAAAAACTGGAACAAGTCATCTATCCAAGTGTCACCGAGAAGAAGACAAAAGCAAGAATCAGGTTGACAAGACTGTGCGCAGCAACGGTGCCCATCCACCATCACCAAAAGTTGCTAGGCTCGGATGAAAACAAAACTGGGAAAAGTAAACCTTGACTTGATCTGTTCTTGATGTTTAAAACCCCCGTTTAGAGATTAGTATTCGTAGGAGATGACATGAACTGCCTTATAGTGGAGTGCATCAAAGGTTAGATATTGTTCTATTATGGCGATATTTAACTAAACCGTACTCATTTGAAGGATCATGTCTCTTCTCTGACCTTTTGTGGCTCCTTGGAGCAATACATTCTCCTCGAAGCTATCATAGCTCTTGTGAGCGATCTTAGCTTTTATGAGCAACATAGTCATATCATAATATGCATGTTTATCTATATATGTATATTGAACATGACCCCTTTGTATTTAAAGATGTTATTTTCAGTTTATTTATATTCTTTCATACATTATACTCATAATTTTTATTTCATACATCAAACATAGTTGTAATTAATTATTTTTTATACATATATATTATGATGATCTTGAAAAACATGTTCAGGGACACTTGGGTTTGCCTTTGGAGTTTTTCATGTCTCGGTAGCAAGGGCATTCGTCTTTGTGTCCATAAGTGCCAGAGGGCACACAACCATTACACTTCTGGCAACATATATTGCAATATTTGATGCACAAGTCATGTTGTGATGCCTTTGAGCATCTCACGTTGCACTTTCCACCACATGCTGCATGCGTATTCATTCATCATCACACATAAAAATCTTATTGCTATAATTTTACACTAAAGTAGATCACCAAATGATACGTTTACCTATAACAATTTAACCAAATCAAGTACACATTTACATGAATCTGCGGTTGAGAATACGAGCAATGAAGATGTGAGAAGAAGAAAGATTATGGAGAACTGCATAACCACGAGCTTCATCGTCGTTTTTGGTTAAAATGATAAAAAGTAATTCAAGTTTTGAAAATAATTGCTGGTGATGACTTGGAGAGGATAAAACTATGGCTTCGAGAGAGGATTACTTATAGTGGAAAAAAATGAAGTAAAATATTTGTCATTTATTAAAGTTATGTCAAAAAATATTTGTCATTTATTGTTTTGATTTAAATAAATAAATAAAATTTACAAATGCAGATTTCCTATTCTGCCTTTATTATTTTCAGTTATATTTAACATACATGATCTACCCATGCACATAGACTTTTATGCTTAAGATCATTTATTTATGTACTTGTAATTAGAAATAAAATCAGCTATATATATATATATTATTTACTTATAATAGACCATGGAATGGATTTAATTAATACAAAATACTATCCAATGATATTTTTTTTTTGAAACTTATATCCAATCAGATTTTGTATTTTTTCAAGTTTTAGCTTGAATATATGAAATAAAAATAATTTATGTGAATATTACTTATCTAGTTAATTAATCTGTATTTCTCAATCTTCATCCTTTTCTTTCTTTTTGTGTTAAATCCAGCTCAATCATCCTCTTAATAACTGTTTTTATTTATGTTTTTTTCCATAATTTTCTCTTTAATCTAGAAAATATAAATATTTATAACTTTACTCTCTTAAATTTTAGATATAGTAAAAATAAGTCATCTAAAAAAATATTTTGTATCTAATCATACTTTGCGCCTTTGATGATTTAAATTTTTCCGGACATATCAAGTTATCAAATTACAAGTTTGTGAATATGTGAGACAGATAATCGCAGGAAAGTGGATTACTATTATTCTTGTTGCAAAGTTTAGTTTTAGAGAGTGAAAACACAGATTGTAGGTTTTGAGTACTGCTCTCAGGTGATTTAGAGATATTTGTTTGATGTTGTAATTCATTTTCCTTGACAATGAAAGAAGGCAAGATCGTGACCCTTCGCAACGGGAAGATAGACATGTACAAGGGTTCTATGAGGCTTGCAGTTATAGTCTTTGTTCCTTTGTGTATATAACGACGAGAACATTACAATAAGTTTATTATTCCTACCAATGAAGACATACATCAAGACAACATTTCAGATAGTTTGTATAATGACATCAGCATACGTCAATTATGTTGACATCATATAGTATTCGACAAAAATGTTGGCGAATATATTGACAATTTGGGTTTGACCAATGACATTTAAGATTGTTTTGCACATGTTTTTTTTTGCGATAATGATATATATCTTTTTTCTCAAGTATGAATAACAGATATGTGGTCAATGAAAAAAGAGGCTGGATTCGAGAACGAGTCCTCTATCCAAGTGTCACCGATAATAATACAAAAGCAAGAATCACAGTGTCGAGATTGTGCGCAACGGTGGCCATTCAACATCACCAAATGTTGTTGGGCTCCGATGAAAGCAAAGCTGAAAAATATAAACCTTTGACATGATATATTCTTGATGTATTAAAACCCCAATTCAAGATTATGAGACGTTAGAATAGGTCATTTGAGAGCTATCATTATCCTCTAAGCTATCATAGTTCAGTTCTTATGAGTGATCCTAGCTTTCATGAGCAACATACCCTTTTTTTTGTAACACATATCATGAGCAACATACCCATATCATAGTATACATGTATATATATTATTATGTTCTTATATCGAACTTCAGCCCTAGCATTTAAAGATAGTATTTCGTTATAATGTCAATATCTCGCATTCTTTCATATATTAATCATTTTAAGTCACAATTTTTATTTCATAGATCAAACATAAATTGTAAGTAATTTTTTATTACACATATATCAGGTATATTATGATGATGTTAAAAAACATGTTCATGGACACTTGGGTCCTCCTTTGGAGTTTTTCATATCTCGGTAGCAAGGGCATTCGTCTTTGTTTCCATAAGTGCCAGAGGGCACACAACCATTACACTTCTGGCAACATATATTGCAATCTTTGATGCACAAGTCAT
This sequence comes from Moricandia arvensis, assembly GCA_905132765.1. Taxonomy (NCBI): domain Eukaryota; kingdom Viridiplantae; phylum Streptophyta; class Magnoliopsida; order Brassicales; family Brassicaceae; genus Moricandia; species Moricandia arvensis. The sequence continues at coordinate 170,821 of CAJHQP010000179.1, read as the reverse complement.
GTTGTGATGCCTTTGAGCATCTCACGTTGCACTTTCCACCACATGCTGCGTATTCATTCATCATCACACATAAAAATCTTATTGTTATAATTTTACACTAAGTAGATCACCAAATGATACGTTTACCTAAAACAATTTAACTAAATCAAGTACACACTTACACGAATCTGCGGTTGAGAATACGAACAATGAAGATGTGAGGAGAAGAAAAATTACGGAGAACTGCATAACCACGAGCTTCATCTTCGTTTTTGATTAAGATGATAAAAAGTGATTCAAATTTGAAATAATTGGTGGTGATGACTTGGAGAGGATAAAACTATGGCTACAGGGTGAGGATTACTTATAGTGACAAAAATTAAAGTAAAATATTTGTCATTTATTGTTTTGATTTAAATAAATAAATAAATTTTACAAATGCAGATTTCCTATTATGCCTTTATTATTTTCAGTTATATTTAACACTAGTGGTGTGTCCGCGCTACGCGCGGATTGTTTGACATTTGTGTTATTAAAATTTGTATTTGGTTCGGTTGGTTTGTTGTATATTTGAAATGGAAGTCATATATTTGCTATCTGATTCGATGAAGCCATATTGCTATAATGTGATCTGATTGCTTCGTAGAGGTTAACTTCTTGTATCTAATAATGTAAAATGTAATATGCGCATTATAAAATATATATGCTGGAGAAAGTGAAAATAGGAGAAGTGTATCGAGGAGAGGAGTGATAATTTTGTTTGTGGTGAAGGCTGGTATCATCATCCTCAGTTAGTTGTTTGAGCCTGTCGTGTTTTGTTTTGTTTATTTTATATGGCTTAACCTCTTCATCATAAACATTATTTTTGGGACCGTAACCGCGTGTCGTGCCTTGGTATTCTTGTTGCCATGCCTCGGTCTTCTTGTTGCCCTGTTGACATTGTATGTTTCCTTGCAGAAGGAGTATGATTTAATAAATCGATGGTGGAGTGTGTACTTGATTTGTGGGGAATCATTTGATGATAAAATTGAGACAAAACAACTTTGCTTTTCGACATTTAGGAAACGCACATGGTTCTACATTTGACCACGTTCTTAAGAAACAACACAATTCAAAACTGTTGAACTTTTGCTTGGCTCGTCTCTTCTCAGGCGAGCTACCTCTTCTTCATTGTTTCGCTTGTTCTATGTTTTTACACTCTGTTTTTGCCCTTGTATTTGTCATACACAAGCATACACTCTCTTTACTCTCTCATATTTGTTTTTTATCAGAGAAGAGAACACTTTAGTTCCTACATTTTAACCTTTTTTCATTACCTTCAAACATACAAATTTATACATACATATAGTTGTTTTCTCACTAACAACTCCACACACACACATACTTAGACTTGTACATTTTAACTACTACAACTCAAGGCTTTACTTCTACTAACCATTCTTAATAACTATACCTTAGGTAGACTTTAACAAACACAACACTCTTTGTTGCAGGCTTTGTCTAAACAAATGGTGAGTTACATTTGGAGTTTATTTGTTGTGACCAAGACACAGCTCAACTCTTTGGTTTGAAACCAATGTTAAATAGCATTTTCTCCCACTTTGACTTTCTTCTTCTACGTGAATTTCCTTGGTCACTTCTTGTTCTTTTTATTGTGTGGCAAGTTTCTTTGTTTCCACTTCTTTTGTCATGATTCTTCTACTCTTTCTCTTTGTATGACTAATCAAAGGTTCAGTTCCAACAAAAGTCAGTTACATTTTGACCAAAGAAGACTCAGTTACATCAGAAAGACTTTTGAACGAATTAATTACGCTAAAAGCTTTGTTGGTGTTATATCAAAAGACATTCTGGAGTTGGTGAGGCCGTTGGAATCCACAGCCATACATCTACAGGTATATAAAACTTAGCCCTCTTTTTAGCAATAAACACTTCGAATTAATTATTAATAAGGAAACTGTTTTATCTTCTAATAAGTTATCACAACAAAGTTTAACTCCTTCCGTTTGTGCCAAAGTTTGTCCTGAAAAGAGTAGTGATACATTCCAATTAAATATAGTTTGTTCTTCAAAGTAGCAGCGAGTGTGTCTTCGCTTAGATCCTGCACACAGTTCCAATACATATTTCACGTGTACAAAAAGAGAAAATCATCGAAGAGTTAATAAAGAAGAAAGGGTAACTAAAACAATGTAAAGAAGAAAGGGTGACTAAAACAATGTACTTTGATCTTCCTGAATCATTTGCTTTCTGATTTCGGGCTCCTGTGATTCTAAATCAGCTTTGATTGATGCCAACTAAGCAAGTGCAAGCTTGCAAATGTATTCTTCAGACCATGCTTGCAAAAAGCATACCAAATACAGCCACAAGATCAACCTTTGCATTCTATCAAAACATTCTCAACTGATACGGTATAGAAAAATGTTGTTAAAAAAGAGACCAAAAACTTACCGGTGAACATCTTTGACATATTTGTCATTAGATGCTTGCTTCAGTTTGGTCAAAACCTTGTCAGCCTCTAAGTCCTTTCATTACAATAATGCGAGATAGAATCACGCCATTACATACATTAGCGATACAGTAAACAATATATCCTAACCCCAACAAAATAGTAGCAATGTGAACATGAACACGTTACCATCACCTGAAAGTTTTTAGAATCTTGCAGATAGGGTTCTTACATGAGGAGCTTTCCTTGCCTAAATTAGAATCCAAAGAGGAAAAGGTAGCTATGCTTTTTAATCTAAGCTTCTCAAGCATTAGTTTTGATGGCAAAGAACTCAAAACACATTTCAGTCACAGTTTGCGGTTAAACTAACATAAGGTAAAACGCTAAAGTGTCCAAGTGTCTAACAGCTTTATAGATGTAAGCAGAAATTTAATGAAATATAGATACTCAAAAGTGCATGAAAATAAGAGTCTGGATAAGATACGGGTTCATGAGACAAATAATTTGCCAGTAGCAAATATTGTAGAAACACTATCTTTTAAGGTGTCATTGGAATATTTATAGAAACTTATTGGTAAATGTAAGCGACATTGCATTTCTCGAACTTATCTTGGGATAGATGATGAGGTCCAACGGAAATACATCATATTAACTTCATAGACTTTTGAAATCAAGGAACTCTGTAATCCGATAACCATCATAAACTATTTGCACATTAATAACCATTAATCAACTAAGTATTTTGAAATGAGAAAGGAATACCAAAATCAGTAAACCATTCATCTTTAAAGCAGAGACACATATCAGACTGAAGCTTCCAAAAGTGAACGACTTCATCCAATGCACTGAAGAATATGCAGAAACCAAACCAAAGGAAAAGAGAAAGATTAAGCACATGAGTAAAGATTATTAGATGGGAGCCGACTTTTTCCATTGTATTTTTTTGTTACGCTCTTATGCATATAGCACCATTTTCTTGGTAAAGAATCCAGAGAAAACCTCAATCTACAGTTGTGTGACCGAGTTTCATCCACAAGACTGGCAGTAAATACAATAGCTCACATATTGTCTTCAATATTTGGGAAAGAAATAAATAGCAGTAACCTGAGAAGCACCTTGTAGCAAATAGATGATGGTTTGATAGAGAGAGAGCAAGACTTCTCATTATTTTTGTGTGGCCACTTGGTATCATAGCCATGGTACAATTTTCAATTGTGGCACACAAAGAGGTCAAGCGCTACTAACTCATCATGTCCATGGATCTCTTAACAACAAAAAAGAAAAAAAAAGCAATAGATTTGCTGATATGTGGCAAAGCGACCAAAAGAGGCGGTTGTTTTACCGGGATTTTCATGCTGCGCTTGTCCACATTCTGAATCTCCTTCACCATAACTTGTGGAATTTGGACACCAAAAAATTTAAAATAAAGACTGAAACTTTTTAAAACATATGATCGCAATTATAATAAGAAAGAATGTGTGAAGACTTCAATGCCAATATACGACCTGATTGTGAGGCGGTGACGTCTTTCTCCGGCGAATGTGTTCCCATGTTTGCGATTTGAAACCATCTTCTGGCCTCTAAAACCTCCTCCATGAATCGAACGGAGAGATAGATGAATCTGTTCATCTTCAGTCGCGAACCTCTATGTTCACTGGATGTAGAGGAGCTCGACAGTCTCTCGAGAACGATGAATCGTCGAAGAAAGAGACTTTGGGCTTGTTATATTGTTTTTAAAAGCCCATCTGCAAGCTGTAATAAAAGCTCATTCCAAGCGAAGCCACAAAACGCAGAATCGAGTTGTTTTTGGTGGTGCTTACGTGGCGTAAAATGCCCATATGTGAATGCTGACGTAGACGATTGTGGAGAGAGACAATTCAACTTTATTATTATAGATACAGGATCTACCCAAGCACATAGACTTTTATGCTTAAGATCATTTATTTATATACTTGTTATTAGAAACAAAATCAGCTATATATATATATTATTTGCTTATAATAGACCATGGAATGGATTTAATGCAAAATACTATCCAGGCATTTTTTTTTTTGAAACTTATATCTAATCAGATTTTGTCACATATTTTGTTTTTTTCAAGTTTTAGCTTGAATATATGAAATAAAAATAATTTATATGAATATTACTTATCTAGTTAATTAATACAGTATATTTTTCTCAGTCTTCATCCTTTTCTTTCTTTTTGTGTTAAACCCAGCTCAAGCATCCTCTTAATAACTGTTTTTATTCATGTTTTTTCCATAATTTTCTCTTTAATCTAGAAAATATAAATATTTATAACTTTACTCTCTTAAAATTTAGATATATTAAAGATAAGTCACCTAAAAGAATATTTTGTATCTAATCATACTTTGCGTCTTGGATGATTTAAATATTGCCAGGACGAACCAAGTTATCAAATTATAGGTTTGTGAATGTGAAACATATAATAGCAGGAAAGTGGATAGATATATTCTTGTTGCAAGTTTAGGTTTAGAGAGTGATAACACAGATTGTAGGTTTTGAGTACCGCTCTCAGGTGATTTAGAGATATTTGTTTGATGTTGTAATTCATTTTCCTTGACAATAAAAGAAGGCAAGATCGTGACCCTTCGCAACGCGAAGATAGACGTGTACAAGGGATCCATGAGGCTTGCAGTTGATAGATGGGGACGAGTTGAAGTGGCAGAGAAGCCCACAGACATCATAGTCAAGGAAGATAACAATCTATCGCTCATCGAGTATGAGCTTGCTCAGAACCCTTCTCGCTTTGAAAATCAGGTTGCTGGATCATTGTCTTGTTATAGTCTTGGTTTCTTTTGTGTATGTAACGACGAGAACAATAAGTTTATTATTCCCTACCAATGAAGGCATACATCAAAACAACAATTCAGATAGTTTGTATATATAATGGCATCCTATAGCATACGTCAATTATGTTGTGTAATGACAAGATATAGTTTTCGTCAAAAATGTTGGTGAATACATTGACAATTGGGTTTGACTAGTGACATTTAAGATTGATTTGCACATGTGTTTTTGCATTCATGACATATATCTTTCTTTCTCTAGTATGAATAGCAGATTCGTGGTCAATAAAAAAAAAGAGGCTGGATCCGAGAACAAGTCCTCTATCCAAGTGTCACCGATAAGAATACAAAAGCAAGAATCAGATTGTCGAGATTGTGCGCAACGGTGACCATTCAACATCACCAAATGTGTTGGGCTCGGATGAAAGCAAAGCTGAAAAATATAAACCTTTGACATGATATATTCTTGATGAATTAAAACCCCAATTAAAGATTGGGAGACGTTAGAATAGGTCATTTGAGAGCTATTATTATCCTCTAAGCTATTCATGAGCAACATACCCATATCATAGTATACATGTATATATATTATTAATGTACGTGTATCGAACTTCAGCCTAGTATTTAAAGATAATATTTCGTTATAATGTCAATATCTCGCATTCTTTCATATATTAATCACTTTCAGTCACAATTTTTATTTCATAGATCAAACATAAGTTGTAAGTAATTTTTATTACACATATATATCAGGTATATTATGATGATCTTCAAAAACATGTTCAGGGACACTTGGGTCTGCCTTTGGAGTTTTTCATATCTCGGTAGCAAGGGCATTCGTCTTTGTTCCCATAAGTGCCAGAGGGCACACAACCATTACACTTCTGGCAACATATATTGCAATCTTTGATGCACAAGTCATGTTGTGATGCCTTTGAGCATCTCACGTTGCACTTTCCACCACATGCTGCATGCGTATTCATTCATCATCACACATAAAAATCTTATTGCTATAATTTTACACTAAAGTAGATCACCAAATGATACGTTTACCTATAACAATTTTACTTAATCAAGTGCACACTTACACGAATCTGCGGTTGAAAGTACGAACAATGAAGATGTGAGGAGAAGAAAGATTATGGAGAACTGCATAACCACTAGCTTCATCTTCGTTTTTGATTAAGATGATAAAAAGTGATTCAAGTTTGAAAGTAATTGGTGGTGATGACTTGGAGATAAAACTATGGCTACAGGGAGAGGAATACTTATAGTGAAAAAAATTGAAGTAAAATATTTGTCATTTATTGTTTTGATTTAAATAAATAAATAAATTTACAAATGCAGATTTCCTATTCTGCCTTTATTATTTTCAGTTATATTTAACATGCAGGATCTACCCATGCACATAGACATCTATGAATTGTAAATTTGTTTCTTCCATTACATATTAATTATCTTGACTTATATGGCAAGTTAATGTAACAATATATTCTGAAATTCCAAAAAAAGACCATAGAATGGATTTAATGCAAAATACTGTCCAATCAGATTTTCACATAATTTTTAGATTTTCAAATTTTAGCTTGAATATGTGAAACATAATTAATTTTATATGAATATTACCTATCTGATTAAATTAATATATATATCTCAATCTTCATCTTTTTGTTTCTTTTTGTGTTAAATCTAGCTCAATCATCCTCTTAATAACTGTTTTTATTCATATATTTTTTCCAGTGTTTCAAATTTTTTTATGTTTTTTCAGTAATTTTCTCATTGATCTAGAAAATAAATATTTATAACTTTACTCTCTTAATTTCTAGATATAGTAAAGATATAGTCACCTAAAACAACTTTTTTATCTAATACTTTCTAATTGCCGCTAGGATGATTTAAATTTTGTTTGGACGAACCAATATGATTAGCATGATGAGGAACCAAAGTTCAAATCTGTGACTTGTTTAGCTAGTTCCATGTGGTCTTATTCAAACGTTTGAAAAAACACGTGGAAAATGCATACTACGAAAAAAGTTAGCACTTATAGTAGTGTTTAAGAACACGGCTAGATGACATATATACAGTCCTTATACAGTCGTTAAATAGCTAATTCTTTGATTTTTCTTTTGCGGCTAACTTTGTTTTCCATCAATTTTCAAATGCTTTATTTTCAACTAAAAATATTAATTTGGTTTATCGGTTAGGGCAAAACTCATTCGGTAATTTTTTTTTTTCTGTTTAACCAGGTGTTGAGCTTACGTCCTACCACCTAGGCCCGGCGCCAGCCTTTGCATGTACCGTTTAGGGCCTTGGGCACGCCTCCCCCTCCCCGCGGGTTGAACAGCTGACCTCCCAGTTTGAGTCTCCCAACTCGGGGTAGGTACCACTGGACTACGAGGTCCTGGGTTCATTCGGTAATTTGCGCACTAATTTAAGCTTATAAGTGATTTCGGAATGAAATATTAAAATAATTTAGGTCGATTTGATCCAGTTAAATAAATATGCTCAAAAGTCAATGAGTTGGTCTAATGATTAAATATTTTAATTATCAAAAACGAAAATAAAATAAAATAGAAAATCGCAGATTTAATTCAGAAGGGTCTACGCTCTAAAAAGGAATTAAACTACATAGTTTGCATGTACAACAATAATTCTTTCTCGTTATATATGCATACGTTTCTCTTTATTTTATGTAACTCGTATTCATCTCCACATTCAAAGTGCTTTTGTTTTTGTTTTGCTTTGTTTTGTTAGTTTATACATTTAGATTTTAGAAGCTCCAGGTCTTTTTCATAAGCAACATCACCAGTGACTTATGTTCAACAATTTTGCCAAAAGTTGTTTAAGTATTGTCTGCAAGGAATTGAATAAGTTAATGTATCCTTTTCAATAATGAAAGTTGGTGACGTTGAATAAACACAACTTATGACCTGTGTGTGTATGATGACTTGGATGATAAATACGTGCTGATGTGCACCTAAGTAGTTGAAGAGGAATGTTTGTCTACTTTTTCTCTTTCAATCGGTAACAGAAAACATTTTTTTTGTCGATTTTGGTAACATTGCATACTTTTTGCACGGCATTCATTTTCTCTATTAACATGTCTTCTTACTAATTTTACGTTATTTGAATATTTTTTGACAAGATTTTATTTTTGACAATAATTTTCTATTAACCTAATACACTGCCAAGCATTATTAAGTAGTGTGTAAGCTCACGGGCGCAATTACTAAAGTCATGACTTTCTTGGGAAGAATATCACTATCTACTACAATTACGCAGCTTTTTCTCTCAAAATTGAGAACTATCATTATTCTCCCTCTTTCTCTTTGTATATAGAGAGATGTGGAGTGAAACATAGTAGCATACATAAAAGCTTCAGAGAGAACAAAAAAAAAAGAATGGAGAGGGAAAGAGAAATAGGAGAAGGAAGCTCATTGTCGTTGAGGGAAAAACGAAACCTTAGAGAGAAAGAGAGACGAATGCGTATGAAAGATCTCTTCTGCTTACTCTCTTCCCATGTTTCTCCCACTCGTAGGGTTCGATTTTCTCTCTTTCTCTCTCTAGCACATTATAAATGGATTATATTATGTCTATATAGATAGTAGAAATTATTTGATAGATGTATATTTGAGTGGTTTGGTATGTTACTCTATGCTAGAAACCAGTTTCACACTTCTGTTAGTGCCTATAAAATCCATATATGTATTTGTATGACTTGAAAGTGATGCAGATAGCTAGGTTTACGCTTGTGTTATATATATTTAGAGTATAAACACATTCATGGGGACAAAAAAAAATCGTTATGTAACTTATGATTTTTATTGGCACCAGCAGTTACCAGTGCCTCAACTTATAGATCAGTCGACATCATACATGATCCAATTGAAAGAGAAGGTAAAGGATTTAGAGGAGAAGAAAAAAGCATTGTTAGGAGGTGAAGTGTGGTGTCGCGCAAAAGAATCTTCGTCGTCTCTTTTGCCAAAACTCAGTATCCATTCACGGGGTTCGATCATAGAGATGAACCTGATTATCAGTGTTAACATGAAAAGATTAACGTTACACGAGCTTATGAGAGTTTTTGAAGAAGAAGGAGCTCAAGTTATGAGTGCTAATCTCCAGAACTTGAATGATAGGACCGCTTATACAATCATAGCCCAGGTATAGTGTATGAACACATCCACACATAAGTATGTAAATATATACTTATGCACGCACATGCATGTGTCACGGCATATTGACTATATACGATTTTAATTTTCTAAATGAATATTTTGCAGGCAATCATATCTCGCATCGGCATTGATCCATCAAGAATTGAAAAGAGAGTGAGGGATATCATCTTTTGATATGTTTTCCCCAAGTCATTGATAGTAAGAAACACAAAAGAAAAATTCAAAGTTCAATTATTGTTGATCGAAAGTTTACTATTCACAACTCTAGGTTTTGTTTTAAACCTAACTTACTGGGATGAGATATTGTCTACGACCTTGCATACATTCATATCCCGATGTTTTTATATGAAACTGAAATACAATGCAGACTAGAATCAAAATAACTATGCATTATTTTTCTCCTTTTTGGCTGACATCAAATAACTGTTCATTACTTATATCTATACATATGTACTTAGATATGATCTTAATTAGATTTCATTTCCAGAGTTCATCAAAAAATTATGTAGTGGTAATCTGGTGAAAAACTTGAGGCCCGGTAGTGGTATAAATCCATTTCTCGTGGTTTCAATTCATGGGAACAAAGTTACTGTTACTTGGTTACTCTGAACTTGTGATTCAGCTCATGCAATTTACATGGTAGTCTATTAACATACGATTTAGCTATCTATAATATTAGTAATTCAAATCAAGTAAGATGATATCTAATTCTATTTTGTAGTATTAAGTGCATTTCTCTCGAAACTGATCGGATCATCCGATAACGCATATAAAAAATCATACATAAAATAATTAGAATAAAATTTTGATTTATATAGTCACCAAAGTATTCTTTTACTATACCCTTTACCTTTGTGTGCTTCGCATTTGATGCTTTGAGTATAAGCAATCTCATAAAGCTACTTTTCTAGTAATTCTGAAAATGTATAATTACAATTAGTAATGCTGTTCTATTGCAATATAATGATGTTACATTGCACTAATCTAGCCTATACATGATATTTTGAGGCTTTCTACTTTCAACAGATTATGAAAATCCTTGTGTAAATGAGAATATGTATGCGATGAGATCTACATATAAATTAATTCATTGTTAGCTTATTAACTTCAATGGCTATTATTAATGATGATGATGTGGTTATCATCAACCAACTCAACTTGATATTCAAATGTGATGGAGCCTAAAACTAAATAATCTATTACTACCTCCGTTTTATTATACTTGTCGTTCTAAGTTTTTACACACATATTAAGAAAAAATTTAATTTTACATATTTCTAAAATAAAAATATCATTACCTAATAAACCTAACCACATTTCAACCAATAAAAAATAGAATAACATATAAAATTAAAAAATTACATTGAAATCATAAAACGCACTTATTTTTAAACGAAAATTTTACTCTACAACGACATCTAAATTGAAACGGAGGTAGTACTTTTTGTATTGAATTAGTTATCTTAGAGGGGTGTATTCAAGTGAAAAAATTAGATGATTTGTGTAAAAATGACAAATCTAGTGTTATTCAAACATGAATTTCAAAAACTCATTTAAAATACACTGTTATTGAACTTGACATTTTATAAAGTACTCTAAAATCTAAAATCTACTGTTATTGAAAATATTTTAAATTGTGGAGTTTTAATATTTAAATTATTTTATAGTGTTTGAGTGGAGTTTTTTAATTAAAATAAAATAAAATTGAATTACATGGTTTTATGTGATATTCTAAAGTGTTTTTTTAACAAAAATCACTTAAAACTCTTTAATTTTTTGAAATCATCTACAATCCCATTAAAAATCAATCATATCAAATTTTACATTGAATACATCTTCCATATTTTATTTAGCTTTGATTTATGTAAGAGTTTTTATGGTTTTTTTTATTTGCTATAAGCTTCAAAAGTTGTTTGACATTGACCAATAGTTTCCTCTATTTACCACACTTTTGTATTAGAAAATAAAATCAACAATTTCGGTAAGACTATATAATTATCAACGATTAAAGTTGTTGGACCAAAAAATAAATAATCAACGATTAAAGTTAGACGTGCACAATATCCAGCATGTAAAATATTAATTAGTACTATGAATCCGTGACCAACTTAGTGAAGAATGGATTACAACAATGTATGGCCATTATTTGACTTTACGTGGCCTTCAGATCCGTTGATAAGTAGACCTATTATTCCGATACTGCTACCAATAATTTGTGGCGCAATAATAATGATAAAGATAGAAATTCGAGGTCATGTCCGTAGTTACGGAATTAACCATGGATAATTATGGATTTAATGCTTTTTCAAATGTAGGTCAATTAGTAATCAATCTGAGCTGCTTTTTATATGTGGTCAATAGCTAGTTTTTTCTGTGGTGGAATTTAAATATATATATGGACAAATAAAAAACATGTGCAAAATCACTCAGCTTAAAATTAGTACTTAGTCAGAAGACTGGACGAAATATATATAGTTATAAACAAATGAGGAAAGACGACTTGCAAATGAGATTCTTCGTGTCTTTGCGGCTAACACGTTTTGCATGTTTTCAAATGCTTTATTAATTTAATTTAGTTTTTGAAACACTCTAGCTTTATTTCTGCTAATTGTCTCCTGGCTTTATATAAGTAAATTGGACCGAACGGATTATAGAGTAATATCATATCAGTTGCGATTCACTGCAATAAGAATGTCAACCGTTAAGTTTTAGTGACTAACCATACTTTCTGGAAAACAAAATCAACATCATATAACTTTTTTTTTTTTTTTGGCATTCCAGTGAGTCAAAACTCAATCGACTAATTTGTTGGGAGTCTATCCACAAATGACACAAATCCAATTGCTTTACGTGAGTTAAAGATCCAAGTTATCTAATCATATAAAAAATTAATAGTTTTGTACTGGTGGAAAATTAATCCCTATCAACATAACAACTTATCTTCAAGTGAAAACCAGTAAACTACTATGATGTGGTTAAATTGTTAATTATCTTTAGAGTGAACCAGGAACCATAGTTTTGTAACGACTGGATCATGAATCCCAACATTTCAATGATAAGTAAATAAATAACAAATCTTTTTAACAGAAAAAAAAAGTTAGCGAAAAGAGTTATTCAGAATATGATGCTCATCTAGTAAATAAGAACAAGTTCCCTTTTCATTGTTACTGAATAAAAAAAATTAATAAAAAATTAATAGATTTTTAGAGGACAAAAGTTTATATCTCATTTAAATCAATAAAATCAAAGTCAAAAATAATTTATTATCAAAAATATATCTTACAAATAAAAGTTTATATATCAAATACCCTCATCAAAATTTCTTATATATATACTATGCTTAGTTTATATATAGTTTTCTTTCTATTTGTTCGATTCAGTTATTACCATATACAGTTTTTACAAAATGATATCTATATTATTTAGGTTCATATGATATAATCAAAATCCAACTGTATATACTGAATATTGTAGTTTGGATTGGTTTTACCAGATTTAACCTTCTTACTTTATTATCCCTCTACTAGAAACTGAAATCATAACATATTCCAAACCCATAAGTGGCCGATCCTATCAAGCACCCGCAGTTTGGTCGTCGAATCTTAAATTAGTGAACTTTAAATCGTTCCTTGTAGACGTTCAGTTTTTGATATTACAATAACTAAACAGTGTCTTGGTGAATGATGTCGGCAATACAGCCAAAAACTGTTATAGTCCTTAATTTATGTAGGGAATGGTTTGTGTCCTTTTTTTGAGAACTATTTGTTGTGTCCAGTGTCTAGTGTCCTTGTACATGTTGAATAGTCTTAGCTTTTCTAACCAGTGATCGGATAATAGATATGTGCACCTTATTAACTGAACATGGATTTGATTTATTGTGGTGTCTCTTTCTCTATATATTGGAAATACAAAATATTTTTTTTTCCTTTATGTAATTGAATAAACATACTAATTTTTAAGGAATTTTTCTTTCTTTTGTCTATGAACATCTGACTATTATGCCATTGAAATGGTCTTTGATAAGAATTTTGTAGAGACCTACTATATATACATTCTAGGAGCTCATGTCTGGACCAAAACTTATGTAATTTAAGTACTCAGATAAAAGAAAATACCATGTAGCCAAGGTCCTAGATATGTCTCCAACCATATATTTTACTTTGGCGGATGAAGAATAATCTATTTTCTGAAACTTTAGTATCTCGAACTTCTAAGAGTGAAAATTACTAAGTAAAGGTAAAATTCACTTTAGTTGAAAGAATAATTAAGCACGTTATTTAAGTAGTGTGTAAGCTCATGGACGCAAGCACAAGTACGATGAATTTCTTTGAAAAACATCACTTTCCTTAAAACTTCCCAGCTCTTTCTATCAAAATTGAGATTTGCGACTCTCATATGTCCCTCTCTCTATTCTTTATATATATTGATGGATTCGAAAAGAGGGAAACATAGTAACATAAATGCTTAAAAACAAAAAGGAAGATAATGAAGAGGCAGATGATAAGAGAATTAGGAGAAGGAAGCTCAATGTCGTGGAAGGAACAGAGAAACCTAAGGGAGAAAGAGCGACGAATGCGCATGAAACATTTATTCTTTATACTCTCTTCTCATGTTTCTCCCACTCATAGGGTCCGTTAACGTTTCTCTCCTTTTTTCTTGTCAGCTATCCATTTAAATAGATTATGTGTTGATCAGACAAATTAATTCTCCGAAGAACACCTCTGTCTGTTTGTGTCTGACTTATATAAAAATAATATAGCATGTTAACGTTTCTCTTATAGTGCAAACCTAAAAACAAGTGATCATTTATTGGCTTTTTACGTTTTAGTTAGGTAATCATCCACAAATTCATGCAAAAAAAAACATGAAAGTTTTTAACTTAGGTTTTTTTTGTTGTTTTTTTTTAATTTTGCTAAATTACTTAGAAATTTTTTGTTGGCTGTAACAGTTACCAGTGCCTCAGCTTATAGACCATTCGGCATCATACATGATCCAATTAAAAGAGAAGGTTAACAATTTGAGGGAGAAGAAAAAGACTTTGCTAGGAGAAGTCGGGAATCACTCTGAAGGGTCATCGTCTTTTCTGCCGAAACTCAGTATTAATTCACAGGATTCGATCATAAAAATGAATCTGATTATGGATATGAACATGAAAAGAGTGATGCTACATGAGCTTGTAAGTGTTTTTGAAGAAGAAGGAGCTCAAGTTATGAGTGCTAATCTTCAGAACTTGAATGATAGGATCACTTACACAATCACAGCTCAGGTACGTGTTAATTAGTACGCATCCACACGTATATATGTACAGTACATAGACAAAGCACATGCATGTGTCAGTGTCACGTTCTTTTACTAATAGTTTTGATTATGCATGTTCGCCTAAATGAATATTTGCAGGCTATCATATGTCGGATCGGCATCGATCCATTAAGGATAGAAGAGAGACTAAGGGATATCATATTTTGATAAACTTTTTGGAAGTATGATTATATTCTGAATTATTTGTCCATTCGCAATTTTTCTAGGGTGTGTGTTTTACCAATTTATAAGTTTATTTTAAAAGAGGTGATTATTTTAATGTTGTTTTTGAGTATGGTTATGTTAGTATGCGTAAATGATTTTTTAAATGAAATTTGTTGATGAAATTGGTTGATGATTTATCCTTAAAGTCAATGCATATCGATCTTCATTTGAGTAATTTGTATAAATATATATCGATACGAAATTATTAAATAACACGATTTCTCCAAACAAACTATTAAACGCTGATGTTTAAGCATGCATCATATATTTTAAAAATACATGAAAATGTTACAAAGAAATTGTTATCAAATATTCCTCTATGTGTGTAATTGTATTTTCATTTCATAAATATACAAACTACATGTTTGTTTAGTTTTATAACTACTTTCACTCGAACAAAAATATAGTTTATTTAAAAATCACAAACAAGTGATATGGTTAGATTCAATTCAATTTTTATATTAGAAGAACTAGGAAAAATGTAAAGGAAAAAAAAAGCATAAAGAAAACATATAGGGTTGGCTTAGCTCTCTTAGAATTGACAAACTAGTAGAGTTGAAATAAGAATAGTTTAATTTGTATCTATTTTATGAAATTTAATGAATAAGAACATTGACCTCACTTGACGAGAATCAAAAGAAAACACAAATTTCGCCATGTCCATCGTCAACAGAAGAAACCTTAAATGTTGCTTTCGGTTTAATTCGGTTCGACTTGCTGTGATTTCAAATTGGTCTGTATTATTACTTTCGTTAAATGTTAGAGGGGCGTATGTTAAACAAACACACTAGCGGGGTAAATGTGAAAACCGAACAAACCTTAGGGTTTTAACTTCCAAGTTTCACAAAATTGCAATAAAAGGCAATTTTGAAACCCTTAAAGACCCTCTCAGAACAGTGGCGCAAATCTAGCAAACTCGAGAAGATGGATCTGATTCAATCCTACGACGGAGAAGACGTTTCTTCATCGCCGGAATCTTCACCGCCTCGTATGCTAAAGGCGAAATCATCCGCACCGGAGGTAGACGATACGGCCCTAGCTCTCACGGTGTCTAACGCGAATCAATCGAAATCGAACCCGATCAACCCGACGCAACACGCCGTCGTGTTCAACCCTACCTACGAGCAGCTCTGGGCTCCGATCTACGGTCCCGCGCATCCCTACGCCAAAGACGGGATCGCGCAGGGGATGCGGAACCACAAGCTAGGGTTTGTGGAGGACGCTTCGATCGGGTCCTTCGTCTTCGACGAGCAGTACAGCACTTTCCAGAAGTACGGCTACGCTGCGGATCCTTCCGGGATGAATTACGTCGGCGACGCGGAGGCGTTGAAGGAGAACGACGGCGTTTCGGTTTACAATATCAAGCAGAGCGACCAGAAGAGGAGGAAGGTTGAGGAGAACAAAGGGGAAGAGAAAAGGGAGGAGCTTGAGGCGGAGGCTGAGAATCCGGCGACTGAGGCGTGGCTTTTGAAGAATAGGAAGAGTCCTTGGTCGAGGAAGAAGGAGGTTGTTCAGGGAGAGTTGACTGAGGAGCAGAAGAAGTATGCAGAGGACCACGCGAAGAAGAAAGAAGAGAAAAGCCAACAAGGAGAAGCTAAAGGAGAGCATTACGCGGATAAGAGTACTTTCCATGGCAAGGAGGATAAAGATTATCAAGGGAGGTCATGGATCGAAGCTCCTAAAGATGCAAAGGCAAACAATGATCATTGCTACATTCCGAAGCGTTTGGTTCATACATGGAGTGGTCACACGAAAGGTGTTTCCGCGATTCGGTTCTTCCCAAAGCATGGACATTTACTTCTCTCTGCAGGTATGGATTGCAAGGTTAAGATTTGGGATGTGTATAACTCTGGTAAGTGTATGAGGACTTACATGGGTCATGGTAAAGCTGTGAGGGATATTTGTTTCTCTAATGATGGGACTAAATTCTTAACTGCTGGGTATGATAAGAACATTAAGTATTGGGACACTGAGACTGGCCAAGTTATATCCACTTTCTCTACTGGGAAGATACCGTACGTGGTTAAGCTGAATCCTGATGATGACAAGCAGAATATTTTGCTGGCGGGGATGAGCGATAAGAAGATAGTGCAGTGGGATATTAAGTCGGGGGAGATTACTCAAGAGTATGATCAGCACTTGGGTGCGGTTAATACAATCACATTTGTGGACAATAACAGAAGGTTTGTCACATCGAGTGATGATAAGTCCCTCCGTGTGTGGGAGTTTGGGATACCTGTTGTTATCAAGTATATCAGTGAGCCTCATATGCACTCCATGCCTGCCATTTCTGTTCACCCGAATGGGAAGTGGCTTGCTGCGCAAAGCTTGGACAACCAGATTCTGATCTATGGTACACGGGAAAGGTTTCAGCTGAATAAGAAGAAGAGGTTTGCAGGGCACATTGTTGCTGGTTATGCATGCCAAGTTAATTTCTCGCCAGATGGACGGTTTGTAATGTCAGGAGATGGTGAGGGTAAGTGCTGGTTTTGGGACTGGAAGAGCTGCAGAGTGTTCAAGACTCTTAAATGTCACAACGGAGTATGTATTGGAGCCGAATGGCATCCTCTGGAACAGAGCAAAGTTGCAACTTGTGGATGGGATGGCTTGATTAAGTACTGGTAAGTAATCTTCTTCCAATCTACTTTGTTATATTGTCTTGATACGTGCCTTCTTTTATTCAACAGATGCGTTGTGGGTATAATTGATTGTAGCAAAGATAGAGTTTTCGTTTTAGTAGCGTGTCTTAAATCTTATGGAAGCAGAGATGCTATAATTCTCTGGCTAATAGTTTTAACTTAGGATAAAAGGTAGAGAATCAACTTCTCAAGGATCCATTAGTACATATATAAGATATCGACTGTATGTTGCAACAAGTCCCTCTGCTTTGATTCTAATGGTGGTCTATTCACAAAGAAACACAGCCCTGTAACCATTATTTGTCTAAATAAGTCAATAACGATTGATGGATGTTTTGTTGCGCATTTGCAGGGACTAAGACAAGAGTCTCGTCACAAGACAGAGGCATCACGAAGAAAGAAGTAGTAATGACGGCCTTGCCTGGGCTTATACAGAGTGCTCTGCATCTTTGGGATACAAGCTACAACAAAGTCCCTTTTTTTAGTTTCGCTTTCATCTGTTTTTAGCTACTTGAATGTTGTAACGCTCTCCGTTTAATGGATGGTGTAGAGGGACGACCAAAACAATTTCAAATGCTTGACTGTATCGTTATAAAAATATCGTTGTGCATCGATGCTGCAATGTAGGCTCTTCTATTTGGATTCGTTATCATTGGCTTGGCTTGTTAACATATCATCGTTTCAAACATGTCAATATTAAACAATTTAAAAAATATTATTTATTAATGCTAATATGCCTAAAGTGTTATTGTTAATAATAATATATCAAAAATATTTATTTTTTTAAAGAGAATAGAGTTTATGTAATTTTCAAAAGTAAATTATAAATCCATATTTTTTTTGCAAATTGCTTTTATTAATTAAATTAAATTATTAAAAACGAACATATCATTTTTTGTAGTTAAACATATCATATTTTTGTTTAGATGAACAAATAATCCAAATTAAAGGTTTTTAATGATACAAAAACTAATTAAAAGGTTTTTATAAAAAAAATCAATTTAAAATTTTAAAATAATAATTAAATAATTTTAAGATTTAAAATGCTAATGAATATCACTACGAAGGTTTTTTATAGCAATTATTCCCATACATTAAACTAGACTGGTTAAACTATCCTATAAATCAAATCAAATCACATCATTTTCGAAAAATGATCAATAAATATCTTGACATTGAATCAGGGACATAGGCAGATTTCCAAATCTGATTTATACACTAACCTAGACTTCTTTGAATCGAGATCCACGCTTAGTCCAGCCAGGCTTGTATAAACTCTAATTATTTTTTATCGTTACACTATAATCAAAATCATTTTCAACGCTTGACAATTTTAAAAACCTTTGCATCTGTATAAATAACCCCCTGATATGGGGTTGGTGAATCAGACCTCTAAACAGAACAAATATGAGTCTAGGTTGTGATCTCAGTGTTCTAGTAGGGCTAACATCAAATGCGAAGCAAATACAAGATAATGTATTGAACAAGATACTCAAAGCTAACGCAAACACAGAGTACCTCCAAAGGTTTCTCAAGGGGAGCTCCAACAAAGAGCAGTTCAAGAAGAACGTACCGGTGGTGAGCTATGAAGATCTTAAGCCTTATATATATCGTGTCGCAAATGGAGAACCCTCTAATATCATTTCCGGGGAGCCCATCACTGCGTTTCTCCTAAGGTATACACCAATCTTATCATTGTAACAAGAGTGTATTTTATATATTTTACATATGAAAGATTTTGATGAATCTAAAGAGTTATATAAGTGTTGCCATTAATGATTATTTTAGCTCTGGAACTTCAAGTGGGAATCAAAAGATATTTCCTGCGAACAACATCTTCTTTGAGAATATTCAAATCATCTATGCCCTAAGCTCGGTCGTTATGTCCAAGTAATTTCCACATGCATCCTTCTTTTATATATTTGAAGCTTTACATGAAGATGATTAAAGGTATTATAAATGATACTTTTTCTTTTTAATTGATATTAAAGGTATGTCGATGGTTATAAGCAAGGAAAGGTGATGAGATTTATGTTCATTCAGCCGATATCCACAACTCCCTGTGGTTTGCCTCTTGCTCCTGTGGTAACAAGCTTTGCAAAGAGCAAATACTATAGGAGCCCGGCAAAAAAAAGTACAAGCCCCGACCAGATCATACTGTGTCCGGACACCAAACAGAGTATGTACTGTCAACTTCTCTGCGGTCTTGTCCAAAGAGATGAGGTTGTAAGTGTGGGTGCTGTGTTCGCTTCTGTCTTGGTTCAAGTTATCCATTTTCTTGAACAATACTGGGAAGAGTTGGCTAGTAATATCAGATGTGGTCATGTCAGCGAGTGGATCAACGACCATACTTGTAGAGACTCTGTCTCCACCATCCTTGTTGAGCCAAATCCAGATTTGGCAGCTCTAATCGAAAACGAGTGCGGACAAAAATCTTGGCAAGGTATAGTTTCACGACTTTGGCCTAAAACCAGATGCATTGATGCTATTGTTACAGGAAATATGGCTCAATACATCCCAATATTAGAGTTCTATTCTAATAAACTGCCTCTAGTCTCTAAAATGTATGCATCATCTGAAGCATACTTCGGGTTAAATTTGGAACCTCTATGCAAACCGCAACATGTGTCCTACACATTTCTACCAAACATGTCATACTTCGAGTTCATAGATGTCGATGGAGGAACCGAGGGGGAGATTGTTGATCTTGTGAATGTGAAGTTAGGTCGCTCCTATGAGCCCTTGGTCACAAACTATTCCGGTATAGTCCCTTTTCCACTGCATTTTATTATTATTTACATAGAAACTATTTTTTTGTTTAAGCTAATGTGGTTGCAATGTGATTGTGTTGATAGGTTTACATAGATGTAGAGTGGGGGATGTTTTACAGGTCACTGGGTTTTACAACATGGCACCACAATTTAGATTCGTACGTAGAAAGAATACAGTTCTAAGCATCTATGTAGAGCCAACGACTGAAGAAGATATTTTAAAGGCGTTGGGCAGTGCGACACTCGTTCTTGAATCTTTGGATTTAATGTTGACGGGTTTCACAAGCTATGCTGATGTCTCCACTGTACCGGGTCACTACGTTTTTTACTTGGAACTCAGAGCAAAAGTCAACAACGATATCACTAATGTTGTACCTCTTGATAACAAGGTATTGGTGGAATGTTGTTGTGTTATGGAGGAATCATTGAATGGTGCTTACAGGCTTTTCAGAAGCAAAGATGAACATATTGGAGCACTAGAGATAAGAGTGGTGCAACAAGGAACGTTTGATTCTCTCATGGAGTTTTATGTCTCTCGAGGTTCTTCTATATCTCAGTACAAGACGCCTATGGGCATAAACTCTCCTGAGGCTTTAAAGGTTCTTGAAGACAAGGTTCTTGCCCGGTTCTTCAGTGACAAATCCCCTCCTATCTGATCCAGATGTGATGATGACCACCAACAAATAACGAACTAGATTACCCTTTTATTTAAAGCAACAACGAACTAGATCACCTACTAAAAGAATAATGAAGCAATAAAATTACCAACATGTGTGCTTTTCTCTGTTGTGGTCGTGTTAATGCATCTTTGAAGCTGAAACTCCACTTTGGGTTCCTATTTTTTTTTTCTTTTTATTTACTTAAAAAAAAATTTAATCGCAGGTCGGCATTTGTCCATTTTTATTTGACAGCATAAAACAATGGTTCTTATTTGACAATATAAAACAACGATTTTTTTTTTCTTTTGATTGGGTCCACACTAAAAAGCAGTCATAAGAATCTGCTTTAAACATACTCTTATTTCCTTCTTGTTGTGTAGGCTCTGAAGTAAATATTTTAGGTATTAAACCAGGTTAATGCAAGGGAATGGCAAGAGGGACAGAACCTAACCACTCCCAAACCTTTCAAAAACAAAAACACAAAGGCTCCTACTGTACATCGCTGATGTGCATTTCTCTTTTGTCGTCGTGATTACTATTGTGTTGTGGGTGTTTCAATAAAGTGATGAATGCATTCTTTTCTCAATTTTTAGATTCTTAATATACACTCTTTTTTTTTTTTAATAATATACACTCTTGTGTAGGCTGTGAAATAAATATTTTAGGTAATAAACCACGTATTAAGAATTGAGTATAAAAATATTTAACATAATTTAGTTGGAGTATTTTATTGAATTTTTTTTAAAATAAATAAGTTAATATTAAGTTTCAAAAAATATTTTAAATTTGATGTTGATAATAAAACTAAAAAAATAAAATTTAAAATTATCCATAATTTAGATTTTTCTTATTTGTAAAATTTATAATAAAACTAGAATTTTTTTAAGTTTTGTTTTTCATTTTTTTTTAATTTCATTTGAAATTTATCATATTTCTGAGTAAAATAATCATGAAGTGATGTATTCAACTAGAGTTGGAACTGGTTTGTATGAAAATTACAAATTCACTATTATTCAAGTAGTTTCTTTTATGAAATTTTCTCTTCTTAGTAATTTGTGTGTTTGAAAAAAAACTTTCCGAAAAATGATCGTTGAAAAAAAAACTTTAAATTTATTTCTTAATTAGAGTATTGACCAATGAATGTCCAACCTGCCTTGAATAAACTATACGTGTGTATATTTATATATATATATATATATAAATCAAATCGTTTTCCAGGCTTGAGATTTTAAACAACTTCAGCATCTGTCTAAAGAATTTCAGAAAAATGATCAAAATCTTAATCTGATTATATACATGAAACTAGTCCCGGTAGTCCATATTTGACTTTGATCAAAAAATCGTCTTCCCCACGTACGCTTGTCTTCCCCATGCTTGTCATTTTAAAAACGTTTGCATCTGTATAAGAAATGGTCAATGGGAATCATCAGGGACACTGGAAGATATCCAAATCTTGTTTATAGATTAAACTACAAGCCTTCACGCGGTGGCAAGCCTGGCTTGTCTAAACTCTAATAGGTTTTTTTTGTTATCATTACACTATAATCATAATCATTTTTTCAACGCTTGACAATTTAAAAAAACTTTGGATCTGTATAAATAACCCCCTGATATGGAGATTGGTGAATCAGACTTCTACAAAGAACAAATATGAGTCGTCTAGGCTGTGATCTCACTGTTCTAGAAGAGCTAACGTCAAACGCGAAGCAAATACAAGAAGATGTATTGAACAAGATACTCAATGCTAACGCAAACACAGAGTATCTCCAACAGTTTCTCCAGGGTAGCTCCGATAAAGAACTGTTCAAGAAGAACGTACCGGTGGTGAGCTATGAAGATCTTAAGCCTTATATCGATCGTGTTGCTAATGGAGAACCCTCGGATATCATTTCCGGGAACCCCATCACTGCGTTTTTTCTAAGGTAATACACCGACCAATCTCATCATTGAATAACAAGAGTTTCTTTATTTACATATGAAAGATCTCTAAAGAGTATTAGTTTAGCTCTGGAACTTCAAGTGGGAATCAAAAGATATTTCCTGCGAACAACAACTTCTTTGACAATAGTGGAATCATCCCTACAATAACCACGTTCATTATGTCCAAGTAATTTCCACATGCATCCCTTTATATATAAGGCTTTGCATGAAGACGATGGTTTGATTTTTTTTTTTTTATTTGATTAATATTAAAGGTATTTCGATGGTTATAAGCAAGGAAAGATGATGAGGTTCTCCTTCATTCACCCGATATCCACAACTCCTTGTGGTTTACCTCTTGCTCCTGTGATAACAAGCTTCATGAAGAGCGAATATTATAGAAGCCCCCAAAAAGTCAGAACAAGCCCCGACCAGATCATACTGTGTCCGGACACCAAACAGAGTATGTACTGTCAACTTCTTTGTGGTTTTGTCCAGAGAGACGAGGTTGTAAGCATGGGTGCTGAGTTCGCTTCTGTCTTGGTTCAAGTTATCCATTTTCTTGAAAATTACTGGGAAGAGTTGGCTAGTAACATCAGATGTGGTCATGTCAGCGAGTGGATCAACGACCTTACTTGTAGAGACTCTGTCTCTACCATCCTTGTTGAGCCAAATCCAGAACTGGCAGATCTAATCGAAAAAGAGTGCCGACAAATATCTTGGCAAGGTATTATTTCTCGACTTTGGCCCAAAGCCACATGCATTGAAGCTGTAGTCACAGGAGCTATGGCTCAATACATCCCAGCATTGGAGTTCTACTCTAATAAACTGCCTCTAGTCTCTAAAGTTTATGCATCATCTGAAGCATTTTTTGGGTTAAACTTGGAACCTCTAAGTAAACCACAACATGTGTCCTACACATTTCTACCCAACATGTCATACTTCGAGTTCATAGATGTCGATGGAGGAACCGAGGGGGAGATTGTTGATCTTGTGAATGTGAAGTTAGGTCACTACTATGAGCCCTTGGTCACAAACTATTCCGGTAAAGTCCTTATGCTAATGTTTCACTTTGCTATTCTCAGGACCGTCCCTGATAGGAACTACTTTTTTTGTTTAAGCTAATGTGGTTACAATGTGATTGTGTTATTAGGTTTAAACAGATGTAGAGTGGGGGATGTTTTACAAGTCACTGGGTTTTACAACATGACACCACAGTTCAGATTCGTACGTAGAAAAAATACGGTTCTAAGCGTCTATGTAGAGCCAACGACTGAAGAAGATATTTTAAAGGCGTTGGGCAGTGCGACACTCGTTCTTGAATCTTTGGATTTAATGTTGACGGGTTTCACATGCTATGCTGATGTCTCCACAGTACCGGGTCACTACGTTTTTTACTTGGAACTCAGACCAAAAGTCAACAACAACATCACTAATGTTCTACCTCTTGATAACAATGTACTGGTGGAATGTTGTTGTGTCATGGAGGAGTCACTGAATGGTGCTTATAGGCGCTTCAGACGCGAAGATGAACTTATTGGAGCTCTAGAGATAAGGATTGTGCGACAAGGAACGTTTGATTCTCTCAGGGATTTTTTTGTCTCTCGAGGTTCTTCTATATCTCAGTACAAGACGCCTATGGGCATAAACTCTCCTGAGGCTTTAAAGGTTCTTGAAGACAAGGTTCTTGCTCGGTTCTTCAGCAACAAGTCCCCTCCTATCTGATCCAGATACGATGATGCCCACCACCAAAAACGAACTAGATCACATGCTTAAAAGAATAATGAAGCAATTTACCATCTTGTGTGCTCTTCTCTTTTGTCGTCGTGTTTACTGTTGTGTGATTCAGTTAAGTGTGATAGATGCAATCTTTTTTTTTAAACTGTGGTGAAAGCCATAATTAGAAGGCATTGATCAACGAGAATGTACTGGCATAACTCAGAGACTCTGTTCTATACATCTTTAAACTGTTTGATTACTCTCAAGGAATAGCTCAATGAGTTTGTTCCAGATTTTGATCCTCAAAGCGGAGGCTTCACTGGGTTTAAACCACTTCTTGTGAATCTGAAACAAGACAACAATTTGCGTTAGCAACAAAAGTGTTTAGAAGAGAGGAGGAAGAGATAATAAAAGAGAAACGCACCATTCCCAAATCCTGCAGTTTCAACCTCTGAGGAGCATCTTCGATGAACCTTTGTATGAAGAACAGCACAAACAGACCACAGTCGAAATCATTCTTTTGATGTGGAACCTGTCGAAAAGGTGACACGATGTAGTTTAGATGAATACTACAAGAACACTTATATAATTTGTAACTGGTAAAAAGACTAGCCTTCACTTCAGCTTCGTTGATCCTATGTGGAAGGTCTCTCCATATCTTTTCTGAGATTGGTAAATCTGGTAGAGAAGCATCTTGATTCAGGTAACTCCATTCCTCTATCAGAAACCTAATTAAAACCACAAATGAAGACCAACATAATCTAGTGAATCTGGTCTTAACACTGTGAAACTGTATGCACTTATCCATCTAGTCTCACCTTTTGACGTTACTAAAAATTGATCTTGTTGGGTGAAGTCCCAATGAATCTAAGTGAAGTATAGTCAAACCCGATTCGTCCTCCTTGTCTGGAATGCAAATGATTAGTAAGCTCCAGTGTAGACTGAAACATGCAAGAGAACAAATTTCTGATCAATCTAACAATTGATGCAGAGTATAACATTTCTGCATGTTATCCATATTAAATGACTAATCATCATGCCTAATAGATGCAATCATGGGAGTATCAATAGAAAAAATTCAAGAAATTACTTACTCCTCATGAATTGGTATAAAAATGTATGATTTACGGAATAGATCAAAACCTTTCCACCACCGTCTCAACTTCACAAAAGATGCCTCCTTGTCGTTACCCTAATTATATTGAAAGAACAAGACGAAGAGACCGCATAAGTGTCCAAAAATAAATATATGTGAATCACAAGATTCAAAGAAGAGTTAGTATTCTCAGATTCTCTTAATTCTTGCTGTAGTTAAATATTTAGATTCAACCTTCTATGATAAAACAATGAAACCTCACGACAACAGAAACCCACCTTGTATGAAACAGCTTCTATGAGCTTCTTGTAGAAAAATGTGTTGAAGAAATGGCAATCAGCAGCTGTCTGATTCGCTGCAAACACCTGGTGCTGCAAGAACCTAGCCACACAAATGGTAGAATAATTACATAAAAGCGATAACACGAGATTATATAATTTAAATATGTGAAGTCCATCAGTCAAAAGTCACCTCATGTAGAAATTTATAACTGGAGATGTAAGACATTCTCGAGGTGAAAGGCATTTAACATCATCAAGAGACACTTGAACGAGGTCTGGGTCATCCCTTGATCACCAGATAAAGCAAAAATATACACAAGTCATATATCACATTGAAAATTAAGATTAGTAAACCTACACCAACTCAATGAAAGCTTTTTCACCAACCTTGATGGGTAGCAAATATCTTCCGGTAACCTGCAGATTTTCACTAAAATTAAGTTACTTCCAATAAGAGTCACAGTTACTTGATAAAGCCAAAACAGAAACAACTCTTTTTACCCTTCAGGAAGTTCAAGTGCTTCCTCTACTACCACTGGAGACTGAGGTTCCTCTTCATCCAAATTAATTACATTATCTTCTGATTCCTATAGCAAAAAACGAAGTGTTAGAAAAGGTGATAAAGTCAGTTTATATTAATTATGTACAAAGATACAAACTGAATGGCATAAGATGAGATACCTTCTTGCCGCTTGAGCTCTGTGATATCGATGCTTTAGTCCACTCCCTGTAAGAGAAAGATGTAAAGATGCGTCTCAATACACTAAATATTCTTCTGAACAATCGCTTTGCTTTGAAAATTGAAAACTCAAATCAT
The DNA here is from genome assembly GCA_905132765.1 of Moricandia arvensis. NCBI lineage: Eukaryota > Viridiplantae > Streptophyta > Magnoliopsida > Brassicales > Brassicaceae > Moricandia > Moricandia arvensis. Next base: position 143,989 of record CAJHQP010000179.1, on the reverse strand, counting down.
ATGGCGGTAACCAGTAAACTCAAACTTGAAAAGACAAGTAAGCAGTAGCATAAAGATGTAAAGATATGGACCTAGGAGTATCATAGCCAACGACGTCGTCTTCATCATCATCATCATCCACGAGCAAATAAGGGGAAGATGCCTTTGGGTTTCTTTTTCTATTTACAGAAGCTTCCTTGTGTTCTCGATTCCCTTTTGGGTCCTTGAAACCAGAATAAAAGTTTGTTTCACCGATCTGAGACTTGCCTAGTCTTGGCATTGACCTCCACCCATTGCTTTGCTTTGTTGCCGTCTCTCCACCAGCCTTGCTTTTCCACCTTTCACGTCCCAACTCTTGTAGTTCTACATTAACTGGTCGTGCCTCCACCTGTTAGACAAAGGATTATCGAGTCTTGCAATCATGAAGCAGAAACATAACAGAGAATTTAAACAAGAGGGAGTGTAAAAGCATCATACTTTGGGATTCACACTAAAATGAACAGAAAATGTTGACCGAGACACATCTTTCGATCCTGTAGCTGTATTCGCTTGCTTCAACACATCTTTAAGAACTTTACATATTAGAATTAAACTTTTAACACTCTTCACCAACATTACAAGAGACAAAAACAAAACACCTGAGCTTTTAGGCTGCACTAGAATCTGACATTCGTCCGTATCCTGACAAAACCAGTGAAAGTGACATCAAACACAGAACACTAAAGTTTGCTCTAATGGCTACACAAACACGGACAATTCAAAAAGGTTTCATTTTTCGAGTCACAAATCAGCTGCAAGTACAAGGACAAACCGATTTGGTGCGGCGGAGCAACCTTCTCTGCTTCTCGTACTCAAGGCTTCCGATCCTGGACCGGATTCTAGCGCCGTTGTCTGGCAACCTGTCACCGAAAGAAGTAAGAAGCGATCTCTGACGCTTAAGATGCTCGTCGAGCTCGCTGTCCCTCAGGGATTTCACGCAGACGGAGAAATCATCGCCGGAGAGAGTAAGCTCTTGCGACGGGGCTTTGTCGACGATCTCCAAGTCGGGGACTTCCTCGTCGACCAAAACATTTTCCCAATCTATGTTGAAGTTCTTCGTCGGCGTCTCGACACGATCTAACTCGATTACTTTTTGCCTCTTCATCTCTTCATCTGATAACTAAACGAAACCCTTGTTTGGTCTGAATCTCCTTTTTGTTTAAAGATCACTTCTATATACACCGGTTCTCAAAAGTTTTCTGTTCTGAAGATATATATTAAATAAACCAAAAAACTAAAATAATGGGCTTTCAGCTAAAAATAAATTAACATATTACTAAAAGCCCAAATTTTAATTAAATAAAATTTAGTTAAATATTTTAAAAGGAAAAAAATATCACTTTATTTGCATTTTTTGATATTTTAAATTGTCATCATCAGAAATACTAATTTATAAGAGCAATTTCATTAAAGTTTCTCAGCCAAAGCTCTTAAAATACATATATTTACATATACATATATGTATTATGAAAATCTTAGGTCTAGAAGTCATCAATAAAGGTGTAAGTTCAGAACGTATCAATAAAAGTGTTTTAAATGTGAACAAGTTTGAATTAAAAAATGAAATGAATGGTCAGGACTTAACTTAAACCAAAATAACTCATGAATTTCAACTCTTCTGCCCCTCAGGCTTAAACAAATGGTGAAGGAGTGATTCGAACTTATAGAGAGCCTCCTTATAAGCCGAAGATGCAATTAGATTTTGAAATTTTTTGTTTACGATCCTAATGAGCTGTTGGTGAGTATTACAAGTCTCTTGAAAATGCCAATAATTTTGCGATTTCTAAACATATTTTCTTGTTCTTTTGGAACATCATTCTCTTGATTGATAATCCATAGTTTTATGACTTATTAGTTAAAGATGAGCTAATGTACTATATCAATTTGGGTTTTGATGTTAATATGAGCAACTTTGCTCCAATTTGCTTCACTAAAATAGCTGTTGTTTGATAATTCATTTATTTCCAGTAAAATATAATAATTACATTATGGACATAGCTTCACATTGAAAAACCAGAAGCTCGTTGCAATCCCCCCTAGCTCTTCGGATTTTTAAACACACTTGAGCTTATATATACTAAACCCTTTTACGTAAGAAAAATAAATAATTTCAACCCTTAATCTAAGTAATTGTGTTTTGTTTCTTTTGGTAAGTAACCCTTTCAAATACTCAAGAGTTATGTACCAAAAAATCACCAGGCGTGAATGAACCGTCCTCTTTGAAAATTCGGTTCAACTGAACCGGTTCTCCTCTCCTGGAACTCATGAATCATTCTAATAAGCGCACTAGCCTTCTTGCTCCCACCATACTCGCCGTTACCTAACACCGTGTAAAGCGACCCCATAACCACCGAGTTCTTCACAAGAACCCCAACGACGTCCCTCCCGCCGTTAAGACACAAATTCAAAACCAGAGCAACGCAGTGCTGTTTCACCGCCGCCGAAACTTCCGAAGAAGACAAAATCTTCACCGCGAGTTTCAAACCGCCACGACGGATCACACCAATCGTTCCGTCGGGATACTCAGCCAACTTCGCCAGCGTCGCTAAGCAATCCCCCGTGAGCTCTCCTCCCGTTTCCTCATCTCTCAGCAGATCAAGAAGCGCCGGAACAGCTCCTGCGGCGAGAACACGCCAGTGGTTCTCGGATTGCATCAGCAAACCCATCACCGCAAGTAAAGCGTTGCGTTTCGCCGAGTCGCCGTACTGATCCCCACCTTTAACGATCCTCATCAGTCCAGGAATCGCGTCTGCGTTTTCTCCGATCATTACGCTGTAGTCTTGAACGGAAGAAAGATAAAACAGAGCAGAAGCAGCGTAGAGTCTCGTCTCTGTTTTAGCTCCTTCGTTGAGAGTCTCCACGATGAGCCCTAACCCTTCTCCTGCGATCTTACCCTTTCCGGAAACGTGTTTAGAGAGGTTCAAGAGCCCAGCCATTGCGTTCTCTTGAATCCTTGAGTCTTCTGAAGTCAGAAGATTTAAGAGTGGACTTACGCAGCCAGCTTCGACCAGACAAGATCTGTTAAAACTACCTGTCTTGGTCTGAACACGAATCTCTCTTAGAGATCTGTGAATCATCTCTTCGTCGCCGTTTGTTAGCTCTGAAGTGAGGAACTTTGCGATGAGTCTTCCTGCTCCTTTCGCAGCTAAACTCTCCGGCACCACGTCACCGTGATTCTTTCTTTTCCGACTATTGATGGCTAAAACGATGCCGTTTGCTATACAGTGCTTTTGAATCACGTGACTCACGGAAACGTTATCAACCAACTCGGTACTGGTTAAAATCTTTCCGGTTTTGGGGCACGTGAGGTTCCCGGATCCGAACCATTTAGTGATGGAGCTCCGGTCATACGTGTGCCCTGTTTCTATAACCACAGGATCTGTCATAATCTCTAGAGAAATAGGGCAAAGAAGATCATCAACTTTTAATCCTCGTATCAAGTCTTCATGAACATAGTCCTCACGATGATCTCTATCGATACGTCGAAGTATCACGCATCTGCAATAGCATATGAACCCTATCAAGCTGCTGAGAAGCTCGACTCTGGCGTTACTATTATTATTCTTTTTCTCTAACCGCTCCGCCTCTATCTCTTCTCCGAGAAAGTTGATCTCTTTAACGCAATCTCCCCATGTTCGGATCCCTACGTAATCCAGGATCCGGTTTATTTCATCTGGATCAGGGCTGACTCTGTTCTCAAACAGAGCAAGAACTCGATAAACTGAAGTTATAACCTTTTTATCATCCGAGTCGGGTCGGACTACGTGTTTACGGGCTTGTTGCACCACTAGGTCAATCACCTCGTTGACTTCGCTCGGTAAGTCAACGAATGAGACATTAAACATGGTAAGGCTAGTGGAGATGGATAGAGTCAGGACCCGAAGATGATCCGATACTTGATCTGAGCTCATCAGCATACATAGTCTGGCTCCGTCTCTTGTGCAGTCTTCTAGAAGGAACTTGAGCTTCTGGAAGATGACGTGGATCTCCGAGAGCCTCGAGACGGCGTCAGAGTGGAGAAAGTAGCGTCTCTGAGACCTGATTCGGATCCGGATCTCTTCCAAGACGATAACTAGGTTTTGGATCTGTCTTATAGTTTTTTGGAAGCTTCCTTTGTTGGTGGAGAAGTGTTTCTGCTTGAACGTGAGGATGTCACCGGCGAGTTGAATCAGTGAGTCGAGTAGCGTGGTTATGGAGATTGATTTGCATGGTTGCACCGCCGGGAATGTCAGGATCCGGCGACTCGACCCGGTTTTAGTGTGGATCATATCTCTATGACTTGTGATTTAATTTTGTTTTTTGGATGTTTGTGTTTGTTTCGACTTTAGATCGAGAAAGTAGGCGAAAATATATAAACAGTTGGCAAGCGTTTCAGCTATGTAGACTCGTGGCTATTTATGATTGGGTGTTTATCTTGGAAACTCTGACCATTGACAGTGTGCCACGTGCGATCCATCGTAAACGAGGAACAGGTTGCTTCGTAGATCGGTTTATATGAAATCAGAGATTGACACGTGTCGTGGAGTGTATGAAGATCCACGTGATCGTGAAGTTACGTGCATGGAGGCTGCCGACAATTTGTACGACCCATGTGTAAGGACTTCAGGATATTTCCTCGTTCAATTTTTCATTATTTTTATAAACTATTTTAATAATCAGGTATTAAAGATTAATTAGTCTTATGTTTACAACCGATGCCATCTTATCTATAATCAGTTTTATGTTAAAGTTTACATGAATACAATTTGCATAATTTACTCTATTCTCAAGGCAAAATGTGCAAGTTAGATGTATGTTTTCTGCCTTTCTTTGAATTGTAGAAGGCAGTGTTGCTTGTACTCATGTACGCAAAGATAACATTAATCACTACTCGTTACAAATTCGAATGATTGGCTGTATGTGGAAGTTTCGTCACCTTCATTTTCTAATTTAATGATTGATGGTTATAGTATTTAGTTTTTGGAATCTTATTACCTGAGAGTGAAGATGCTTTAAATATGGATATGTTCAGGTAGTCTTTAATTTATCAGTTATGAGTTGTCAATTGTGAGTTGCCATAATACTTGGGAACAATGGCCGGTTGCATTCTGAACCCATTTTAAAAATCAGAATCAAAGTCAACCGTTCATCAATTATGGATTCGTTTTTTTTTTTTGCATGTTATTTGTCACACCTATTCATTTAAACGAAAACTATATAATAACAAGAAGTCACGAACTAATTATTCTGAGGAAAGTCAACCGATAGTAGCAATATTGGTTGTGCATTTACTTGGAACTATCATGGGAACATCATTATTTCGTGCCACTTCGTCATGGCTGTCACAACGTTTTGTCTCCACCGTTTTGTATGACCCAAAATGTCTTTTTGGAACAAATATAACTAGCTTTGCTTCACAACATGAACATAGGAAGAATCATTACAACTAACAGATGTTTAGGTATCTTCAATTCTTGTTTGGTACATTGGAATAATCTACTCAAACATACACTAATCACCTTTGGAAACAGATGATGATACCAACGATTATACAAGAAGAGAGCTAATAAAATACTGAAATTCTGCAAATTTCAGAGTTTTACAATGACAATCTATCATCTGATACATGACGACTACTGAACTATAACTTAATGATTTGAGGTTTGGGTGGTACTAAAACTACTAATCAGTGCCAGTCCATTCCTTCCAATCCTTGTCTACATGGTCCTGAGCCCATTTGATAGCTGCACGCGCGGCTTGTGGACCTCCAGGCAGTTCCCTTTCATTGAGAGTATCAGCCATGTCAATGAATGGTATGACCAAGAGTGTTCCAGGTCCTCCGTACTCGCTGCGCAAGAACGTCTCGAAGATCTGTCAAGAACCATAATGGTGCAAAACAGAATACATAAAAGAGTTTTGATAAGAAATACAACAGACTTAGAAACCAATAACACAGAGCAAACTTATTACACTTGACCACCAAGAGACCAAACCATCATGGAGAGATCTTCCGAGGTAATAATCGGTTAAGTGAAAACCATACTAACTTTTTTTATGAACTTTCTAGATAGGTTCAAACTCAAAACCGCTCCTCATCTCTAAATCAAGTCACATAAACCCTATTCAAGATAGAAAAGGAAAACACTCCCAAGAGTTTCATAAGTTTCCAGAAAATGCTGCATATTCACAACCTTAAACAAGGAGATGTCAATCATACAAACTCATTGCAAAAGACCACTTACTAACCAGGCATACTCCGTTGACTCTAAAAACGATTAGGTTAAAGTTCAGAAACAAACGAAATGCCACTTTTTAAGCATTCTCATTCTCCTAATCTCTGTGTATATATATATCCAGTAAGTCACAGGTCCAAGAAAAAGACTAAAAAGACACCACTTTTGAGTTTCAAACACCACAAGTCAAGATAATTTCAAATAAACATGTGTGTGAAAGGAAAGCGAGAACACTGTCAGATACCTCAGTGCAGACTCCGACAATCTCATCAACAGAGTCTTCAAAAAGATCCCTCTTTGATAGTTTATTTGCCATATGGTCCCTGAATTTCTTAGTCTCCTGCATCACCACCCATCAATCAGATTCAATCATCATCTATAAGACTATCCATCAAAATTGAGTATGAAGAGGAGAAGGAGAAGGTGTTAAGTTAGCTCACAGCTTCGGCGAATTCGGGTATAGGATCCGGGAACTTGTACTCCGCAGCTCTGCATACGAACCTTCTCCGGGGAAGGGAATAAAGAGGAAAGTTCGTCGCTTTGCTTCTCAAACGCCGGTTACGAAACTGGGTCGATTTGATTAAGCACGAACTCGCAGCTGGTGAAGAGAGATTGAAGACAACGGGGAGAGCACAACGGATAGATGAATGGAGGTGAAGTCGAGAAGAGGAAAGAGTTACGTCTAAAGAAGCCATTAGCACACTTAGCTTCACTCTTGAACCTTATCTTTTTCTCTGCAACGTTTGTTTATCTGAGGGTTTAAGCAGAGGCTTCATTTGAGTAGTGAAAAAGTTGAGGGTGAAATAAGAAAACAAAAAATGAGTAATAAGCAAAAGTTTGGGGTGAAAAATGTAAGAAACTAAAAGATATGAGGGAAGAAGGCAAAAAAAAAAGGGAACCTGTCAGACAACCCTAGTAAGGCCAAGACCAGACTAGGTAGCGATCATCTACAGCGCAGCGACTCTATAGAGAATCGTAGCCGTTAATCACACTCAAGTCGCACGGCCATGATTCATCAACCAGGGTTCAGGGCCTGTCTCCTTAGAAATCAAGGATACAGAGGTACGAGCCTATAGAACAGATCCTGTTCAAGTAAGGTCGTGACCGCTCATGCTTGCTAGACATATATAAACACGCTATATTCTCTCCGTCTTTCCGATGTGGGACTTTAGAACCCCCACTTACTATGTGGGGCCGACACGTGTAATTATAACAAAACTAACCAACTCAAAACCGGAGATTAACCAGATCGACACTCTAGATTAATAAGTTTTCTTAACCACCCGGTTAATGGTCAAGACCTCCACGAAACTCTTCTTCGAATTAAAAATTGTATTAAGCCGTAAACCAACAACATAAGAACAAACATTTTATCTCTCGCTTGAAGGCATTCAACACACCTCAATAAAGAATCAGACAAGAACTAAAGGTGCAAAACTAGAGGGACAAATCTTCACTTCAATGTCTCTCACTCTCTCTAGAAGAAAATCTCTACTTCCTTTTCAGTCATCTCAAGAACATGGTCTCTAGCATCCGTGAGAGCACTCTGCATTAGAAAAACAAAAAAAACAAAGGCTCAGGAACCAGAATCTTTAACAAGGAGATATATGTTCTTACCTGTCCAAACTTGGTGATGAAGTTGTTCCCCAGGTTTATAGATGTAACCGTGACATCTTCATTAGCTTTTAGAGCTTGAGCTATGGCGAATGCTCCATCATCCTTCACATAAATTACAATAACAAGATTGTTAGGCTTACAAGGTTTAAAATGAAGACAGAGTGCTGGAGAACATAGTAGTTTCGTTTTTTACCCGTATTTCATTGAATCCTAGATCCACGGAAGTCAGAGCTTCATTAACTACTTTTAAGCTCCGAGCTAAGCAGGAAGCGCCCTGACAACAATAATAACGCATCAATTATGAAAAGAATACCTTGGTAGATACATAGATGCAAAACAAGCTGAATATAACATGTCTGCACTTACCTCATCTCTAAGACCATTTGCACGCAAGTCCAAAACAGATATCGTGTTGTTATATCTCAGCATGTCTGCAACGTATTCAGCACCCTTAGCGGCTATCTGCATAACGCCAACAATGATAAAACAAATAGGAAGAAACATTTATTTCATAAGATAAATAGTTAAGGGAAGGCTTTACCTGGCACCAACCAAGTTTGAGCGTCTTCACATTTCCATGGAACTTGAGAATTTCGGATAGTGCTTTAGCTCCATCAGGTCCTATGGGATTATAACCAACCTCTAACTGAGGAAATAATGAATGAGTCAGGCACTGCCATTATCTTCCAAGTTATAAGTAAACAAGGAAGTAAAGATGAGAAAGATTTTGATGGCACTGACCGTCGTGATAATTGCATTATCTTTCAAAGCTTGAGCTATAGCGTTAACTCCCTCTGCGTGGATGTTATTTCCACCCTATTTTTATAAAGATTGCGTTAACATCCACAAATAGCTCAATTAAACTTAGGGAGACTGATGAAGAAGATGTCAGTTCTCACAATGTCAATGGTTGCAATTGAACGGTTTTGCTTCAGAGCATCTGCAACCTTTTCAGCTCCCTGAACCCATTGAAAAGCATTAATAGACAACCGGGCATAACGAAACATGGTTCTAAATTGGATGTGTAATCGTTTACCTCATCGCCTATATCATTCATGTACAGGTTCAACCAAACCAAGCTCTTGCTTCTCTTGATGTACTCTGCTACATAGAAGGCACCCTTTGCAGCGATGGAGTTGTTACCAAGATCAAGCAGAGCCAGTTTTCCTGCACACAAGTAGAGGTCAGAAAGAGTTAATCATGACATATGAAGAGTGTTCTACTGAAACAGCTGAAACAAAAAACCTTTGTGGGAAGATAGACCAGCCATCAAAGCACGAATCCCTTCATCTCCGATGGAGTTTCCATGCAAATGAAGTTCCTGCAGAGTATAATGGCCAAGGGCTTAAACGAATTAACTCTTTCCTGACAAAGATATTTCACTATAACATGTTTCTTGTAACATATAAATGGCATACATAGAAAGAAAGATCAGGAGAATGTGTACCCGTAAAGACTTGTTACCCTCAAGCCCTTTAGCTAAAGCATTGGCACCTAAAGCACCACCATAGTTTCCACTGAAACAGATCATCCATAAACAAGCATGTCAGGGGTATGAAATATAGACAAAATAAATAAGACAAGTAAAACTAAAGTACAAACATCCATCTACAATCCTAAACTCACTTGAGATGTAAATTTCGTATTGTATTGTTCTCAAGAAGAGCTCCAGCAAGACTTGTGAATCCCTATCTCCATTTCAAAAGAAAAGGGGGAGAAGAGACAACAGATTCAATTCATAAGCCTGGGTGCTTAACTTAGCGATATAGAGGTACAACATGAACAGAAGGAACTTACAGAATAATCAATCATGTTATTATTTAGCTCAATAATCCTCAAGGTGGAATTTCTCTTCAACAACTCTGCAATTTCTTTCGCACCCTGCACAGGAACATTGGAAGTACTTAAGAGCATGAACTTAAATAAAAGTATTTAGTATTGTGGCTAAATAAAGAGCTTGACGATCATGTGCTTAGACAAACCTCATCTCCTAAATCAGTACTGTTTAGCTGAAGTTTCTCGATGCTAGAATTCTCCATCAATGTAGCACATAAAGTCTGTCATTACAAGATAGAAGGAAACCATGTCACAGAAAAAAATGTAAACCTGGAACTAAGCTCTGTATTGGAGCTACAGATATTAGCAGGCATTGATGCTTTCACCTATCCTAAATGCTAGTATTTCGACTAACCTTAACTCCTTCATCACCAATAGGGTTTCCAGAGAGGTCAAGAACCTTCAACATAATATTTGACTGAAGAACACCATCAAAGGCTTTAACTCCTGCAGCTGTAATTCCATTTGCAGAAAAACTGACTTCCTCTAAAGTCTGAAACATAATATGGGTATGGTTACTCAATCAACATTAAAAGATCCGGACTCTAATGAAGTTGACAGATAGCAGAAGTGAAAGAGAGGGAAAGTTTTAACCTGATTATACCCAAGGCTTTCAGCTAAAAAGAATAGTCCTTCATCTCCAAAGTTGCATCCTGCAACATAATACTCAAAGGTGAGCTACATTTAGCATCATCAACTTCAACCATATCTCTTTACAACAAACAAGTCATATATCATTCAATGTACCTGACATGTCAACACTTCTGAACGCTCTGAGTTCTTTAGCGAACTCATTAAGCCTCTGCTTGGCCTCCCTATCAACCTTTGCAGCAAAACCTTGTAACAGATTAGTACCAGCACCAATAGACCATTTCACTCCCTGTGTAGAAGCTTTGCTTTCTCCAGAAGAAGCCTTTGCAGACGACTTTGGGGACATGAACTTCTCAACCACTTTCCACAAAACTGTCAGCTGAATAAAACAAATTAGTAGACACTCCATTCATTTTCTCAACAGGGCCATAAAAAAATCAAAACTTTATATGCGTACCGAAAGTGACGACAACAAATGAGCCAACGGGCAAGACGGAAGAAGCAATCTGCTGCACTTTAGCATTAGGAAACCCACTAGCCGCTTGTGACTCCTTATAAGCCCTACGCCTCGAGCCTCCCTCTGATGAAGCTCTGATCGCTGAAAGTCTCGGACTTTTTTGAAGAAACACCACCGGAGAAGCAAACAGTCGGCGGATAGAAACGGACCCTCGTTGCAATTCGAACCGCGACCCGGAAGAAGCCTTCAAGTTCCAAAGGAAACAAGATGGATTCAGAAGCCAAAACTGATTGAAAAAGTGGGTTTACTAGTAGAGTTACCTTCGGGAGAGTGTGGAGATAGAGCGAGTTGGAGGAAGAAGACGCCATAAAGGCGCGAAATTTACACTGTGGGGACCTAACAGGAGACTGGAGCGGCGAATCGGAGAAGAAGAGAAGAGAAGAGAAAAAGATGATGAAGATGAAGTTTGTTAATCCGCGCTATGCGCGGGCCTTAAGGTTCGGGTTTAACCCAACTCGAAACCGGGTTTTAGTTAATGACCCGATAGTTTCGAGATTGAGACAAAGGCTGATATGATCAAGTTCAAGTATATCTACTTTGGGGTTGTTAACATGAAAATTAAAAAAAACATGTGGACTTGAATAACTATTTGTTATTGGTCGTCTTTTTCTAATACACGTCTCCTCAGCTCGGTGATTTCAATCCGTGATGGCGGCGTTCGCTGGAATCACGACTTCGAATCCTACGTTTCTTCAGCTAAGGATCTCCACCACGAGTTTACGTTCTGTTGCTCCATGTAATTCGGTTTCATTTCCTCGTTCATCATACGTGAATCTCAATAGGAGAACCCGTCTCTATGTTCGATCCAGTTCAGCTCCAGGTTCGTATTGATTCACGAAAGTACTCTGCTTTATGAAAGTATCGATTTTTATATTGATTTGCTTAGAAAGTAAAAATAGAACTTTTGGCTTTAAAATTTGATAATTGTTGGGTTTTGGTTTTAAAGTTGATAACTTGTTAGGTTGATGATGTCTGTAAATTTTAAATGGGTGAGGATGATCTCTGTGATGCGTTTCTCTCACGAGAATTCTTTTGAATTTATCAGTGGCACCTGCATTGGAGGGATTGAAGCCGGCGATATCCCTGACGGATAGTGCACTTAAGCATCTGAATAAGATGAGATCAGAACGCGGGGAAGATCTGTGCTTGAGGATTGGTGTCAAGCAAGGAGGTTGCTCGGGGATGTCTTACACCATGGACTTTGAGAACATAGCCAACGCAAGACCAGATGATTCCACCATTGAGTACCAAGGATTCTCTATAGGTAAGTTTCTTCCTTTGGTTTGTTTTGAGTTTTGATAATCCTTCCATTCTAATACAATAAGGTCTAAGAGGTTAGATCAGTTAGTGGTGTGATGATGTTGACCCGCAATGTTGCATATGAGTGTCTGCTTTAGTGTATTGAAACAAGCATCCAAATAAAAAGTGTTGAGGTTATTTGGTAACATTCATAAGATGAAGCTATTGGCTATAATTTATGACCTTATAGTTTTAAACCGGATGTTGTCAATTAAGATGGTGATGGTCATTAGATTCTTCTGATGTGCAGCTTGAATCAATGTTCAGACTAGTATCATTTGCCTTGTGATAGTCCTCGCTCTTGTCATTTAGACTGATTCTTGTTCTGAGACTTTCAAAGAATCTATTTGTTGTTTGCATTCAAGCCAAAACTCAGAATTTTCTTTTGATTTGCAGTCTGTGATCCGAAGAGCATGCTCTTCCTTTTCGGAATGCAGCTTGATTACAGTGATGCTTTAATCGGTGGAGGCTTCTCTTTCTCGAACCCTAACGCTACACAAACCTGTGGATGTGGAAAGTCTTTTGCTGCCGATATGTGAAACAATTTACAAATATGTCATTACTTAATAGTTAATGAAACGTTCTGTATTATTGCTGTCGATTGCCCCAACAGAATCAGAAACACTGTAAGCATTTTCATCTGTGATGATCAGAACAAAATTTGATATTTATATATTTTATTTATAATTAAAAAGTTTTGTCAGAAAACTCCATATTGAAATTGTTCCTTATCAGTCAAAATATATTTAGTTGTCATTTTGTTTTTGCATTTACTTGAAAGTTTTTATTTGTAACTATTTATTCAAAGTTACAGTTTGTAATAAAACTTGTACGGTGTCTTGTATTAACAAATTATTATTTACTATCTTATATTTTACATATTATGTATAGAAAAAAGGTAAAATGAGAAACACAAGGAAAAATAGCTACAGTGGAGTTTTTTTCACACGTACGGATATCTAGCTAGTTTTGATTTCTCATGGGTATATCTAGGTACGGGCATTCGGGTTTTTCGAACTTCAGTTATATTCTATAACATGTCCTAAATCTTATACTAGTAAATTTGTATGTATAAATCAAGATTGGATATAATATATCAGTTTTGGGTTTGTTTATATAGCATATTCTAAAACTCATAAAATAACTATATATCAATTGGATTCGTACTATAGCGGATCAGTTCGCATATACCCTAAACAAAATTTTAATTTTTTTTTAAAACATTAAAATATATTTATTTATATAAAACTAAATATTTAAAATATTTATTTAAATTTTAAATATTTATTATTAGATCTCATATCGAAATAAATATGAAATTGTTGAAATACATATTTATGTTTCAAATATATATAATGTAGATTAATTTAGACATTCAAATCGGTTTTTTTAAATAATTTTGGATTTTTTAGTTTTTTTCTCTTTTTTAGTTTTTTGGATTATCTCTCCATATTAATAACAATTAGAGTTCGGATATATTTGTTAACATCCTATAAAACCCATTTGAGTATGTTAACATTTCAAACCTGATATGAATCAGATTTTTTAATCCTGGTGTGGTCCAAGTTTTGGATTATGGATTTTTAGTCCAACCCTAGATATATTCACCCAGTTCACCTCTTAAATAAAGATATAGTATCAAGTGGCACTTTTAGATGACGTTTGTGTAGTTAGTTTATAGGAAAAAGATTGGTCAAGGTTAGTAGTTTTGCATGATCGCACACGTAATCAATTGGTTTTATGACTTTCCAATCTTATAGTTAGACATCTGGTCAAATTTTTGTACTTTGACAAATAGATTCTTTTTTGACCAAGTTCACGCAAAAGAACTTGTAAATTTGGAAGATTAATTCACTGTAAAATAAAATATCATAACTGCAACAAGTAATCAATTGCTTTTATGAGTTCCTGATCTCATAGTTTGACAGGTGGTCAAATTTTGATAGTTTGATCAGATTCTATTTGACCAAATTAACAAAAAAATCTTGTACATATGGAAGATTAATTAATAGTAAAATAGAGTTCCTGATCTCATAGTTTGACAGGTGGTCAAATTTTGATAGTTTGATCAGATTCTATTTGACCAAATTAACAAAAAAATCTTGTACATATGGAAGATTAATTAATAGTAAAATAGGTAAACCTGAGATTTTCTCAGACCAAAAGCCATATAAATAGAGCTTTTCTTTAGGAGTGGAGAAAGTAAGAACGATTTTCTTCTAATATAATTTAAACAAAAAAAAAATTATGACTATCACAAAGACTTTGGTGACTCTCTTTCTCGTTGTAGTATTAACAGCTTCGTTGTTTAACAACAATATTTTAGCTTCGGGTAAGTTGAAATTTGCTCTAGTTATTTTCTTATTCAGCTATAATGATCTGAAAGACAATAGCTGTAGAATTAACAAATATCATAATACTATATTCTATATATATGTTAACTTTTATGTATGTTTGTGTAGGTGCAGACGTCGAAAAGGTCAAGTATACTTATTGCGCTAAATCTTTATGTTCAAGCAGTTACACATTGTATATGTGCATGACTGATTGTGCTGTGAAAGGATATTCAACCGGAGCTTGTATAGTTCCTTTTCCTAATGCTCCTTTAAGGTGTTGTTGTACTCCCTAGGCTATCATCTTTCCTAATAACGATTTAAGAGTTGAATTTATATTAATGTAATAATGAATGCAACAAAATAAGAACTATCACATAGCTTTGATGCATGATATCATTCATTTGAATCTTTTACACAAACAAAAAGCAGAGAACTAGGTCTTTAATTTCCTCACAGTGGAGAGATCCACATTTATTAAATAAGTCAGATAGTAGAAATATCAAACATATATCCTTGAGAAATCATACAATCGATAGCTAATGCCATGGTTTTGATACATGTGTTGTATCGGCTCTTGTTACACACTCACTCTTAAAATTAAACAAGTAAATAAAATGGCAAAAACAGAAAGACAATAGGCAAGTAATTTGCCCGAACAGACGTGGAACTGAGTAGCCCTGGTCCTCCGTAATAAAAATGCGTTCCGCAGCCTTTACTGCGACTCTTCCTAATCGTATAGGAATCCAGCTGAGTGCCACCTATTACAAAATCTTCAACCGGTAAAAGGGTATGGTTCTCTTTGGCAATCCGGATATTGCAGACATATGCGGCTTGCCTGAAACCTTTATCCGCATATTTACCCGAACCCATCTGGACCACAGTGTTCCTGCCGGAAGTGTTGCGGCTCAACACTTCCCCACCCCATTGAACCGTTGTAGCGTGATCAGATAGGGTGGTGAAAATCTCGGCTGGCCAATATCCGACCGGCACGATATTTTCACCGACACCCATCCACCAATTCCCCGTAAAAATATCCTACGTTTTTATTCATTTGTTGTTAGATATATAGAGAGTTAAAACAGATGAATTAAATATGAGACTGTTTACTATATATATTTTATTTTATTGCCTAACAAATTACTAAGGAAGATGGAAAATTTGGGAGTTAAAATTGAAACAGTGCCGTTCAGTATTAGTCTATTAGATTATGGTTTAGTGTAAGTGCAATTATGGTTTACATGTTAATAAGTAAACCGGTTTGTCCTGGACAATAGTTGTCCAAGTATGTTTAATGAGTGTGTACACTCACTTAAGAGAAATAACAGAAAGATTATGTTTACACTAAATCATAATCTAATACTCAGTAATGATATGATGGGTCCATGATTTGGTTCAAAAAAAAAAGTAAAACATATCCAAACCAAAGTTGAAATGCTTAATAAGCATAACTAGTCATGTTTAGAATAGCTAGTCCAATCTTAGTGATTTACATTTTTTCAACAAAACGGCTAAACACTAGTGATTTATATTCATAATGAAATATCCAAACCTCCTATTTTCTTATTTACTAGTTATTTACATTTTTTATATTGATAAAATATACCTTCCAGAGCTGGAGTGTGAGAACAAACTGGTCGCCGCCAAACGCAGATGTGCGACTGATCGCAGCCTCCAAAGCTATAGTGTTGCTTACTTGGACAAAGCCAAAGCAATGGATACTATAGCACCCAGTGCTCAAATATGCATCGCTCTGCATATTAATTTAAAAGTCATTATTAAAAGTTAACTACAGTTACATTTTAATTTCATTTGAAATGTAGATTTCAGTAAAAACATACTACATTGCAAAAGCAAAATTATGTATTTTCAATGAAATTATGTATATATTTTCCATCTATCTTGGGATCTAGATATATTGTCGTTCCGAATAATCTTGTTTTCATTCATAATATGTTATATACATATATGTATTAGCAATAGTTTTATCCACATCCATCTCTAGTTATTCTTTGTCAAAAAAAAAAAAAGATTTTGTGTCCACATCCTCTTAGTAAAGTTGTATGAGTATACATACTTGTATATCTTATAACAGAGTACTCAAAAGTTACAATTAGTAACTGTACTCAAAATTTTATTCATGGATAATTCATAATTGGTATGACAAAATCAAAAACAGAAATGAGAAAATGTACCGTCCAATACGTAAATAGTCGTGGTTGGTGGTCACCATATCTGTCGGGGGAAACCTAAGTTGTAAAAAAAAAAACAACTTTATAGTTAGTATTTAAATTCAGTTTTATGAAATATTGAGTATTCAAATACAAAATAATGGTGTATTACTGACTTGCCACCCGGCCTCAATCGTGTTAAGATTGTTTTCTTCATAGTTGCCAGACACGAGCCAGATCTGGGCCAAGCTAAAGTCGTCTGGAGACTCTACAACTGGACTCCAGACATTCAATGAGGCTTTGGTGCCGTAAACTGGTTGTCCTTTTATCTGTGCGATTGCATACTATTTTGTACACATACATGAATTAGTAACATCATTACTAGTGTTGTTTAAACAAAAAAAAAAAAAAAGAAGAAAAATCGAACTTGCCTCATGTCCATTAGTAGCTCGCTCGGCTGCATTAGGAACCAAGGGATCATATTTGGTATGAGAAATGGTTTTGTTAAATCTCCTTATTGGAACGGTCCCATGCGGGCAAGTTATTCCCTTGGAGTGCCAAACTTGCCAACCATATCCTTCTTCTTCTGCTTTCACCCTATCGCTAGGGGTTTCCTGGTTCAAAACAAACAAAAATGGAGAGATGTATTAGTATTGGATTTGAATCATTATTCAACTTGAAGCAAAGATTACCACAGAGCCTCACGCAAGAATAGAAAAATCTGAGGGAATAGTGAAAGACTGTTGTTGCCGAGGTAAGATTGCATAGACATGGACATTCTAAATGATTCTTTGTTCAAGGTGGAGCTACTGAGCTGTTATTTGAGATTAAACCTTGATTAAATTCTACAAAGGAAGAAGAACAAAGAGGAGTAGCAGAGAAGAAGCTACAAAGAAGAAAGAAGAAGAAGAAGCGTGAAGGACAAGAAACAGAGGAAGAAGAATACTGTCAAAGCTTGTGTTAAGACAAACAACACAAGTAAAGACAAAAACAGAGAGTGAAGAGAACAAAACAGAGAAGAGCTGGCCGTGAGTGAGGCCAAGCCAAAAAGTCTGTGTGAAGATGAAGATGATTGAAATGATGAAACGGAGTTTACGAAAGAAAACAAAAAAACTGTTAAAAGCCCTTTTCAAGTGTTAGGTTTCACAATTGTCATCTCAGGAATGTTCAAAACTTGTTTTTGCATTCAGCATGACAAGCAAGCTCATCTCAAGATAAAGTCTAGGAGCCTAAAGAAGTTCCCTGAAAGTGGATAAGCAACTATATGCATCGCATGGGGGAATCACACTCAAGAATAAAAAACAAAACACAGTAGCTAACGGAAAAGTGAGTACTCATCAATGTCAAAGACACGTTCAAAGGTTTCCGATGAGGTTTAGGACAGAACAAGAGTTTTGTTGTTATGCAGGTTCCAGGTATCAATACAGGGAAGGTTATTGAAAAAAGTATACACCAAGGGTTTCTAGATAAGATATCAGAATAAGCGAGAAGAGGAACCACATGCGTATCATTGGTCATATGATATGAAGCTGGTCTAAAGTTAACGAGCAGTAGGTTTCAAAAAGTCTACCTGTTCTGTTAGTCGTAACAGCTATACAAAGAGGAGTTTAAAACATTTCTGATTACAAAAAGGTTTGAATAAGGGTCACAGATAAGTCAAAGACGTGTTCAGTAAGTTGAAGAAGGGACTGTGTCAAAATTATTCCTAGCAAGTTTGAACTAAGCGTATAACCCAAGGAAGATAAAATCTTAGTCCGCAGAAAGAGCTAGTGTTTTCTATGAATCTAGTACACTTTGATTACATCTCTAAAAAAACAAAAACAAAAAAGCAAAACATACCTGGAATATGTGTTTTTTCAGAAGTGGATTCTTTAACGAGGGTTGATCCAGTGTGTTTAGGCAATCTATTACATCCCCGTCTGGACTCTGCTATTGTAACAAGAAAAAAATAATAATAAGATATTTAGATCAAGTTTTTATTTAAAATTCATAAATACTTAACCTGAATCGTCAAGACTGGTGCGCCCGCTGAGACTCCATAGAAAGTGAGTAGCAAAGCCATTGTGATGGCTGCCTTGTTGCTACGTCGATCAAGCCTTCTTCCATCCATGTCCTGATGTAAACAGATTCAGTTAAGCGAACAATATATATAACTACCTAGATCACTGTGCTTGCAAAATTAAAAGTTCTCAAAAAGAAGAAGGTTTGATCAGAGAAGAAGAGAAACAATGGCAACACGACAAGTGAAGACTGGTTTGTTCGTTGGTCTGAACAAAGGACACGTCGTCACAAGACGCAGCGAGTTGGCTCCTCGTCCATAACTCTTGCAAAGGGAAAACGAGCAAGAGGACGTTGTTCATATGATCGATCATCTGATAAGGGAAGCAGCTGGTTTTGGCTCCTTACGTGAAGAGAATCACGGAGCTTCTCAAGGTTGGTAAAGAAGACAAGAGGGCTCTTAAGGTTGCTAATAGAAATGTTGGATACTCACAAGAGAGAGAGGAGATGTGAGATGTCTAGTGTTCTCTGCAAGATGAGATCTGGTGAAGTTGCTACCACTAAGGAGTAAACAGCTTAGTCTTCTGTGATATGGGAGCTTTGTTATGTTTGGAACTCTTTCAAGTTTTGGTTCGCTCTTGCAAATTTGTGTTTGTGTGTTTGCTAGGGATATGGATTCATTTTAATAATGTTTCAAACTTGCTTTTTCTTTTCTTTTCTTTTTCCAAACTTTGCTACTTTTCACTAAAACAAAAAAGGTTTAACCTGGTTCAGACTTGTAACCGATGATGGCAAATATTGAATGGGTGTCAGAGTTTAAAACTGTGTTCAGTCATAGAGTCTTAATACGTTCATCCACCATCTTCCTCACTCTCACACCAAGTTTTGTTTCCTAAACTTTAAGCCCGAAAGGGAACTCTATTAAACACAGTTTTGAGCTTTTTGTACAAAGATAATAGGAGTCAAGGGTTCTTCAGTTTGAAGCCACCATGACCACGTTTGAAAATATTCTTGTTGTCTGGTTAAACATCACAATTCTAAACAAAAGTTGCTAGCTAGGAAAAGCAACAGCAAGCAGAGTATCAGGTATCGAGTATTGCTACGTAATGTCTATAGATGATTATAATATTTCCTTTGTCCATTTTTGGAAAAAATCCCAAAATGGAAACCTTTGACGAGAATGGCAACGACCACCATCCGGTCCCCCCCCCCCCCATTCTCTAATCTTTCTTTTACTTTTGTGTCTATTTAGCACTATTTAGTTTTTTTTTTTTTTTTTTTTGGTAAAATTGTCTTTTTTTGTAAATAGCTTTCTTTTTACAGAAATTGTGCCTTATATACATAGACTCATTTTCCTACTTTCTTTTCCTATCTCTCTCAAACTCTCTTTCCCAAAACCTCACTATTTAGTTGGATTCATTATTTGTTTAACAGATTATGACAAGTTAATTTGCAGACAAAACATATATATAAAAAATTATTGATGTAACATTTGATTTCTGATTATCAAAATGATTTCATGATTTTATATCAAAATATATTTTGCTGTTTAGAATATATAATGTGACATTCTTTGAATGATTTAATATTAGTTTCACATGCTTTTATTAGAAAGCTTTTTAGGATAGTTCTAAAAAGTATTTGTTATAAAAATTGTTTATAAAAAAATAACAAAAATAAGTTTTATTAAAAAAGTTTAAATATATATTTATATTTTTAGGGTTAACTAAACTAATTTAGAATTTATAGTTATGGGATGGGGTTTTGAGGTAGATTTAAATTTTTTAAAAATAAATAATAAATATTAAAATTCAAAAGAAACTATTTCAATCATTTTGTAAAACCATTTTGGTGATACAAATTTGAAAATGACTATTTAACAGAATTGTACATAAAAAATAATCACATTGTAATAGTATTATACATGTTAAACTGTAGCAAAAGACGTGGTGGTCCTGGTGGGTTGCCTTACTATCACTTAATTGTTCTTTTAGTTTGCTTTATGCTACATTCCAAATAAATCAAGCAAAATTATTATAACTACGCGAAAAGAAAAAAACTAAGCGACGTTAGTCATTTAGTGGTCACTTGTCCATGTAGCCCACATATCAATTGCTTCCTTTTTCCCTAAAAGTTTTGTTTTCTTTTCTTTTCTTTTGATATTTGTGAATATATATGGGTTATCAAAAGCAACCATTGCTGAAACGAAAAATGAAATAATGTATGATAAGGTATATATATAATTCTCAAACTGATTTTGATTAATATGAAAAAAAAAGCACATAAATTTTAAATGTTTAGTATAAATATTTCCATGCGAAAATTCAGTCAAAAATATTTCCTACCACTTTTTTCACGAATTGTTTTTCCTACCGCTAAAGATAAACTATTGTCGAAATATATTAGAAATGAAGAATAGAAATGACGACAGAGAAGAGAGAAAGTTAAAAATGGAGGCTCCACCATAGTAAAAAGATGAATTGTGGAGAGAACGAAAAAAAAAACTAAACTAAAAACTTTCAAACGTACTTCACGTACAAGAAACATCCAAAAGAAGATCCTTTCTAAATTCCCAACGTGGGATTTTATTCCAGTATTCGAACAAAAAAAGGTAACATTAAAAAAAGACAAAAGTAAAGGAGAGAGGAAAATTAGAGCTGGACAAATAAATCGAATTCAGAAATTTGAATCGAATTTGACTCGATAAAAATGGATCTGAACTAGTTTGAACGTGACGTGAATATCGAATGAATCTTGTTTTACGATACTTTAAGTTGTGAATTTTATCCGAACCGACCCGAACCCAAATGAATATCCAAAAACCTAAAAATTCAAAATCTCCAAAAAAACTTGTATTAAACCTCATCTCAATTATTAATATGTATCCAAATTACATTGATATATTATTGAGTACCTGAAATAATTATCTATTAAATGAATAACTAACTTAAATATTTAGTCTAATATATTAATTTTTTATATGTTTTAACAATTGTATGAAAGTTCAATTATAATTAAGTTTCTTTTTGAAGTTTAAGCAATGTTTTAGAGTTCAAATAGTATTTATTAAATTTGTTGAGTTAGTAATTGTCAATTTTAATTTTCTTACATTTCATTATGCATATTTTCGTTCGTATACAGTTTTAATTTGTCATGAATCATGATATGTTTGATATTGTTACATATAATTCAAGGACGAGTCTCATATGATTGATAAAAAAAATCTCTTAAAACTACTTTGAAGAATAACAATATGATTTAAGGAAATCACATACACAAATTTATTGAATATATTGAAATTTATTGAGTTTAATCAAATACAAATTAATATTTTTGTAACTGATAACCCGATTAATATCCGAACCCGAAACTATTTCGGATTCAATCGTACTTAGACATGTAACTAAATTTGAATCGAATTTGATCCAAAGTCTTATAATATTTGATCATGGTTGAAATTCATGAACCCAAAAACTCAAAACCCAAATGAATCTAACCAAAAGGTGATTAGGATCCCGATTGCCCAACCCAAAAAGATATTTTAGGAACTAAATTATGAAAATCATGTGGCTTATGCCCGAGATTCGATTTCCCATACAAAATATATCATCACTAATTGATTAGTCTAAATTTGAAATTCGGTCCAGGTTTTTAATATGATCAGTTCATCTTTTGACATTAATTAGAAGGTATTCTAAATTTGGGCTAAATAATATAATACGTTTTCGGAATAATTCACTATGTAATATTAAGTGTATTTCTTTTAGGAACGACTAGGCCGATCAATAGTGTAGTGCTTATAAAAGACTTCAGGGGAAAATCTCAAAAACTTTTTAAAGCATCTGTTGTCCACTAAATCTCTAGCCCATATAATAATAGCATATATTAGTTACATAATTAATTAAAAAAATTGGAGTGACTAGAAAGATGGCAATTCTGGCTTACAGTTTCTCATTCGAGTAACTTATCTAATTTTGGTTCTTTCTCTCTTTTCTTCTCTTTTTCTTTTTTACTTTTCTATTTCTTTTTAGTTCTAAGAAATTGGGTGAACCAATAACTGCTTGTGCTGTTAAATACAGACAACATACTTTGAACCCACATGTTCTTTTTTAGTGGCTTGTTAAAATTAACATGTAACTATTTAGCTAAAAAAATACGAAAATAATATTATATCAATGACTAGATATTCTATGTGGAGTTCTCCTGGATAAAAATGCTCTAAGATCATCTAACTAAAATAATTTCGTAAATTAAATTCCATGTTAAACTATTATATACCTTACGAATAAAAATGATTTTACATAACTTCCATCAACTATAAGGTGATCAACACAAAGAGATAGAATTTACAAACATGTGGGTTTTTAGTGAATAAGATTTTATTTACACAATATATAAGTTAGTGTGTAAACGCAATAATCAATTAAATGTAAACGATGTATGAATAATGTTATTGAAAATTAAAAAAAAAATAAGTATTTGGTAGACTCCAAAAAGAAAAGGAAAACAATTTTAGTCTGCATAGTACATATCACTAATAAATATATATTTTTGCGTTCGGATACTCGTTCAAGTTTGGGTCGGTATTTCGGATTTTCGGGTATTTCGGTATAGGAGTATAGAACATGTTCGAGTATTTCTATAGTTCGGGTTGGGTTCGGATATTTTTAGTTCTAGTTCGGTTATTTCGGGTCGGGTTCAGATATTTAGATTTTCAATTTTTTTTTTAAGTTTCTTGTATTTAAAAATATATTTTTTACTAAACTGAGTTTTTACTTTTAATAGATTGAATGATTAATAGATTTGGAGATAACATTTCAAAAACAAAAAGACATTGATTTGGTTATTGTTTTTAAAATTTAGATGTAACTTTTGTTAATACATGAAACAAAAAGTTTGAAATGCATTTTAAATGAGTATTAAATCATTTTGTACATAATTATATGTATATTATATGATTTTAAAGTTTGTGTAACATTAATATAATTATTTAAAATAAAATTAGAGATGTAAACTAGAAATATAAGGTTAAGTATACTTATGTTCGGTTATCTTGGGATATCCATTCAGGTTCGAATATTACCCGTTTGGGTTCGGATATCCAATCTCTCTTAAATCAATACTCGTTCGGGTATTTTGCTATTTCGGTTGAGATTTCGATTCGAGTTTTTCGAATCGGATTCGGATACATAGGTACGGATTCGGATATCAGGTAAAATGCTCGCCCCTATTATGTATAGAGAAAAGGTAAAAGGAGAAACACAAGGGAAAATAGCTACAGTGCTGTTTTTCACACGTACCGGTATCTAGCTAATTTTGATTTCTCATGGGTATATTTAGGTATGGGCATTCGTGTTTGGGTTTGAATCGGGTTTTTTGAACTTCAGTTTTATTTTATAACATGTCTTAAATTTATATGTATGGATTGGAATTGGATATAACATATCAGTTTTGGATTGGTTTATAGTACATCCTACAATTTTTTGTATTCGACTATATCGGATTATTGATTTTTAGTCCAACCCTAGATATATTCACCCAGTTCACCTCTTAAATATAGATATAGTATCAAGTGGCACTTTTAGATGACGTTTGTGTAGTTAGTTTATAGGAAAAAGATTGGTCAAGGTTAGTAGTTTTGCATGATTGCACACGTAATCAATTGTTTTTATGACTTTCCAATCTTATAGTTAGACATCTGGTCAAATTTTTGTACTTTGACAAATAGATTCTTTTTTGACCAAGTTCACGCAAAAGAACTTGTAAATTTGGAAGATTAATTCACTGTAAAATAAAATATCATAACTGCAACAAGTAATCAATTGCTTTTATGAGTTCCTGATCTCATAGTTTGACAGGTGGTCAAATTTTGATAGTTTGATCAGATTCTATTTGACCAAATTAACAAAAAAATCTTGTACATATGGAAGATTAATTAATAGTAAAATAGAGTTCCTGATCTCATAGTTTGACAGGTGGTCAAATTTTGATAGTTTGATCAGATTCTATTTGACCAAATTAACAAAAAAATCTTGTACATATGGAAGATTAATTAATAGTAAAATAGGTAAACCTGAGATTTTCTCAGACCAAAAGCCATATAAATAGAGCTTTTCTTTAGGAGTGGAGAAAGTAAGAACGATTTTCTTCTAATATAATTTAAACAAAAAAAAAATTATGACTATCACAAAGACTTTGGTGACTCTCTTTCTCGTTGTAGTATTAACAGCTTCGTTGTTTAACAACAATATTTTAGCTTCGGGTAAGTTGAAATTTGCTCTAGTTATTTTCTTATTCAGCTATAATGATCTGAAAGACAATAGCTGTAGAATTAACAAATATCATAATACTATATTCTATATGTATGTTAACTTTTATGTATGTTTGTGTAGGTGCAGACGTCGAAAAGGTCAAGTATACTTATTGCGCTAAAAGTTTATGTTCAAGCAGTTACACATTGTATATGTGCATGACTGATTGTGCTGTGAAAGGATATTCAACCGGAGCTTGTATAGTTCCTTTTCCTAATGCTCCTTTAAGGTGTTGTTGTACTCCCTAGGCTATCATCTTCCTAATAATTATTTAAGAGTTGAATTTATATTTTTATAATGTAATAACGAATGCAACTAAATAAGAACTATCACATAGCTTTGATGCATGATATCTTCATTTGAATCATTTACACATAAACAAAAAGCAGAGAACTAGGTCTTTCTTCACGGTTGGGAGATCCATACATTTATTGAACAAGTCAGATAGTAGAAAATATCAACTCACATATCTTTGAGAAATAACTGCAATCGATAACTAATGATGGTTTTGATACAAGTGTTGTATTGGCTTTCATTACACGAACGCATTCTTATACTCAGACAAGTACATAAAATGACAAAAACAAAAAGACAATACAAGTTATTTCCCCGAACAGACACATAACATAGTGGCCTTAGTCCCAGTAATGGAAGTTCACATCCTTTACTGCGACTCGTCTTAGTCGTATAGGAATCAAGTTGAGTGCATCATATTACAAAATCTTCAATCAGTAGAAATGTTTTGTTCTCGTTGGCGATCCATAGATTCCAGAAATATGCAACTTGCCTGAAACTTTTATCCGAATATTTACTCGAACTCATCTGGACTGCAGTGTTCCTGCCAGAAGTATTGTGGTACAACATTCGCCACCCCATTGTATTGTGCTGGTGTGATTTAGATAGGCTGGTGAAAATCTTGCCTGACTAATATATTTTCTCCTACCGAAAACAGATTCTATAATATATATCTAATTACTTGAAAAGTCAGTTTTTATGTGTCATATCACATTAATTTATACAGTTGTCAATTACAACTATCTAACTGCAACTATTAAAATATAGTTTTATTTCCTTAATATTTTTTAAAAATAATTTAATTTATTTTTCTTACAAATTTGCATAAATAAAAAAATATATTAAAAATGTATATACTAATTTATCTATATATAACATATTTTACTTTTTTTATATTAACCAAATAGCATTTCAATTTTTCTAGTTTATGATTTATAATTATCTACATATAACATATTTTACTTTTATTTTCCTTTATATTTATCTATATATAATATATTTTACTTTTATTTTCCTTTATATTTACCAAAATAGCATTTAACTTTTTTTAGTTTATGATTAATAACGAATGAAACAAAATGAAGACTACCTTATTATAATGGATATGTTACATTATTCAACGTAAATATACAATAGTCACATATACATATGATAATGTTTGATATGAAACGATTGAACTAAGATTTCCGAAAAAATAGAATATGTTTCGTGCATAATTTTTTCAATTCAATAGTTGAAAATAAAAAAAACGCATATATTGTACAAGTAGTGCAACTAGGGGCATATCTAGAACTGTATTTAATCGGGAATACATAAAGTTTTCACTATATTTTATAATTAGATGAGGGCACTGTCATTTGATTAATTTTAATTGCTTAGAAAATAAAGAAGAATGAGACGGGGGTACGTGACCTCGTATGTCCCTTACTAACAGTTTTCATGCAGTGATGAAAAAAAATAAAAACATACCTGGAATACATGATTTTTCAGGAGGGAATTCTTCAATGATGGTTGGTCCATTGTCTTTAGGCAGTCTATGATATCGCCGTCTGGACTCTGTTATTATAAAAAGAAAAAACAAAAATAATCAATACAATTAAGTAAAATCATTTTTTAAGTTTTATTAAAGTATATTACATGTATCGTCAAGACTGTCGCCGCTGAGATTCCCAAGAGACTGAGTAGCAAGAACACCAGTGTGATCGTTGTCTTGGTGCCTCTGTTTCGACCACTATCACGGCTTCTTCCGGCCCTGTGGTTGTTGCTATTGTTGATGTTGTTGTAACTTTGGTGCTGGTTCTCAGGACTTGGGAGACAATTATCAACATCATGGCATAGTAAACCATTGAGCGAGGATTCACAAGCGTCTCTGATACACTCATTAAGTTCTATCTTCTTGAAAATGACACGTGGAAGATCTACCCAAAGAGAGCCTTCAACACCAGTATCAGAAGCTCGGCTTTGCTCTTCTAACATCGAAAGCGTGTAGTAACACTTCATCACATCATTATAAGGTAACGTTTCATTCAGCCTTGGTGCTGTTACGTAAAGAGTAGAGTACCTAACACCAAAATCAAGTAACAATAAGTTAACAAATTATTATCAGAATATTCTTGAATAATAACTTCAAAGTCTACCTAACAGCAACAAGTGCGGTAGATTCTGCGCCCTCTCTACTAGCAAGCAGACCAACTACACTCTGAGTTTAACGCCGTGTTCAGTAGAGAGTCTTTATATGTTTATCCACCTTCTTCCTCATTCTTAATTACACCAAGTTTTGTTTTCTAAACTTTAACACCGAAACGCAAATGCTACTTATTAATGTCTGTAGATCATTATAATAATATTTCCTTTGTCCATTTTTGGAAATATCCCAAAATGGAAACCTTTGACCAAAGTGGCAACCACCACCCTCCGGTCCCCACCCCATTCTCTATCTCTTTCTTTAACTTCAGTGGCTATTTAGTTGGAGTCATTATTTGTTTAACATATTATGACAAGTTAATTTGCAGACGAAACATATATAAAAAAAATATTGATGTAACATTTGGATTTTGATTATCAAAATCATAAGATTTTGAAAATCATTTTTTGATTTTATCAGCAAATATTATTCAACAATTGTATATTTTATTGTTTAGAATATTTAATGTAAAATCCATTGAATGATTTAATTTAGTTTCACATGCTTTTATCAGTAAACATACTCCGAAACAAAATAATTATGTTGTCATAGTACTATATATGTTAAACTTTAGCAAAAGACGTGGTGGTGGTCCTAGTTGGTTGCCTTACTATCCTTAATTGTTCTTTTTAGCTTGTTTTTTGCTAAGCATTCCAATTAACTCAAACAAAATTATTATAACTAAGGGAAAGAAAAAAACTAAGTCACTTAGTGGTCACTTGTCCTTGTAGCTTACATATCAATTATTTCTTTTGTTCCTAAATGGTTTTTGTTTCCTTTTTCTTTTGATATTTGTGAATATATATGTGTTATCAAAAGCAACCATTGCTGGAAACGAAAAAGTGTAATAAGGTATATATGTAATTTTCAAAACTAATGTTTTTGATTAATATGGTAAAATGATCACTTAAGTTTAAAATGTTTGTAAGAAATTTCCTACTACTAAAGATTAAACTATTATCGAAATAGATTAGAAATGATGAATGGTTGACAAAAAATAAGATTAGAAATGGTGAATGGAAATGACGACAGAGAGGAGAGAAATAAACATGGAGGGTCCACTATAGTGTAAAGATGAATTGTGGAGAGAATGGATAACAAAAAAAACTTCTCAACGTACTTCACGTACAAGAAATATCGAAAAGAGGATATTTTCTAAGAGCATTCAGCCATTCACAACGTGGGGTTTTTATTCCACTTTTCAGACAAAAAAATAACATTAAAAAAAAACAAAAGTAAAAGAGAGAGAGAAACTCGTATAATTAAACAGCCGTTGTCCATTAAAACATTTTTCCATTGTCCATTAAATCTCTAACGCGTATAATATTAGCATAATTAGTTAATAATTAACAAAAATAAAAATTTGAGTCACGAGAAAGATGACGACTCAGAATTTCTCAATTCTGGTTTACAGTTGCTCCTTCGAGTAACCTATCTGCTTTTGTCTCTTTCTCTTTTTACTTTTCTATTTCTTTTCTTTTCTAATTCTAAGAAATTGGGTGAGACCCATAACTGCTGGTGCTGTTAAATATTGCCAAGATACTTTGAACCCACATGTTCATTTTTAGTGATTTTAGCTTTGTTAAAATTAAAATGTAATTATTTTAACCAAAATTTTACTAAAGTAATAGTATATCATAGATTACATATTCTAATAGAGTTCTCCCCGTGCTCTAAGTTTAAACTATAATAATCTCGTAAATTAAAGTTCATGTTAAACTATTATACAACTTACGAAATGAAAAAAAGATATTACATAACTTCCATCAACTATAAGGTGGTCAACACAAAGAGATAGAACTTACGGACATGTGGATTTCTAGTGAATAAGTTTATTTGTCACATTAACTTCTGTTTTCAGTTCAAAAAAATGTTAATGTGACATAAATATTTACGTGTCTAGTTAAATGAATAAACCAACATGTATGTTTCACATTTTGGGGGTGATTTGTATCTAAAGACCAATTAACAATCAGTCACCATTTTGGTCTAGAAACTATGGCTGTTATATTAAAACTAATAACTAGTCTAGAATAAGTACTAAGTTAAATTTAGCCTAGAATAAGTATGAATGAATATGAAGGCTTGGTTGGGTCCAACGATTGTTAAGTAGTTGCTGTAGATGATCTCAATAACTGAAGAGTCTCAGCTCCGTGAGTATTTTAAGTTTTGAGTTATATACCATCGATATCAAATTTCCTTATTGATGATTACTTTATTACTCATAATCTACTAAATAAAAACAGTTTCACTGTGCCGTTTATAAAAGTGAACTAAATGATCTAGTCAACTCGATTTGAATTTTGTATGATTAATTTTACTGAAATATAAGAAACGCAAATTAAATATTTGGTTGACCCAAAAAAAAAGAAAAGGAAAAAAATTTTAGTCACTGATATATATATTTGCGATTACCAAAGAAAAACTATATATATGCCTTTCGTGAGAGAACACTGGACTACACGACACGAGAGAAGAGAACAAATGAGATAGCTCTTATTATTAATAATTGATAAAGTGACTACGATCAAGGGAAAGAGAAGAAATAATTCTTATTCCAAATTCTAATCAATATATAACCAAAATAGCT
Organism: Moricandia arvensis; assembly: GCA_905132765.1. NCBI lineage: Eukaryota > Viridiplantae > Streptophyta > Magnoliopsida > Brassicales > Brassicaceae > Moricandia > Moricandia arvensis. The sequence continues at coordinate 114,017 of CAJHQP010000179.1, read as the reverse complement.
TTGCATGATCGGAGAAGACACAAGGAAACAGTGATGATGGATCCAGAAATATTTGATACCCTAAAACATAAATTCCATGAAGTTTATTTATTATAATAAATAGTATTTATAAAAATACAACATATTTTAATATGTAAATATTTATTTGTTATTACATAAGTAAATAAATTATTAGTATTTTAAAACAGAAACTATATTATTATATGGTTAGGAATTTTTCAATATTTTGACACAGATTTTTGTTAAAATCAACAAAAACACACACACAAATGCAATGAAATAATAAATAAATGAATAACTAATTATACTTTCAGAAATAACTAGCTAAATTTAAAACTATGAAATGTTGATGAGTCAACAACTTTTAGCTGATATAGAAAGAAAATAATGCAATAAATTTCCTATCATAGATAATTAGATATAGTCTATAGGTGTATGTAAGTTGATAAAAAAGAAGATATAAAAAAGAAAAAACAAAGTAAAAAATAGAAAAATGCTATTTCTTTCTCTATAAATAAAGAAAAAATAGCAATCTCTATTATAGATAAAGAAAGAAAAGTGGGTTGGGTTTTGACAAATTCGTTTGATTGCCTAATAACAATGCATTAGATGTTTGGTCTTTGTTTTCCCTAATTATATAAAATGGATTCATATCAAATGATAATCTCTTTTCTGAAAAGAAAAGATGTGTGTTTTAAAATTTTCACACTTATTAAAAAACTATATAAAATTTTAGGTACTAATATATTATTTTATTTAATTAACTATTACTCATAATTTTTAACAAATCAAATTTTAATAAACATTTTAAAATTTATAATTTACCATTAATTTATACATTCAAATTTAAAAATTGAATTTTTTGAAATATTTTTTTAAAAAAACATAAACTTTTTTTTTGGAACAGAAGAGTACGTAACACTGATGAAGTGTTTTTTTTTATTAATGAAATTAAAGAATGAAAGGTCAAATGAAATTTCAAGAACGAGATCATTTATTAAAATCTGTGGTAACCATTTCACAAGTAAATACAAATATGGGTCGGACTCAGAATATTGGGCCTTCACTATTATCTTCAGTTTCGGGCTTATGCAAAATTATATTACTCTCACGCAGTGGTTAGTGGTTAGGAACTTAGGATTGTCATCGCGGAATAAATAAACTCGTTAATTTCATGTGCTCTATGATTACCTTTTTGAAACGTGGGTTAAGAGTGACTGTAAGAACAGACATAAAATATAGAAGTATAATGTTTGAGGAATCAGTGAAATAGTGGAGACATCGGTCAACGTACTATATACTTTTTTTGGTCAAAAACTTACTATTTACTAATTTGAGTTGGAAATTCAATAAACCCCATATCATATCATAGGGTGTGATTGGCATTAATTTATAATGAGAGAGTTTACTCTCTCCGCTTTCGCCACGTCAGCGTTAATTGGGTCCCACACAATTATTTTTTAAAAAAAGGATGTATTGCATGATATGAGATTCGAACCCTTCACTTCAATGTTTATTTGATTGACATAACCAACTGTGATACATGAGATTTTGTAAACTAGAAACTAAATTTTATATAATAATATTACAGTTTAGTCTTTTTTAAGGATGTCTACGATACCATGCGAGTGAATCCAAAATACGAGGAAAGACGGGTGATAATTGTAGGGCCAGTAAACAATGATTCGGAGACTTTGGAAAAATTAACGAACCGATCGTCAGATGGGATGGAATCCACAGGCCGAGAGCGCGGACATGGGCAACCTATTAACCGTGGGCGGTCGGGACGTTACATTATTATTATATGTCAACAAGGAAATTAAAGATTTCATCTCTACATATAAATTAGAATTTTTCATAAAGTAGTACAAAAAGTTTTAGGGATTAAACTTCATGATCTTCAAACTATCTTATGTACATAACTTAATGTCGTAATTTTTCTAATTTTTATTCGGTTTTCTAATAAAAATTACACTTCACTTGAAGACATAACGAAACGGAAATGAACTCAATGGAAGTGATGACTCCAATATTGCAATACGCAAAAAACAAAGATTTAGACAAGATACGAACAAAAAAATCTCACACACATTTAAATCATAAAAAACGGATCTGGTCCCGCGCTTGCGCGGGGGCTATATTTCTAGTTAGAGTAAAATTGTAGTAATAAAAAGGTGAAATGGGTGAAAAAATTAGAATAAAACTCAGAAATGCATAACTGGACTGAATACATGTTTATCTTGATTGGACAAAAATTTGAGTACCTCAGCTCAATATTTTGCTACTCTAATTTATTACACCAAATGTGCCATCCAATCACACTTATATTATGAATATATATAGACACATAAATCGAAATCGACATGCCCATCCCATCAATCTTGAAATATATATACTTGCTGAAGTCAAAATATTTAATTTACATCGTTTTGGAATTCAAGTACTAGTTTGTATATAATTTCCAAAGTGTACTTTAGCATGCTTTTGTTTACATTCTTTTGAAATGAATACTAGTTTGTATATTAATGTATTGTATAGTTAGGTCAACTAATTAGTGAGGTATACTGCACTGCAATGAATATATTTTTAGCATGCTTTAGGGTTTCGAAAAGTCAGAGAAGTTACTTGCACTAATAACTATAATTAGTTTCTAACTAAACGATGCTTCAAACCGCAATCAAGTACCACAATAGAAAGGTGTCATTGTCTTCATTTTGTTCTATTGATTTTCAAAGTTCCTAGAAAAAAAAACTTTTATTTTATATGCGACACGTCGATCACTTCTATTATGGATATTTTTTTGTTCAACCCTCGATTTGTAGTTGACATCATGAAGATTTGATCCATCATTCGTTGGCCCATATCGTTTGAAAAATCAATTCACAAATCAATCTTTAGATTTCACAATTGTTTTTTTTTATTAAAGAATGGGCATATCGATTGTAAAATCTGATTTCACGCGTTATTGGGCATTTTTCTTTCTTCTTGGTGGTATCATGTCATATATGTATTAGACGTTGCGGTGGCTCTGACTAGGAGGATGTCATTCTATTGAGTTTTGTTTTCCTATTGAACAAATGAAGTTCTTACATTTTCTTAAAGAGTGCTTGTTTATTAACAAGAGAAAATTTATTACACTAACCTTTTAATAAGAGAAATTAACAAAATAAAGAAATATTTATGAATAATTTATTTATTATTGAGTGGGTTCAGACAAAGCAAAAGCAATCTCCAAGATTTGATACGGTGTGGTGTCTAAAGAGTTAAACAGCAAATTATGTTTGGAAGAAAAAGAGGAAAAGTCCAATGACTTGAAAAGAAATGTTCGAACAAATATTAATGGGTCCCTCCCTTTAGATTTCCTTGGGACCTACGGATCCTAATTTTAATGTGGACGTCAATGCATTATTATATGTCCACCTTCCTCTTCGTTTTTTTCCTAATACGAAAATGATATTTCACAAATACTAAGTCATATTCATTTATGGATTAGTTTATATTGCAGAGTAACTAAACGTTTGGTTTGGATTGCATTTTATACTTCCTGATAATAAAGTTGAAACTGACCAATCACATGTAACAATATTATACGCTATTTATTTATCAACTCAACATTTTAAAGCATCCATCCTCAACATAACGTGTTAAGAAGAACAAAACAAAATTGGGGTGTAAATGTAAAATTAAGAAGAACACTTGCAAACTTGTAATGAAAAGATTTTACCAAAAGAAAAAAACTTATTGACCCGGCTAACTCTAACCACTACGATGAACTGCAATGGTGACCAAACTAGCTTCACATCTTCATATTTTTTATTCTATTGATGAACAGTTAAAATTCAGTTTTCTATTCATGATCTGTCTATGGTATAATTTTCGAGTCCTTTGTACGGATTTATCCCCTCTATTATTTATATTTAGGAACATTTTCTCTATGATATTCGCATAGGCCCCCAAGTCCCTACCGGATTTTCACAAAATCTCAATTTACTATTGTAATACTATTTTTTTTTTCCACAAAATAAAGGGTCAAATTTTCAACCCTAAAAGCACGGCACGCAAGAAATAAAATATATATTCTCAGAAAAGATTTCGTTGGATTTTCCTCTCTGGCAAAATAAAATATAATTAAAAAAAAACAAAAAGACATACTAAAAAGATTGGTTTTTAAAATAATTAGAGTGAGAAAAAAAAACAGAAATATAAAAAACTGTCATAGGAGAGGAGAAAGAGGAAAGAAAACAGATGTGAACTCTCTCTTTGTCTTAAAAAACTGTCAGTTACTACCACTACTCGTCTATGGCCAGCGACGGTGGCGTTTCTTGTCTACGGAGGTCGGAGATGATGAACGTCGGCATCGGAGGAATGGAATCTCCACCGTTGGATGTAAAAGAAGTTCATGTCCTGGCCGTCGATGACAGCCTCGTTGATCGGATTGTCATCGAGAGATTGCTTCGTATTACCTCCTGCAAAGGTTCGTCTTCCTAATTAAAAATTAACTAAAAAAATGCATTTACACATCGAAAAAAATCTAAAAAAAGAAACATATCTACGGCGGTTCTGTTTCAGTCACGGCGGTAGATAGCGGATGGCGTGCTCTGGAGTTTCTAGGGATAGACAACGAGAAAGCCTCTGCAGAACTCGATGTAAGTCTTCGAATTTAAAGAGTTTTTTTTTTTAATTTTGATGTACCAAAAAAGAAAGGTATTGATTTTAATTTTCGTACCGATTCTCAGAGATTGAAAGTTGATCTGATCATTACCGATTACTGCATGCCTGGAATGACTGGTTACGAGCTCCTCAAGAAGATCAAGGTCTGAATTTTACCGCCTTTTTACATATAAATTATTTCGTTTTAGGTTTTTACACGCATATTTTTACACGAAAAATAGAATAACAGATAAAACTAATAAATTTTGCATTGAAATTATAAAATAACATTTATTTTAAAATAAAAAAATTTTTCTACAACAACAATTAAATCGAAAGGGAGGTAGTACCAATTGTTTTGAATCCTGTCTGAACAATGTGGAATTTTTCCGGGAATCTGAAACAGGAATCGTCCAGTTTCCGACAGGTTCCGGTTGTAATAATGTCGTCGGAGAATGTAATAACCAGAATCGACAGGTGAGTTTCGATATAAATCGTCAAACTTTGTTGATTTCGAGTTAGAAAAACTAATAAACTGATCTTAATAGATGTCTTGAGGAAGGTGCGGAGGACTTCTTACTAAAACCGGTGAAACTCGCCGACGTGAAACGCCTGAGAAACTATTTAACCAGAGACGTTAAACTTTCCAACGGAAACAAACGGAAGCTTCCAGAAGATTCTGTTTCCGACCACACTTCGCCGCCGTTAACTTGTTCGCCTGATTCTTCGGACTCTTCTCCGCCGCCGTCGACTCTCTCGCCTGATTCTTCGGACTCTTCTCCGCCGTTATCCCCCGTGGAGATCTTTTCCTCGCCGCTCTCATCCCCAATTGACGATGAAGATGACGATGTGTTAACATCGTCGCCGGAGTCTTCGCCGACGTCGGAGGAATCGCCAGCTCGACGACAGAAGATGAGGAGTCCCGGGTTAGATTAGTGAAACTGTGAAAGTTCCTTTTACTATTCTGGGGTGGGGGGGATTCCGTGTAATATCTATCTCCGTTAACTTTTTTTTACCTTTTGACGGTGTTTTTAATTGCACGTTGACTTAACGCCGTCAATTTATAGATTGTCCTTTAATTTCGCTCCACGTGGGTCTTTCTGTTTCTAAAAGCTTTTCGGATTTTCTATAATTATTTTAATTACTATGCACAAAGTTATGGTTTTATACTTTTTAAGCTTTAATTAAAGGAAAATGGAAGAATAAAACACCTTCATATTCATACTAGTGTTTGCTTACATTTACTGAAGATTGTTTCAGTTTTGACATCTTTAATTAGAGTAAACGCCATATTAAGACAAAACTTACAGTTTTGTAAAACGCCGTACGTATCTATTATCAATAACTTTGCTAGATCTTAAATTCAAGAACTGAATAGCTAACACTTATCTTCCACATACAAGAAAAGTAACTAATAACGTCTGAACCAGATGCAAGATCGATATACAGGTGAGACTTGAGAGCATAGTTAAGCGGATTCTTTGGTGAAAATTTTAATTTTAAACTCATAACAAACTGGAAATGGATGCACCATCATTAATATCATGCATGTGTACATGTGTATAAAGTAAGCAAGAAAAAAAAAGGAAAAAAAAGTTTGTAAAGCTGGAAATGAGCAACTCTTGTTCCCTTTCTTCAGGGCATATATCTCCATAAATAGTCTTTAGAGATCCGTTGTCTCTGGCACCCATTTTCACATGGATGCTGCAGTATACAAAAGTTACTTCATTTAGAACTCATTACCTAAAAAACTCTGTAGTATTTGCGTTAGCTTCAATTTTTATTATATATAGAATCATATCCTCATGTACTGTTAATGACAGCCAACCACATTTGAAGGAGGAGTTCAATATTAAAAAATTCTAGATACAACGTATATACCAACAAAACCCATTTAATTATTGTCGACAACAAAATCATCCCTAAAGGATACTCTTCACATTTGTTTGGAACTTAAAATTAGGAATTAATTTAACAAATATTTTCATTGGGTTGCTTGCGTTTTGTCTCTTCATGTGGGGAATGAATATATCTTCCTTTTTTTCTCTTTTGTCATCTTTTGCTACTGTAGTGTCCCGATCGTTGTTTCATGTGTCTTTTTTTTTACTCTTTTGAGTCATGACAGGAGATCATATCACGTTAAAAGTAGTCTCATGTGCGTTGCGATTTGCTATTATTCAAACTCGTGATCTTGAATGATATGAGAGATCTTCATTTTAAGACTAATAAACAAGAATGAAAATACTCTTTGGATGAAGAAATTACCACTCCCCGATATTGCCAACTTTCGTATCAGACAGACAATATATCCTAATAAGAACTATACATTAACAGGTCCAAAGCTGGCCAAAAAAAAAACAAACAAAAAGGTGGCCTAGTAATGAATCATGAGTGATATGATGATCTTACTCTTACCACCAAACCTTTGCCACTAAGAACCTCAACACTAACACCTGAAACAAGAAAAAGGTAACACAAACGTTTTAGTCTCGTTAATGTAGAACCATTACATCAAGGAATATATGATGTAAGGGAGAAAGATTTGGAGTAGGTACGTTGCTTCTAGAGACGGTAAGGCCATAATTTTGCAGTTGAGCATAATGTGAAACCGCGATATTCTCCTCTGTTTTGAGATTTCGCTTACTCTTTTAAGCCTCTGTCCCATTGGATTCCATTTCCTCTGCTTGTTTCTGTACAAAAGATCTGATGTGTTTGCTATATACTTCACCTACAACAGTTGAATCATTGGGCCAAAAGTAAGTTTCATTCATCTGCAAATAGACAAAAGTTCATGATATGTTGTACCTTTGAAGTACTGCAATCCATCTTGACTTCGATCTCGTTTATAACATTTAATCCTTCCATTGCAACAAGCATCCCCGAAGATTCATTTATACCGGTGAGTTTCTCCTTGTTCCTGCATAGAGTTTGTTTACACATTACTCGAGAACCAAAGAAAACATCAGTATATACCATATGTTCTTATCAATGCTTCCTCACCTTTTCAGAAACACTCCGTGCTTCTCTTCATCATTGACGGAAGTCAGAAAAGCATTTTGTAGATAGTCTGCAAAACCTGGCTCCATCGCTGCACCCGTTACTTCAGGATGACTGTTCCAGCTGTTCATAAGCTGAATCGAGAGAGTGGTTTCTGCCGAAGACTGCAATAAGTTCCAAAATGATATTAATAAACTACGACTTGAATGGAAAAAGATTTGTTGTTCAAGAGAAACCTACATATCTGATCCGGTATATGTTTGCCTCATGCAGAATGGCACGTGCATTCTCATGATACACTAGATCAAAAAATCTTCCTTTTTTTCTGCAGTTTTCATATGCGTATAGTTGCACAAGCTTGGTGTCTGTCTCATCAGCTGCAACCGCATGGAGCTGAAACATATCCAAACCATTCCAATGATCAGGAAAGAGAAAAAGAGAGAGAATGGACGCAGAGTAAAGGAGACAAATTAGTTTTTTTTTACCTGCTTAACAAGCTTCTGAACTAGCTTGTCCAATGTGAAAAGAACATATGACTGTGCTCCAAAAGCAGAGCGGCACTCATCTTCATACTTTGTATTGTCACTAGAGCCGTCAAGTAAATTATGGAGTGCATCCATGAACCTAAAAGTGTTATGCTTCCAAAAATCAGTAAGGAACCGTTGCTAAAGAAAAAACAATCAACTTCGAAGATATATCACCTTGAATAAGAATCTGGAGTTGTGTTATCTGGAGCCTTCCCCTTCTTTTCTGCCTGTTTCTTTGCTGATTGCATCCTCTCGTACAACATCTGGAAAACGAGCAGAAGTACACAGAAATTAGAACCGGAGATGAAAATTATCATATTATAGACTCGAGAAGCTTGCTTTAAACAGTCCTTACTTGATGAAGCCTAAATAGCACATAAAAGGAATCATTCCCGTAAAAAACTCGAGAATCATTCTGGGAGCAAGTTTCACTAGCTTTCAATGGCCCAGACACATGCTTGGCAACAGGTTTTACAGTTTTCAGAAACCTTTCTGAAGATGCTAAGTATCCATCTTCACCTTCGTTTCCATTAGCCACAGTAACATTGTCTATCACCTTTTGTAAAGGCTTGAGGCCATTCTGTCCATTAACTTCAAATTTTCCTTGCTCACAATTTTCGGTGGGAGATAATTCACCCTCTTCTCGCTCAACCTCATGCTTTCCTACTGATACTTCGTTAACCTTACAAACCTCTGCATTTTCAGTTATCTGCTCTTTTCTTGGTGACACCAGCTTGGACGACTGGATAACCTGTAGACCATGAACCAACATTAGGGTTGAATATAGAAAGTCTCTGAAATAAATAATATCATGCCTAGTCAATATTGATTGCTCATTAAGGAGTCGAATTGGTTACCAAAGGATGGTAACTTTCATTTAGTTTATTAGAATCGAAGTGCATACGATTTGGTGTAAAAACAACTCCACACAACAACTTACCTCATTACTCATCGCTTCATCATCTTGCAGTTTATTGTTCTTAACGGTTTTCACTATATTGGAAGACACATCTTTTCCAGGAGAGCTGCCTTGCACTGTTGGTTTATCCTTGTTCAGCTGTTTCGGGGATCTAGGATGTTTACGGTTTGACCCAGAAGCGTTGTCCTTCACGGCAACACATGTATCATGCAATTCTTGGTTGTTTTTTAACTTTGATACATCGTCCATCGCCAGGTTACCTTGAGACCTCGAAAGAATGCCAAACATCGGCTCCAAAAAGGTTGTCCACAGCTTCATTATCTTATCTGCTTGTTCAGTTGCACATAATTCCTCACAGTAGTACTTGATTAACAGATAAAGGTCTTCGTGAATTTCTGTATCACAATAACTGAACTCTAAATCCGGAGTATACGAGGGCATAGTTCTGACAGAGATAGCTTGAAGCAGATCTTCTTGATGCTTTTTCTCACTGATATCTTTTATCTCTGCCACTAAACCTGCATTTAAGACCCAACAAAACAATGGGATTGGTGCAAACTGTAACTCCGAAATAAGTACAAAATCTAGGCTCTACTCCCATAATCAGCAATCTGTTGCTACATTTTTCAATGAAATTTCCAATACAACCAACCAAGACAAGTGGTTCATCAAACCTAAAGTATGGTGGAGATCTTCCATAATGAACTTATTAAGAAAAGAAAATTGAAAAAGAAGCTTACATTTTGTGCTCAAGTTCTTGGCGTCCTGCTGCTTGAAATAGAAACTACGATGATCTAGTGACTTATGGTGATTCTTGGCATACACTTCCGCCCAAACTTTCTGAAAATCAGAGTGGCACCTTGCCCATTCTTCTTGCTTCTGCTTCAAGCGAGTCAGTATCACCGGTAAAGCGCTATGCATATTCTTCTTCAAAAGATCCATAACATCAAGCCCATTATCACCGTATAACCGCTCGATGCATCGTAAGTTCATAGCTATAAGATACAGTTATATAAAAAGTTATTAGCACAAATAAGCGAAGGATAGACAAAATATAGCCACACTAGATTTTGTTGCAAACTAACGACTTACCTGATAAGTGTTTTTCAATGCATACGGTGTCTGTTAAGATTGTATTGTTGTTGATCTTTTCCAGAAGAATTTCCACGTGTTTGATAGCTGAACTTACAGATCCTAGTAACATGTCCATTTCATACCTGGACAAACATTAGGAATGTTAAAGAGGGGGATTTTATTGCGAACAAAAGATCACCATCATACCAAGTGCATTTATGGAAATTTGTCATCAACTACCAGATCATACCTGTCATCCTCACACCGAAACAAGCTTTCTTCATACTGATTTTTGCGCATATGACTGAACGAATAATCTTCACTCCCTGAGGTGACCGATACCAGGTGGTCATTAAGTACCTTTCTACCAAGTGCATTTCTGTACCTTGGAATCTCAACTGGATACTGCATGGACAAAGAACAACCATATAATCTATAAGAGAACGGAATGATGCAGTGAATTGCAGAGTACTATAAATATATTATTAAGGAGAACGTGGCACTCACATCCTTAGGAAGGAGCCGATAACTTGGCGTACACTGAACGCATTCGGAAAGATCAAGTTCATTTATAGGTATTCCCACATACTTTGAAGCAGATAGTGGACTTTTTTGATTTCCAATATCATTACTGCCAGCCGCTGCACTTTTGTCAGTTCTATCTGTATCTTTTTCACTATCTTCTCTATTTTCATGATCTCGAATTCCCCCATTGTCCTCCTCGTTCAAATAGCCTCCCTGGCTTTCTTTAACAAGGGAGTCTGCAAAAATTAACCACCTTAGAACCAGATATAAAGTACGGACCACTGGGCATGATCACAGTATAAGTATACAAGATGAAGATATAAACCACTACTTAGAGATTAACAGAGGAAAAATGACCATGTTAACATTATAAAAGAGGAGGGTACATCTACATCACTAGTATGAAAGACATCTTATAGAAATGCAACCGGCCATCCGAATACTCACTTCCTAAGGAATTACCAGCGGAGCAAGTGACAAGGTTCTCATCACCATCTTCTCGTTGATCAGAGTGTTCAGACTCATCTTCGAGCTTACACTGTCGTTTTATTCTCTGTGACATAAAAAGAGTATAGATCAATATCTCAATATAAAACAGAATGCCAAAGTTCATTTCTCCACATGGCGAACTGCACAAAAGATGCTATCCTTTAGAAAATTGAACTAAACCTTAGGACGCGGTACTGCATTCTTCGCAGAAACAGATGCTGAACAATTAGGTAAGAAATTAAGGAACTCCACGAGCAGATCTTCATGACCCTTGAACAGCAAAGTAACCTACACAACAGATGATGATAAGAGACGAGGCAGAAAGTTTAAAGGGTTACCCCCTCTGGGCAACAACAATAAACATACCTCTTCGTAAACCTCAGTGATTGACTTTCTGTCCTTTCTATACATGTTCAAGATGTCTAGAAAAGTTTTATAGGCATGTTCACCACCCCCGAACCTTGCCTGCAAAAGTAGTGATAATTAAAGTAAACCTTACCTGAAAAAAAAATCAACATTACCTCAGTGTGTACATTTACAAACCTTAATCTTGGTGACAAAACTGATAGCATCTTTGAAGTCCACCTTGGTCTTAGGTTTCTCTTCCTCTGGCGAAAGGGTTATTGTATGTTCTTTGGGCAAGAAAGTATTAAAACCCAAGAGTAGGTCGTCGTACCCCTTGAACAAATCTTTAATTCTGTCAATGACACCAGCAGTGTCGACTCTGCAAGCAACATAAGAAACCCTGAATATACACGGTGAACTTTCAAAGAAAGAGAAAAGTGAAAGAGAAGAGAAGAAGGTATGTATACCTCTGAGCTTTAAAGTCCCTCATGACCTCAAGGAAAGTCTCATATTTCCCTACATTGTCATGAAAAATGTCTCTCACAGTTCTGAGATAATGCAGGGCATCACTTGTGGTTAATCCCACCTTGGTTTTCCTGAAATGCACAAACACATGTAAGTTTAAGTTACTGAAGAATCAAAACCAGTTTTATGCAAGCTGCAAACCTAAGAATACGCCTCATAACGAAACAAAACTCACAATCTGAGAGAGAGACTTACGTTTCTCCAGGCCTTCTTGGCCTTTGAGCATCAGGGTCTTCTCTATCTCTCTCTCTCTTCATCTCTTCTTTCTTCCTCTAAGACATACCAAAAAAAAAAATCAGGTTTTTAGCAGCCAACCAAACAAAGAACCCTGAAAACAATCAAAGTCGAGAGAAACAGTTCAAAAAATTAACAAACGGGTTTCCGTTTTCACCAACTAATAGCAAACGAGAATCAGATCTACCATCGAACAAGGTTAAAAGAGATAGACAAGAGCAAGAGATGTTTGATTTATATCCTTGAAGACCAGATCACGTTACTCGTACGGTGAACACAACAGAGAGAGACAACTTTCTACGTTCCTTGGTATAAGTCGAGTTTTCTTCCCAAGTAGAAAGGTTTTTCACAAGTAAACAGAGAAGAGCAGAACAAAAGGTTTTTTGTTGTAAGTTTTGGAGTCACCTGGAGTAATCAAACATGCATATGTGATGAGATTGCGTCTGGTTTGGAGCAACCTCTCGCTTTCGCGCTTTCTCTCTCTCTCTCTCTGGTATGGGAAGCGGAGAGAAGAGGGTAACGCAATGCTAGAGCAGGCGGAAAGGAAGAAGAAGAAGAGGACTTGGTTGTTTATATATTACGGAGAATAAATAATTTAACATCATGTTGTGTATTTTAATTTATGTAATCAAAAAACCATGTTAGAACTTTGGAGTCAAACAGAAGGTTAGGAATTTGATTCCCAAGTCAGGTCCACAGTTAGGGTTTTACTCTCTTTTTTTAACTGAAAGTTAAAAGCCTAAGCTAATGGGCTTTTAATGGGTCCGTACTATGGATATCCCATCCAAAAGTCCGCTTTTTAATGTTCTACTTTGATACAAACTTATTAATGTAAGCCCATCATCACATCACTGAACTCTAGGGTTTACTTCTTCATGACAACATCACCTTTTTAATAAGCTCTTGCCGCATTTTCAAGCAGTAACACACATTTTGCCCCAAAACCAAGCAGTAACACATCATCAGCTTTTGGTACACATAGATGATACATTTTCATTGCCGGTAGACATTATCCATAACTAACCAGTAATATAACTCATTCAAGGTTCCGATCCTAACAATACATCTATCAGATAATGTTCTATATGAGTTGTATTTTCCTTTCCGATCACAACGCAGGGCATTTGGTCTAGTGGTATGATTCTCGCTTAGGGTGCGAGAGGTCCCGAGTTCAATTCTCGGAATGCCCCCTTTTTTTTAGTATAATTTTAACTGCAGCTTCCACCTGCCTTCTCCTTGTCCGTTAAGTCTCTACTAGTCCAGGCCCATGACATTTCACATTATCATGTAATTATTGACGGGCTTGCAAAAAGTATTTTCACATTCTCTGGGGTTACTAGTTTTAGTTGTACTTGTATATTGTGTTTTGTACATTTGACTAATCAAAATGCTTTGACCAAAAAAAAAAAGACTAATCAAAATGCAAAGAACCATACCAACTCCTTTATAGACAAAGTCAAGCTAGAACACCTCGGCTCCAACCTTCCACGTGTTACAAACCCCTATCCAATTCCTATAAATCACACATTTGTAGTCCAAATTAAACTTAACCGAGCCTCAACCGGGCTATAACATCCCTCGTATTATCCTAACTCGCAAAGTGTTCAATCACACATTTGTAGTCCAAATTAAACTAAACCGAGCCTTAACCGGGTTATAACATCTCTCGTATCATCCTAACTTGATTTTTCTAACTAAAAAATATCCAAAACTCCATTTTTTTCTCAGCCAAAGGAGACAGAGAGAGAGAGAGAGAAAGAGTCTGAAACACCAAAGGGACCTCCTCAGGCGCACGATTTGATCTCTGGCGATTCATCTATCGACATGCCGCCCAACGGAGATCTAGACCGTCAGATCGAACATCTGATGGAGTGTAAACCATTGTCGGAGGAGGATGTGAGGACCCTCTGCGATCAAGCTAAAGCGATCCTTGTCGAGGAATGGAACGTCCAGCCCGTGAAATGTCCCGTTACCGTCTGCGGCGATATCCACGGCCAGTTCTATGACCTTATCGAGCTCTTTCGAATCGGTGGTAACGCCCCCGATACAAATTACCTCTTCATGGGTGACTATGTAGGTCTGTCCTCTTTTCCTTAGATCTAAGTTTCTGGGTGGTTTCATTCAACGTTTGATTCTTGGAAAGTTTGCGTCTTTTCTTAATGTATGATTGAAAGTTTGTATCTTTTTTAATGTATTAATGTTGTGCTATGTAGTTATCGTATGGTTTTTGTTCTTTGCTTTGCAGATCGTGGCTACTATTCAGTAGAGACGGTTTCTCTATTGGTGGCATTGAAAGTTCGTTACAGGGATAGAATTACAATCTTGCGAGGGAATCACGAGAGTCGGCAGATCACCCAAGTGTAAGCTTATTGATGTCTCTTGTTACTTCTGACTCTGTGCAACCATAGTACCATACGTTACCCTGTTTGATGCGTGTTTGCTTCTTCTCTGTTTTAGATACGGTTTTTATGACGAATGTTTGAGGAAGTACGGAAATGCAAATGTCTGGAAGTATTTCACTGACCTTTTCGATTATCTTCCTCTTACTGCCCTTATCGAGAGTCAGGTTTGACCTCTACTTTCCAGTAGGTGTTTCCTGACATTTTTTTTTGAAGTATGTATAGTTGTTTGACTTCGTCAGTTTTAATGGATTACAGGTTTTCTGTTTGCATGGAGGGCTATCACCTTCTCTGGATACCCTTGATAATATCCGAAGCTTGGATCGCATACAGGAGGTATTACCTTCTTTTTTGCGTCCTTATGTTTGGTTTGTTTTAGAAGACTTTGAGTTGTTTCTTGGTCTCTGTCTCCACTTGCTCTCTTATGAAAGAACAAATATCTTATGGGTCATCTCTTGGACTATATGTGTGGTGTGATGATATGTAGGTTCCACACGAAGGACCAATGTGTGATTTACTATGGTCAGATCCCGATGATCGATGCGGGTGGGGAATATCTCCACGAGGTGCTGGTTATACATTTGGACAGGATATCGCAACTCAGTTTAATCACAACAATGGACTGAGTCTCATATCAAGAGCGCATCAGCTTGTCATGGAAGGTTTTAACTGGTGTCAGGTATCTATGTTCATCTCAATTGCTTTAAGGTTCTAAGTGATGATTGCTCCTTCTTTCTTTTCATTGATCTCTCTTCTACTTCTTTTCTTTTTGTTTTTGTTTTGCTAACAGGATAAGAATGTGGTGACGGTGTTTAGTGCACCAAACTATTGCTACCGGTGTGGAAACATGGCAGCGATTCTAGAGATAAGTGAGAACATGGAACAGAACTTCCTTCAGTTTGATCCAGCTCCTAGACAAGTGGAACCAGATACTACTCGTAAGACCCCTGATTATTTTTTGTGATTTATTTGTATTTTTTTCTAAGTGGAGTTCGAGTTTCCCTCAAAAAGAAAGAAAAAAACATCATTTTGTTGTTGTTGATGTGATTGCTGAGAACAAAGTAGGAGAAGCGTCTATATATAGAATAGTGTCTTCTCATTTTCACTTGTTACTACATAGAAGAATGAGGTTTGGAAACCTGCCCGCCACTTTCGTTTCAGTTTCGTTATAAAATATGAGTTTGATACTGATTCAAAGTTCCTTAAATCGAAATCTTTCTACTTTGCAAATGTGAATCAATGCTTTGTAGAGAAAGAAAGAGAGAGAGCTCTTTTGAGAACCAACCTTTACTTAGATAGATTACAACACAAGATAAAACAGAAGAAAAGCATGTGAAAGCTTAAACAGTTATTAACATGTTCTGAGACAGCAACAGAGACCTCCGCTTTACTTCATGTCTAAACTAGGAATCTATAACAATAAGAGCCTGGTATATATATTTTTAAATGTTTATACGTATGCTGCTTCTTCTTTTTGTAACTAACATTGGAGAACGAAGTTTATTTAGTGAATTTTGTGCCAGCTTTCTTACTTATCACTGTATTCACTATGATCTTTCGAAACCACCTCCTACCTGCATATGCAGCCACTCCGGTGATGCTCCTCTGCTGTATTCCCTTGTTGCTTGTGAGCCGTACTGCATCCCCTGATTCTCAAACGTTTGCTGATCAAACTGAGATTGCCAAAAATGTGAAAGTTGTTCAGTGAAAGCTGTGTTAGCATGTGGTATTGATGCCAGTAAAAGTCTTGAGGTTGGCTAAATCAACCGCATTCATATCTAACGACTATGATCTTGGTAAGAATGTAATCAGAAGCAGAACTCAGGAAGTATTTGGAGGAAAATTTGGGACAATGGATCTTAAGGTCGTTACATAAGAGTGTGAGTACCACAACAAGCTAACCTCTTTTGGCGGGAAGACCTCGATTCCAGGAGTCATTCTTGAGTTGACTGCTTCGAGTTTCATGGATAGAAACTGAAATTGGAAGCAGTAGTCATGTGAGATGCACAAGCAATAAACAGTTCAAAAACGTTACACAATAACCTATAGACAGAGGTAGAAAGGCTGCACCTCAACTTGACGCTGCAGAGATTGTATGTAATTGATTATCTCATCCAGAACAAGCGCTTTTCCAATAACCTGAGCATACAAAAAGATTCAAGTCTTTAAGGTTGTGACTACAAGAGACAGATGAAGAGAGAAAGCATTATCGCTTGATGAATACCTTGTTACAACCAGGGACAAGATCTTGCAAGATTTTCATCCGCTCGCTTATCTTTTCTCTCCTCGCCTGCAAACCGAGAAAACTCTGTTACCAAATCTGGTCTCTCGACATCATCAAGTTCTCTCATTTAGCTTTAAAAGGAAGTAGTATTAATTTCCAAGAAGAGTTACTCTTTCAGCTAGACTGTGACTATCTGTAGCCTGACCCCTTCTAGCTCGCACATGAATATAATCTTTGGGAGGTTCAGGCAACTGCTTCTTTTGATCCAATGCTCCTGTTTCAACTTCATCTTCGCATCCTGAAGTCTTCTGCTTTTTACTGTCCCCATCCTTCTGTAGGGCTCCACACAAAAAAACAAACAGAACTACTAACATCAGAGAGAGGGTGTTGCCAAGTGTACTTATACATTCAAGCACGTCCTTACACACTAAACACGTGCCCTTATAAGTAATCTCAGTTGTTAAACAAAAAAAAAAAAATTGATAACCGGAAATATCCAAACCTAAAAGTCCTACTAATTTTTTGAAAACCAATTCATTGAGACAAACAAACCCGATTGTTCTATGTGAGAATTAGATAGCTGACACTGTCCGGTCACACAGATGTATAAACTAAGTGGTAGAGCCGGGGCACTCAACACCTTTCTTACCACCCGACCACCCAACCAGACCCGTGTGGTAAACAACAAGAATGTCTGATCCACAGATCTGTTATATTCAGAAAAGTTAAGAGGGAAAATTAAACCGTACCGCGTCAAGTCCGTCGCTACCAGAGACAACTTTGTCCTCCCCTGCTTCCCGCCTCTTCCTACTAGCACCAGTGATACCAGCAACCACCGCCTGCGAGAGCGCGTGGCTCATACGAGCCGGATCGTCGCAGTTAGTGTTGCTAATCAAATTAGTGTCCGAGAACTGATGGACCAAGTTAGGTCCACCGAAAGACACACCGCTCCTCATCGACGAATTAACAGTCGCGCCTCCGTTAATAGGATACGGCCAGATCTCCGCTAGGTTATACGTCCCAGCTTCGTTCATCATCCCACCCGGATCCATCACCTAAAAACACTCTTCACCCGAGTTGACTCAGCTGCTACCGGTTCCACTCAGTAAGCTCTTAAATAGAGAGAGAGAGTTTGATGTGACTTGTTAGAGAATGCGATCTCTCCTTAGACAGTGGAGTCTGATGCGCACTGTGTTTGTGTCTTCCTCTCTTTCGCGATTTCCTTTTTCTTTATAAGTTTTATTTACCGACTTTTTTTATTTTAAATTCTTTTTTTTTATTTCTTCTTCACTTACTTTTTTTTTCCCTTTTTCACCTCGGGAGTTGCAGGCAAGTCACTTCATAGCGAGGTTTTCTTTTGTGGGACCAGCTTTATTAATCCTCTGTGTCGCGGTCTATACTAAACTCTCTTTTTTTAAATCCGCTCGATCGAAAATCGTCGGTGATAAGAGCTTCCACGTACTCACGTCAATTATCTAATTATTGGCTTTTGATTATGTAATAAACAGCAACAAGATTGCGTAATCATCATTGATTAGTGATTGACAACGATGGTTATTGGATTTTAATGATGCCAAGTTAAGCTAAACAAACAAGATAATCACACGTTGTATTTTTCATTTCTTCTAATCATATAGGATCACTACTAGATCTTCTTACTTGGTTTTTGTTTCTTCTTTTCCTTACAATCATATTGGATCATTAGTGGTTCTGTTTATATGGTGTTGACTTGCTTTGTTGGTTAGAGGCAAGAGATCGAATTTCACAGTGTCTGAATTTTCATTTGTGTTTTTAAGACGAATTACATATTAGATATTAACCAATTATCTTAATTTTTCAAATTTTCAACTTAAAATAATTGATAATAAATGAATTGGCTTGTGTCCATCAAAACTTTTAATGTGGAAGCATTATATTTTCATACGTTCTTCCGAAATAATGATCTGTATAACTGTTAATTTCGCTAATATCCTAGTTTAAGATTTGGTTTGAGTTAGACTAGCTAGATATATCATTTGAGTCAAGTCGATTTAAAATTTATGAACCTCTTTTGATGAACCAAATCGATTCTAAACCGGCAGTGTGAATTGATGCTTTAATACCATATTATTTAAAAAAAAAATAACTTTTAATTTAATATTAAATACTTTATATATTACTTATTTCCATTGAAACTTTTGATGTGTACAAGCTTTACATTCTCACATCACCCTTTTATACATTTTGTCAAACTATAAATTTAATTCCTAGTTGTGGCTATTGGATACTCTGAAACAAGACTATAACATAATCTTTCAGCTTATGAAATACTCAAAATTTGTGTTTGTTTTTGATATTTCCCTTAGCTGTGATCAGAAGTTCTAAACTCCACCACCTCATGATTAATAAGCAGCCTAACATTAAGAAATTAGATGCAACCACACGCAATAGAAAACCACACCAAAAAGGAAGGAATAGTGATGACAAAGGCTTTATTGTTGAGAAAGACTTGTGGAATAGGAATAGCATTTTGTGCCAAACACTTCACTGTCTTGTTACCATTTTTGATTGTCTAATGACCAGTGCTCGTTAGGCACCTCACTCTCGCCTTATAAAGCTTTCTGTTTCTATTTCCTCTTTCACATTAGAGTGTCTCAATCATTATCTGAAACGTGTCGCCATTATACTCCGAGCAAATAATGTGAACAAGCACCACGGATATCGTGGACGTACGATGTTCGCCTCTTTGGCCTAACTCTCCTTTTCATTCTTCGTAAAAGTAAAAAAAAAAAGAAAAGAATGTAACCTAAGTTTTATAAATATGTAACCATATAAGACATCTATAATTCATTTGTGAAATAAGTGCTACGGTGTTTTGTTTTGTGTTATAGTCATCTGGATTTTAAGTAGAATTTGAAACGTAATATATGTATAAGCGATTATGTTCTTTATATTAATAAAGATGATGCTTTGTATACATCTATGTCGATTGCTTTTTAGGTTTTTAGATTATATGCTAACTCTGCACATGCAAGAATATGAAGCGGGAGCCAACCCGAGTTACTGTCTCGTCACAACACTTTATTTGCAGTGTTGCAAAAACGAATAAAACGAATTTAAGCACGTGGAAAATACGTAACCTAACGTGAAAAATGGACTGATAAGTGTTAACGTCATGATTCACGAGTAGTGTACGACACAAGGAGCAAATACCCCGCGTGCTTAATTTCTGTGAAAGGTAGTGTTTCCATTGCCACATTAGGTAGACATATATATGGAATATGTTTATTATTTGACATGTTATTTTCCAGCTTGCAGGTTAGCTAGTTAGGTGGTTAATGTAGTTACCTAATGCATGTAGTAAGTTCAACAATATCTTGAAAATGTAGGGAAAGTTTGGCTAAAAGTTAAGTACAAAACACTGTGAAAAGAGACAATCGAATCTGTTACTACAACAAACATGGATTTGTGTGTGATCCTTTCACACTGCAAACTCTGGATATTACCTTTAAATGTTTTTCTCAACTCTAGAAATTGATGGATACTCTTGCACGCAATGGTCGGAAACAACTGTCTTTTGTCATCTGCATTGATATAGAGTTATTGACACATGTTATTGTTAATAAATGTTACAAATTTTATGCAAGAATTACCATAAAACAAAAATTTCCATCTTGGTTGAAGGAAATTTTTTTTTCTTCTAATTATATGTTGTCAAATGTTTACATTGGCTAACCTAAAGTCTAAACAGTTTAATCATCAGAAAATATATAATTGCTTGGTAATCACAAACCACATAGGAACACCAAAATATCAAAATCTCAAGGCCCATTTAAACTTGGCCCATATAACTTATCTGACACCTACGTATTATTCGGTTTGAGAATTCCGATGACCTAATTGACATTTTCTCGAGAAAATTCAAAATAGCGCTCGAAATTCAAAAAAGAAAAATCAGAGGAGAAACCACAATGGAGCTGCTCAAGCTGTCAAAATTCAAATTGCAGCTTCAATCGATGATCGGAGAAGTGCGAGATCTGCGTGTAAGATTACAGAGGTTTTGTGTATCCATGGATTGTAGATTTTCGCTCTCTCTCTTCTTCCTCTTTACTACCCGGCGATTTTTGCAGGAAAGGGAGAGATCAGTCACAGATCACTTGAATCTTATCAATCAGGTTACCGAATCATTTTTACTACTGTACATGGCTCTTGTTTGTATCGCGTTTCTGAGTCGTGAATCGTGATCATGGCGCTTGGTGCTTTGGTACAGAAACAGAAGCAAACGGAGGAGGAATACAGCAGGAAAGTGCATGAGCTAGAATCTGAGTTAGCTTCTTCTAGAGAAACACAAGAGGCACTCGAGAGGAAGGTTCGTAAGATTCTTTTTGTTTTCTGCGAATCTGTTTCAGTTTTAAGATATGTGAATCAGTGAATTGATTTTGCAGGTGAGTTACCTCCAGAACGACTATAGTTTGCTGGAAAACAAGCATAACGAATTAAAGAATACTATTCAAAACCTGCTTCAATCGCGAGAGAGTTTCTTAAATGCTTACCAGGTGCTTGCTTGTTGAATTTTGATATGACGAATACATTATGGCTTTAGGAATTGTGTAACTTTTGATCAGTGAGGTGGTGGTGTATTTGCAGGAGTCGTTTAGTGAAATGAAATGTTCAGTTGACGCTAGGGATAGGAAGATTGTCATCCTTCACCAGAAGATAACTTCTCACTTAGCGTTGTTTGATTCAATTGAGAAGGAGGCGTGTGCAATCAAAAACGTTATTCACGAAGTTCAGGGCCTTGTGGATCAAAAAGAAGATGTAGGCATGTAGATTCCTCGTCTCTTGCTATTTTTGTTGAAGGATATGCTTCCAGAATACTAATGCACTCACGTTTTTTGTATACAGTGGCTCGATTGAAAGAAAAAATGGAACATGTCTCTACATTTGAAAAAGTATTCATCGGTGAGTTTAGCAGCATATATATCCGCCTTGATGTCATCCTGATTCTTGAGAGGTTACTTAATTGTTCATTTTACTCTTGTGGTCTCTTGCATGAAAGGGGTGATTATGTAAATGGAAGTCATGAAATTTTCCATTATATTGTTGCTGATAGATCTGTAGAAGTGTGTATGATGCGTGTTGATTTTTCTGGCTTTCGTTTCTCCATAAAGATGCTATGCTTTTTAAGACATGTCATCTTAATTTACTTGGAAAGTTGTGACTCAAATTCTGCATATTTACCCTTATGAAGACAATGATTTCTAACATCTTTATCTATGCAGAGAAAATCAGCACTTTAGAAGAGAAAATTGAATATCAGGAAATAGAATTGCAGAGCAAGAAGAATAGAATATCGGAGCTTTGCGCTCAGCTGGAAGAAGGAAAGATGAAAAATGACTATCAACTTCAAATCGAAGAGATATCCATGATAGAGTTTAAACTTTTTACTGCAAGGGAACTAGTGCAAGATATTTCATCTTGAAGTACTTGCCATGTTTTTGTTTGCTTGACCAGCCTTACTTTCAGAAAACTTTGAAGGTCAAAGATTTAGTTGTGGAGAACTTGATTTCTGAGAAAGAGGTAGGAAAGGAGATTATTGGTTATTTAACGAGTTTGTTTATACATCCTCAAACAGTTAGTGTTACCAATGTTTAGGCATTGCATTCTGAAGTGAGGAGTTTAGAGATGATCTTACTGCGGATTCAAGAATCTGTCACTCATATGACTGAAGAGGTGAGAGATTAATTCAATTTTCCTTTTCTAACATTCCGTCCGTTAATAATAGTCTACTGATTTTCAAATTCAAAAGAATAAACTGTAACTTTGTCTTCCATTCTCTTGACATGACAGGACAGAAGGGTGTTCACATCAATACTGACATTTGAACAAGGTGCCGATGAGAGAATCAAACATTCCAGGTCTGTAAATCGCTTGAACATTTATTTCCAGACTGGTCCAACGTCCAAGGGCAGATAGTTTCATCAGCGATTTTCTTAATTAATACGACATGATATAGTGAACCTTTACTCTTTTGTGGTTCGACTTTGGGATGACCTCAGACGCCTTTCTGTCTCTCTGGAATAGAGAATAGTCGCAGATCAAAGCTTATTTCTATTTTTTAATTGGCAAACTAGGTACAATGATACAGTTGACAAAACGGAGGAACTTGGATGTGAAGCTCCTATTATGGGTTCTCAAGAAAATTCAGGTACGGTCTCTTCTTTTGTTGACTTGTTATTTGCTTTGCTTAGAATTGAATATCACCCTAGGCTGTACCAAAATGATTGACTTGTTATTTAGATTATGAAATAAGAAATTACTTGTAACAGAATGCTAAAGGATGTTATCTAGCTGACTTGATGCATAGACAGAAGAGAATTACGTTGATTAATTAAAACTTTTTGCACTAACCAGATTTCCAACTTCCAATTGCAGTAAACGTTATTTCATCGGCGTTGTGTCCTCACCAAAACACAGGCTGCAGTTTGGTACAGGACGCTGATCATAGACTGGACTCGGCGCAGTCTCTGCAGCATAACACTGTCAGTGGTCATTGGCAGAGTATTAATAACAACGATCACTTTGAAACCAAGGCAAGTAAAAAACGCATTTCTCTTTGTTTCTTACTTACAGTCACTGTTAGAAGTGAACGCCCATACATAATGGTAATATCTGTAGAATCAACTTCCTCACAGTACAAGTCATCAGCTAGTGTAGAATGCATTTTCCTCGATCAATCTTCGATTTTTGAAGTACCTTTGGCACTCAGATTCTTATGAACATCCTCATAATATCATATAGCTTATTCATTGTTTTGAGAGTAATTACAAACTTGAAACCGTAAATGAATATAGTCGTCAGTGATTTGCAGGACAAGTGCAAAGAGTTAATGAACCAGCCTGATTCAGAGTGCTCAACTAATCGTGTATAATAAGCAAAAGTGTCTAATCACGATTTGTGATTGTTATCACTTATAGTTATACTCTTGTACACGACTAGTTAGGACTCGGTCATATAAACGACAAGGACATGAGCTGACTACTCTCGCACGCAATGAACTTGACGTAGACAAAAGGTATATTTCTTTACATTTTAATAAAGATTGGAAGTTGAATATAGGTCTCTCAACTTCTTTTTATATAAACTCTTCCTTTTCCATAAGATACATTTTCCCCTAGATGAGATATCTAAATTTAACTAACCGGAGATTGTAATCTAATGGTTTACAAGCATTATCCCCATGCGCCATTATTTGAATAAATCTTACTATGTGTTATGAAATAAAGAGAGATATTTTGTGACGATTCTTGTAAATTAGCACTTGGCTGTTAGTGACCTAGGTTTAGTAGTCCAAAGCTAATTCGACAGGAGCCATTTGGGGCCATTTATTACATGTCATTTTGTTAAACGTTTCCATTAAAGCGGTGTATTTAAGATTATTGGGAAACATCAAAGATGACACATATGGTCCACCATTCGATTTCATCGCTGGATCCAACTATTCAAGTTTATGTAAATAAAATAAATGCTGACAGAAAAAAGTAAGAAAAAAAAAGGTTATGGACATCTACGGGATTGGTCGAAAAGAGCATCAATGAATAATAAAAAATGAAACGTGACTTTCCATGTTTGTGTTAACTTTAATTATACCTTTTTGTAAATGTAAGTTAATTATCGAGACAGGTTTCATAATGTAACCACTAGATTGAGTTTTTTGATAACGTAGCCGAGGGCCTTTAAAACCTCTATTAAGTAGTACTTCTGCATCGATTATGATGGGTTTTAGACTTATTTTCGTAGTGGTTTTCCTATTTTTATAACACATTCGATTTTCAGATGTAAGTTCTAAGAGTAGGTTATAAAGCCCAAGAAAACAATATACAGGGATATAAAGTTTCCCATCACTTCACTAGGAGAGTGAAGTGGGTGAAATTGATGGTTCTTGTTGGGAAAGTTCTCAAGTTTCCACTCGTTTCATTTAATGCTTCACGTCTTTTCTTACAATCATTAAACCCACTTTTACCTAGTTAAGCTCTGTTACGATTAAAATAATTTATCTTACAACTATTAGAAAATACAATACTGCGATCGTATGTTTGGAAACGTTGGAGTCATTTCGCTCGTCCCTTCGGGGACATCCGATAAAAAAAAGGAGTCATTTCGCTCAATTTACGGTCAAAAAACGCAGAGACTGTTGTAGGAAGGACGAGGCTCTAGAGTGTTCTTTAATGCAGATATAAAAAGAAAGAGATAGAATGTTTAAAAATGTATGAAGCCACGTACAACCAAAGAAAACCATAAGTTTAATATCTTTAAACAAAAAATATCAACTACTACGTCGGTACTTAGTCGCTAATCGTTTTCAATGGAGTAGAAATAAATTATAATATTGGGAGGAATATACTATATTAGTAGTTGGAACTTCAATTATTTGGCAAACAAGATACTGTATATGCATGGACCGGTTACCGTCACATAGATATTTTGGGTTTAATATGACGAATGCATTTTAATATTTATATATATACTAGTGTTTTTTTCTTGTTGAAACATTGAATTATGTATATCATCTACTACAAATCAACATATTTGTTGTGACATTTGAAATCTTCTGTAATATTATTTCAAGTTTAAACCATCATCTTTTTCAAAAGACATCAGCTAACCATCTACTTGGTTGGCGTGTGGTCACAAGAGAAGCTTTAACAATTCACTTTTTTACTTTTGAAATATATACATATTCCTAAACTATTTATCACTCGGTTATTAATATTTTGACATTTATATCTGCTTCAACTACTAAATTATTCAGAAAATATAAATTTAAATATAGTATTTAAGATATCAACATAAGTGGTGGGCCGGTTATATGCATGTATATATATATAACTTGTCACATTTAAACGATCCTTAAGCAAGAGAAAACTATTCACAATGGCCCCTCAACTCTATAACAAGACTCTCACGTTGTCGTTTCGCATAATTATTTGCTCGTGACTTTTTATATAGGAAAATGTATTTTAGTGTATACTTCATTTATGTGTAGAACACACATTATACATACACGATAAACAGCTAGTATTGTTTATCAGGATGCAGCTTTAGAAATATTTTGAACGTAGTTTAATTTTATCTACAAAAGACCTAAGACAAGTTACAAAGAAAAAAACACACACAAAAGATCTAAGAATTAGAGTTGTGAACAGTTAGTTATTCATCTGTAGATGTATTTGTTTGTTTCTTTCGAAACAATTCATTGTGGAAGTCTGGGAGGCGTGTGTAGAGAACATGAAAGCGTCAGTTCTGAACAAATCGAAATGACAACGAGATTCTGCCAAAAACAGCAACCACACGTGTGCTGTTTGTTCATCATATGTACTCACTACTACTGTCACTATTATTATTTTGTTTTCTATTACCACAACACGACAATCCAATTACATAGCGTATTATTGGTTGAATAAAAACCAATGTATTTGATAAAGATTTGTGTATATATATACAAAATAATATATTTATGTCGACATAAAAAACAAGAATACGTTTCTTTCATTTCTTAATGGATGGCATACAATGTATCTTGGTTTACATACGATTTGTATGGTTCTTGTGAAATGCAGAAGCTGTAAAGTAGAGAGTCTGGAAAATTTACAGATTCTATTCATAGTTAAATTATATTGCCATGCCATTTGTATAGCACCATGTAGTGGAGAAAATGTGAAGGAAAGAGATGTAGTAGATGGAGTGAGGGTCCATGGAGATGAGAGATTGTAACTTGTAAGATTGTCAGAGTCAAATGAAATATGGTGGACCAACCATCACTCTTTTTCTTTTGTAAATTTCATGACACTCTACCTCGAGATTCAAACTTTTTATAACCCATATTAATAATTTATTTCTACTCGTATATGAGCTCAAACTATTTGACTATATGTATTCATCTTTTTCGTTAGTGCGTTTGAAATTGAATTTTATTTTATATTGACAAATGATTTCCTCAAGGACTTTAGTGCCACAGATTTTAGAGAGATGAAAAAGATGTTCATGTTGTAGTAAAAGATCGTGTGTGCCTAACTAAATACATATCTAAAAATTTATATAATAGAAAAAGTCATGATTTTAGACTTTTGTTTCGTGGTAACAATGGATTGTCATTTTGGAATTATTTCCTCTAATCCTTATCAGCAGATTTATTTTCTCTGATTTTGCAAAAGTTTTTAATTTGGAGGATGCATAACTTTACGAAAGTATTAAGAACTATAGTTTGGTACTTTGTGGCTAAGTGGTGGATAAACAAGTTAAAATGCCAATATACTTTAGATTCTATTCATATACTATAGAAATCTAAGTTATATTATCTATTAAACATCCACACGATTATGAGTGAGTGCTTTCGATTTGTATATTCGAAAGAAAGTTTATATATATGTGAACTGTACATTTTTAAACAAATTAACGTAGACCCTTACACGAATCCTTAATACTCAAAAGTAATGAAAAATAT
The DNA here is from genome assembly GCA_905132765.1 of Moricandia arvensis. NCBI lineage: Eukaryota > Viridiplantae > Streptophyta > Magnoliopsida > Brassicales > Brassicaceae > Moricandia > Moricandia arvensis. The sequence continues at coordinate 86,626 of CAJHQP010000179.1, read as the reverse complement.
ATGTTTAGAAGTATTCAGTATATTACATTTTTGTTTTTCTTTCCACCGCTATACAGTGTTTTATATTTCTTATAAAACTAATGAAAGTATCAAAATCTTTTACTAATATCAGCATGTAGTGAACCACATAGTAAAAAAGTTATGAAATTATCTTCCAAAAAGTATGACACTAGATAATTTCAAAAAAATTCCATATTTAATATAAGCACGTCTCTCACTAATTTTTTTTTAATTTCTTCGACACTACGATCAGTCTTGAAGAATCGAAGTCTAATATGTTGACAACTGAATCCGTAGATAACGATCCGTACCAATGCACATATAATTTCCCTATAATTTTAGACCCCAAAAAGAAAAAATGTTATAATACAAAAATATAAATATTGACAAAGAATACTTTCTTTAAATCTCCGCGTCGACCAACTCGCTTTAGCAGCTAAACCATTCAAACAAGCCTCATACATGACCCACACTCTCTTGCATGGCTATTTTTTCTTTTGCTTAAGCTTGTCACATCGGAACCTAACTTATCACCATTTATTTATGTTCTGATAAATAAATTAGTTGGTAGTTTTCATCAAATGAGATATTTTATTTTATTTGCTAAAATAAATTTTGTTTACTTCCAAATTTATTTTCTGATGGTAGGTGTTGAGTTTTGCCATAGGTAATAAATCACAATCCATAAAACTAAACCAATCACATTTTTTGCTTTGAAATAACATTAACTTTTCTTACTGCAACGTTTCTCTATATTTTACTATAAAAAACAAACCGGAATTGAATAGCACCATTAATAGCAATATGGCACTAGTTATTAATTTACTTTTGAAAAAGGATTTTCATAACAGTAGTTATTAATAATCCAACAAAAAGATGATCAAACTCCATATAGTATATGGTGATGATTACTCTAAGAAGGATTAGATAATAGAAATCTAACAAGGTTGTGGTCAGACCAGTTCTACCAACCAGATCAGATTTGGTTTAAGATGTCGGTTTAATTCAATGGTTGAAATTAAAAAGAGAAAATAGGCATTTTACAAAAAGAATTTCTCTTTTTAACTACTCCTCACTTTGATATTTTCCTCCAAATTATTGACTTTTCAAATCTCTAAAAACCCAACAAAAAAGATAATATATTTTTCTAAAAAAATAATTGTGTGCTAATATCTCTGTTTTTGTTTGTTCTTCATAAAGATTAAAAGAAAAAAAGAGAGAACCTTTTCTTCACCAAATAATTAGTCTCTGTCCCAAATCTTTTCCTCTACCTCTAGATTTGTGGTTTTCTTTTGTTTCATTTATAGTGGAATTCCATGATGTCAGATTCTATTACAAGACATTGATCAAAGCCAGAGATAGAGAGAGACTTACCTCTTTACATAAATTTCTGGGCTTTTTATTTTCTCTCTCTTGAGAAAACTAGGTGATCCTCCATGGAAAGATTGTAGCTTCTTCTAATTCGAATCTAGATAGATAGAGAAGAGAGAGAGAGAGAGATGGGAGGTTGCGTGTCGACGCCGAAGAGCTGTGTGGGATCGAAGATGAGGTCAAGCAAGCCAAGGAAGAGCCGTAAAAGACGAAAGCTTCATAGGAAGAGAGCTGCCGCCTCCTCTTCTCGTCTCTCTGACGGATCCTTTGACAATCTCGATCATCCTCGTAACAACTTGCCCACGCCCAGTTTCAGAGGTCTCTTTGCTCTGTTTCCTCTGTTTCCTTGGTAGATTCAAAGGTTTCGCCTTTTTGTTGTGATGCTTGATTTGGATTCATGGGTTTTCTCTAATTGCTTCATTTATTGCAGTATCTGAATCTTTGGGACTAGATTTTGATTATAGAGTAGTTGTTTTGTAATAAAGTTCACTGTTTGTAATTAAAAATCTTTGCTTTATTGATCAAACTGTGAATTGTTCTCTCTTATATTTTCTTTGGTGGCTAGTCAAACTTTCTCAGTTGTTAATTTCTCAGTAAATCTCCTATGATTTTATAATTTGATTTGACGTCAGAGAGAAGTAACGTGTTACTTGATCTTATGTTTTGTCAAACAGCAAGTGGAGAAGAAGCGTGGTTTGATTCCAATGCTGCATTTGAAACAGACTGTGACGATGACTTCCACAGCGTCCTCAACGAAGGTAATTTACATATCATGTCTAGGAGCTATGCATTTCCTCTTTTTTCTATTGATCCTCTCTTGTCTTTGGCTTTCAGATACTTCTTTAAACGGAGGTGGGCGTGTATCAGTTTCGAGTAGTACAACCACATCATCAACAGGAGACTCTGGTTCAGACTCAAACGAAGCCATGTCGCAGTCAGAAGGTGGTTTGAGCGACACAAAGCAGCAGCCTGATTCCATAGATTCATCTGCAGATGAAGGTGGAGGAGGAGGACTCTTGGAGAACTGCAGGATCTTGCCGAGTAACTGTTTGCCTTGTCTGACTCCAATATCTGTTGTTCCTTGTGTTGACAAAAGAAGGGCTCTTAGCTCTAGCCCTCCAAGTTCGAGGAAAAAAGCTTCTCTTAGACTTTCTTACAAATGGAGAGAAGGTCATGCTTCAGGGGCCTTGTGTAAGTACACAACTTGATTCATTGGATTCAGCATGTTGATCACAAATCAAGAACTTACTTGTTGTCTTGAAACTTGTTTCAGTTCTGTCTAAAATGCAGTTGAAGAAACCAATAGCTGGTTCTCAGGTTCCTTTCTGTCCAGTTGACAAGAAAATGCTTGATTGTTGGTCAACCATCGAGCCTAATAGCTTCCGGGTTCGTGGCAAAACCTATTTAAGGTAAACCATTTAAGAGACCATACTGATTTTACTCTTATGATTACTAATGTAACCATCTTAACAAGAAGCTATGTTTCTTTTTTTGGTATAGAGAAAAGAAGAAAGAGTTTGCACCTAGCCATGCTGCGTATAATCCTTTTGGTGTCGATGTTTTCTTATCAGAACGTAAAATAAACCATGTTGCACAATATGTCAAGCTTCCCGTTACTACCACATCCTCAAAACTCCCATCTATACTTATCGTTAATGTCCAGGTATGAACTAGTTCACTGCTTGATAGTCTGTATATTTAATTACCTTCTTTTCTAGAATCTTCCGTGATTGTTTTGTTTTGGTGTACCGTTGGAACAGATTCCGTTGTATCCAACTACAATCTTTCAAGGTGAAACTGATGGAGAAGGAATGAATATAGTTTTATACTTCAAACTTTCTGATAACTACTCAAATGAACTTCCGCTTCATTTTCAAGAAAGCATTCAGGTAAAGTCGATTAGTATCATCTTTATGGCCCTGCTCTTTGTACTGAATCCATGTTTATTTGTTTTCTTTGGTGCAGAGATTAATAGATGATGAGGTTGAGAAAGTTAAAGGCTTCCCTATGGACACAACCGCGTCTTTCAGAGAACGGCTTAAGATACTGGGACGTGTTGCAAATGTAGATGATCTCCATTTGAATGGTCCAGAGAAAAAGCTGATGCAGGCTTACAACGAGAAGCCTGTTCTCTCCCGTCCGCAGCATGAATTTTTCTCGGTGAGACAAAACTCTTTAACTATTCTTCTTGATTGAAATACATGCTTAGTAACTAATGGACTTGTTACTCTTCTTTGTAGGGTGAGAATTACTTTGAGGTCGATATAGATATGCATAGATTCAGTTATATTTCTCGGAAAGGGTTTGAAACATTCATAGACAGACTCAAGATCTGTGTTCTTGACGTTGGACTCACAATTCAGGTAAGTTTTGTTACAAAAAATATATTAAATATCATAACGATCTTGTGGCTTATGTTGAGGATTTACATGTATGAGCAGGGGAACAAACCAGAGGAGCTACCAGAGCAGATTCTGTGTTGCGTGAGGCTAAATGGGATTGATTTCATAAACTATCATCAATTAACTCAAGAACTCCTATGACTAATACACCATTCTTTCTCCTCCTTTGTTTTTTCCTTGTAAAAGAAGAAGCACTAAGCATCCCTTTAGAACCATCCAACAAACACAACAAAAGAGTGATGATTTTCAAGTGAATATATAAAAGTTCCGAATCTTAATCATCCAACTTATGTTATCTTCTAGTCTAAGTCTTTAATTTTATTTGGTTTGAAAGCAATGTAAGTCATTGGTCGCTGGATTCTTTATTAGAAACTAACCAATCAAGAAAATAAATTGCAACATCATGATAAATGGTAATCTATCTAAAAGTGATTTGCAATACCGTATGAGTAATAACACGCAAAAACTATAAGAAATAAGTCATCTGAAAACAATTATGCACCAATTATTTAATCGTAGGCGACCAAAGTAGTTGTTTGAAGCATTCTATAATCCATAAACAACTACTTTGTAAACTTAGCTTAGATTTGTGATTTGCCTTAGGGAGAGGTGAAAGAAGCAGAGAGGATAATTAACTAGTTTAGATTTTAAAAGGCCGACGCCGTTTCTTGTCACTTATTTATATATGGGCCTAATTCAGGCCCAAATAATCGACCATAATGTAATTAATTAATTACTGAATTTGTTGGAAAAATTAGAAATTGATCGTATACTAGTCGCAAGCAGGCATACAAGTCCTCGTCATAGAACACAAAAGGCCAATCTTCTCCCTTTCATCGCTCTGTCAAGTTGCAACTGTCGCCGCGCTTTCAGATTTCCGGCGAGATTGCTCCTTACTCCGCCGGTGTTTAGATCGAGCTCTTCTTTTTCAGGTACCTTTCCTCCGTATCATTTCCACTCCACGTTTTGATTCGTCGCCGAACCTTTTTCATTTCTCTCCCTTCTCGGCGATTTCACTTCTGAACCCTAATTTCTTCCCACGCAGGCAACAAATTCGACGTTCAGAGCTTCCGCTCTGGGACTCTATGAGAGTGGTTTGATATTACTGAGTTAAATTTCATTGATCGAGGAACGTGTGACCTTGTTCGTCAACTTTTACATCGGATTCTAGGTATTCTTCGTTCCTTCGTGTTATTGCTCATCATATGCTGAAGTTTATACTCTCGATTCTGTTTTGCATATTCAGTTTCTGAGTTGCTGATTCAATTTGCTTAGAGGTTCGTTATCGAATGTATTCATGAGTAATTTGCGTAGTTCACAAGTTTTAGAGGATTGTTAAATCTCACTCATGCCAGGTTATTATGCATTTATTTTCATTTCCTTATCCCCACACATGAACCAGCTTAAAGTTATTGGATTCATATCATGAGGATGTTGAATTCCAGTATGCTTATGGATGTTTGTGCTGCTTATGTGCTTTTTTGGTTCCGTTGTTATCTTTTTCTAATAGTTTGTTTTCTTTACCAGCTTCAAGATAGTATAACTTCTTTTACAGAGGAAGATGTTTGGCTCATCTAATCGTAAGTGATCCTATCTTATACTTTTTGGTTTCTATAGCATTTCTTTTATAGTTCCGTTTTATTTCTTTGTTTTATAATACTTCAAAAGAAAATTGACCTTCTGAAATGTTGTTCTTGTAGCTTTTGGACAGTCATCTGGTACCAGCCCGTTTGGGTCCCAAACCCAATCTTTGTTTGGTCAGACCAGTAACTCAAGTAGTAATAATCCCTTTGCTCCAGCAACACCGTTCGGCACGTCTGCGCCTTTTGGTGCACAGACAGGGAGTTCAATATTTGGTGGCACTTCAACCGGTGTTTTTGGTGCACCTCAAGCTTCCTCTCCGTTTGGCTCCACCCCAACTTTTGGAGCTTCTTCATCACCAGCATTTGGGACTCCCACCCCGGCCTTTGGAGCATCTCCAGCATCTTCACCTTTTGGTGGTAAGTACCTTATATGTCTTTCGTCTCATGGTTTGTCAGTTTTCTCAGTGATTTATTTTTTTTCCTGGATATGAATGTATTTTCTGTCTTTAACATCATGGATATATGGATGTCTGAGGAGGTGGCCTTTTAATATATTCAATAATTTATGTGCGCTGTTTGTTTCAGTGCATAGTATCCGCTTCTGTTGTTTGTAGGATGTTTGTCACTACAAGATTTAATATTCTAGAACTGTTCACTTTTTTGGGTTCTCTGTCTGCTGGTTTTTCTAGATATTTGCTCCAAATATCTTTTGTTGTTTTCCTTTCTATAGTTCAGGTTTTCGACAGTCCATGTTTTCAGTTTCACATTTGCGTTTGGAGTCTAAGCTAACTTATTTGTTATTTTTTTCAGGATCTTCTGCTTTTGGGCAGAAACCTCTGGGATTCTCAACGCCTCAGTCAAACCCTTTTGGAAGCACAACGCAGCAATCGCAACCTGCATTTGGAAACAGCACTTTTGGTTCATCCACACCTTTTGGTGCCACGAGCACGCCTGCCTTCGGTGCATCAAGCACGCCTGCCTTTGGGGCTACAAGCACACCTTCGTTTGGTGCATCAAGCACGCCTGCCTTTGGTGCCACAAGCACGCCTGCTTTTGGCGCTTCAAACCAACCTTCCTTCGGCGCCACAAACACACCTGCATTTGGAGCTTCACCGACTCCAGCCTTTGGTGGCACTGGTACCACGTTTGGCAACACTGGCTTTGGAGCTTCTAGCACCCCTGCTTTTGGTGCATCAGCCACTCCTGCTTTTGGTGCATCCGGCGCTCCCGCCTTTGGTTCATCAAGTACTCCTGCCTTTGGGGCATCCAGTTCTCCTGCCTTTGGAGCATCTAGTACTCCTACTTTTGGTGCATCAAACACCTCATCCTTCAGTTTTGGATCCTCCCCAGCTTTTGGCCAGTCCACATCAGCATTTGGCAGTAGTGCATTTGGCTCTACACCATCCCCCTTTGGAGCCCAAGGTTTTCCCTTTAGCATGTACAAACTTATTGTTGTGTTAGTCATTTGAATAAAGGATGAATAAATATGTTTCAATGATTTGTTTTGTAGGTGCGCAGGCTTCAACCCCAACATTTGGGAGTTCTGGTTTTGGTCAATCACCTTTCGGTGGTCAACAACAAGGGGGCAGTCGAGCTGTGCCTTACGCACCAACAGTTGAGGCAGAGACAGGCAGTGGTGCGCCTGCTGGAAAGTTAGAATCTATTTCTGCCATGCAGGCATACAAAGATAAAAGCCATGAGGAGCTAAGGTGGGAAGACTACCAGCGAGGAGATAAAGGTACATTTGATCAAACAGATATTGTATTACATCTCCTTAACGCTATATTCTTGTACTTTTTCTAACAAAGATGGATTCTCTACATCTTTAATTTTTCAGGTGGACCGCTTCCTGCTGGCCAGTCTGCTGGAAATACTGGATTTGGTGTATCAACTGCTCAGCCGAATCCTTTTTCTCCATCACCGTCGTTTGGTCAGACACCAGCAAATCCAACAAACCCTTTTGCGAGCTCAACGTCTACTAATCCTTTTGCCCCTCAAACCCCAACAATTGCCAGTTCTGGTTTTGGAACGGCTACCTCAAATTTTGGTTCCTCGCCCTTTGGTGTAACATCTTCATCCAATCTTTTTGGGTCAACTTCATCAACTACCACATCCGTCTTTGGATCATCCTCCGCTTTTGGAACAACGACCTCGTCACCGTTATTTGGTTCGTCGAGCACTCCTGGATTTGGTTCTTCTCCATCAATATTTGGTTCAACTCCTGTTCAGGGGGCAACTCCAGCATTTGGGAACACTCAGTCATCTAATCTATTCAGCTCAAACCCATCGATCGGCCAGACTGGTTCTGCATTTGGACAGACTGGTTCTGCCTTTGGACAGACTGGTTCTGCCTTTGGACAGTTCGGACAGAGTAGTGCTCCTGCATTTGGCCAAACTAACATCTTCAATAAACCTTCCACTGGATTTGGCAACTTGTTTTCAAGTTCGTCAACATTAACTACGTCTAGCAGCTCTCCCTTTGGACAAACAATGGTGATTCGTTTTTCGTATTCGTTATTAAGCCCAAACACTTAGTTCTTTGTTTCTCATTTCTTTTGGTGATGCTGTTCTCTCCACAGCTAGTAGTTCTTTTGCTTCTCTTCATTGACACCCGCTACTGCACTTCGCTTTTGATCTGACTTAGGCCTTCTAATCTTGAACTTTTTTTCTGCAGGCTGCTGGTATGACACCTTTCCAATCATCTCAGCCAGGTCAAGCGTCAAATGGCTTTGGTTTCAACAACTTCGGTCAAACACAAGCAGGTACCTCTGTCGAATAAGTCACTGACGTTATCATCTTATTTCTAAATGCTAATATTCATGGTATAAAGCTAATGCAACTGGAAATGCTGGTGGACTGGGATTTTTTGGTCAAGGCAACTTCGGGCAAACGTATGGTCTCTTTGACATCAGTCCTTACATGACTTTCGTTTCGTAGAAGTTTTGTTTTACTCTATTAGAGCTTCAATTTTCATCCTTTTTGTTGACAGGCCTGCTCCGTCGAGCTCTGTTGTTTTGCAACCCGTTGCTGTTACAAATCCATTTGGAACACTTCCTGCTATGCCTCAGATCTCAATAAACCAAAGTGGAACTTCACCTTCAATTCAGTATGGAATCTCCAGCATTCCTGTAAGCCTACTCTTCTCTCGGCAACACAGACCGTGCATATTTCTTTTTAACTCTTTCCGTCTTCCTAAATATAACCAAATAGTTTGATTAAAGTTTAATTTTGAAGTTTAAATCAGAACTGATATCAAATTAATAGAAACTTAAACCTTTTTCTAAATTAACTATTGTCATCAATGCTTACCATTCAGCATAATAGTTTATTTTGTTCATTCTCTGCATATTTTCATCTTCGTACCTCAAAATTTCTCTATTCAATCCTCATTGTTCAGTTTATTCATTTTCTTCGTTGTTTTTTTTTCCTGCCAGGTTGTTGACAAACCTGTTCCTGTTAGAATATCATCTCTCCTGACTTCTCGACACACTTTACAAAGGAGGGTCAGGTTACCGGCAAGAAAGTACCGTCCAGGCGACAATGGTCCAAAGGCATGCTTCTGTCTTGTGAATCTTTTTACTCACACTATATTTTACTCAATCTTGATATTGGTGCTACATGTTCGTTCTACATGTTTAAAATCTGAAATGGTCTTTATAGGTTCCATTTTTCACTGATGACGAGGAGAACTCCTCAAGTACACCAAAAGCAGATGCTTTTTTCATCCCAAGGGAAAACCCTAGAGCTCTAGTTATACGCCCAGTTCAACAGTGGTCTTCAAGGGTCAAATCTACAATTTTAAAGGACCGCCCGACTGCTCCACTACATGAAAATGGTAATCTTTTGTTCAAATCTTAGAGAACTTCACCACGAAAATGGCACTGACCACTGAGTTCAATGATTCCTGGCTCTTCTTAACAATATTATCTGTAAATTTCAGGGAAGAGTCCAGAAATAGGTACTGATGCGGCAACCCATGACAGTAAGTATATAAAATATGCATATGTAAAAAAAATGCTTCACGTTTTGCCATGTTTGGACCATCCTCTGACTAACTTGAGGGAAAATATTCACAGAGAGTGATAACGGAGAACTTGGTTCTGCTGAAGAAAGAACCCACCCATTTGTCAATGGAAATCAGAAGTCAAACGGCACAACAAGCACAGATCGCGCTGGAGAGGAAGACCGTCCCTCCAGAACACTAGGAGCCGGAAAAGCCGCAACTGTTAACGAGAACGGTGCAGATATCGAGGCGCTATTGCCGAAGCTACGCCAATCCGATTATTTCACGGAGCCAAGTATCCGGGAACTAGCGGCTAAGGAAAGAGCGGATTCTGGTTATTGCAGGCGGGTTAAAGACTTTGTGGTGGGACGACACGGTTATGGGAGCATAAAGTTCATGGGTGAGACCGATGTTCGTAGGCTAGACTTAGAATCTCTGGTTCAGTTCAATAACCGGGAAGTGATTGTATACCTGGACGAGAGCAAGAAACCGGCGGTTGGGCAAGGGCTGAATAAACCGGCGGAGGTGACATTGCTGAATATAAAATGTATTGATAAGAAGACAAAGAAACAGTTTACTGAGGGAGAGAGAGTGGAGAAGTATAAGATGATGCTAAAGAGGAAAGCTGAGGCACAAGGAGCTGAGTTTGTATCATTTGATCCTGTGAAAGGCGAGTGGAAGTTTAGGGTCGATCATTTTAGTTCCTATAAGCTCGGCGATGAAGACGATGATGAAGCTTAGAGTCTCATCTCAGTGTTAATTACAGTATGTTGTTTTGTTATAATGTTGGAGTTGTGCAGTAAGAAATAGTACCATCTCCATCTGTTGTGTGTTTCTTCTATACCTTTCTTTTTTCTTACAACTTATATTGTTTTGTTCTGTTGGATTTGTGTATTTGGTATCTCTTAACTATATGTGAAACGAATTTTCTTTTTCTTTACGAACCATGCCATCCTTGATATCACAGAGAACCAATAGAGAATCTTATACCATGATGATATTACAAAGAATATAGAAAGAAAGCAAAGATTCCATTCATTCAACTTTTCTCTACGAACCATTCATCCTTTGATTCTCCCCAACTTGATACGTACTAACGCGAGAGCCTTTAACTCCTTTAAGGAAGACTCATCACTGTCCAAAGAATCAACCATGCCAAAGGGTACATCACCCATTCTCCTGCTAATTTTAAGGAAAAATATATAAGGCAGATAAATAAGTTATAGCTAAGATAATCTATGAAAGAGTATGGAAAGAGGTGCTTACTTGAGAACCAAGGAAGCACAATTGAACCCGAGTTATAAAGGAAGAAGCAATCTGACGTCATATTGATCCCACCGGGACAATTACAAACGAAAGAGCTAGTCTGAGTGTTGTATCCACATGCACCGTTACTACGCTCGCAGCCACCACACACGGCAGGGTACTCATCGAAGACGTTGAACTTGTACTTTAGTGCGATTCCATAGTTCCAATTTTCAGGGTGAGATTCTTGGGCCGGACCAAGATTGTAGAAACCGGAGTAAGAAGAGCACCTGAGCTTCTGTAGATCCATTTCAAACGATGGTCCGAGATCTAGAGGTACGTAGACACAACACGTTGATTCTTGGAGGTTTATTAGACTAATGGCCCTATCAAAACCGGTAAGTTAAACCGGGTTAAGTAACAAACAGACGTGAGACGTTAGATGACACTCAAAAGTCAAAACCAATAGTAAACCGGGTTCATTACAATTATCTATCACTAGTTACTTAGAGCATCTCTTATGTGATCTTCGAGAAAAAATGTGAAACTGATTCGGTTTTTATTTCGGTTTAGATAGAACCGGTAGCCTGGTTTAATTTATGTTGGTTAAAGAGGAATTTTGGTTTACCTGCAATTAGAGTACAAGAAGTTGCAAATGGATGAGCTTTGACGGTCACATAGAGAGACACGTCCAGTACTGTTACTTAACGGCTTGAAAACAGGGGATTCGTCAACAGAACAGTCAAGAAGCGTAAAAACGGTGTCGTCATGGAAAGAAAACGGAGCGTCCCAATCCAACCCGAATCCTTGGCTGGGTCGGGTACATGCACACGTGGACATCGAGGCGTCAGTGACGTAGATAATTTGCTTGGTGTAGTCGACGGAAGTGATAGGGTAACAGCCTGTGTGGGTGGTGAGCGTTAAAGTCTGTTGGTCTGGGTCGCACTTGATGTAACGTGTGAAACGTGGGTCACCGCAACCCGACCCGGTTCCAAGTGGGTACTTGATGGGTATTTGCCCGCATGTTTTAAGGCAGGCTTGTGATGAGACATGATAAGAAAGTGAAAAGAAGAAAAGGAGAAAGAAAACTAAGGAAGAAGAACTCATGATTTGCTAGACGTTTAGATAGAAAATGTGAGAGGTAGTACTTATGAATTGAGAGTGTGACTTAACCTAATAATATAGGTGCATGCTGAAGAGGAGGAATATATATATGCTTGCATGTAGATGTACATTTATATTCAAATATAAGCATATATGTTTACAAATATTCTTATATTTGTATCTATATAGTTTTTCTTTTGTGTGTTAAATCTTAGATTCTTTTGGTTGGGGGTTTATATGCATTTATTATGAGCACAACATTCGACTTTGAATACGCTGAAAAAATCACAATATGCTTGGTTTACATACAAAAACATGTTTGTGAGTGTGTATTAAAACTAGAGATGGTTACAATCTAATTTAGTTTGAAAAATAAGCGATAAGAACGATAATATATATATATATATATATATATTAAATTTGAAAGTGTAATTAATTGCATAGAAAATATATTTAAGACTAATAAAAAGAATAAAAAGGTATTCGTGTAGGTGTCCCAAACTAACCAGAAAACAAGGCCTAGAAGATATTACATAATTGCAAAGCATCATTAATATGAAGTGCCCACTCGCACTAAAGCTCCCACCCAACCAAAGAAAGGGAAAAGGGCAGGGATAAGGGAATAGATTCAACAGAATATAGTAAAGGAGCCTAAAGGCTAAGTTAAAGTTTCTCAGAAAAATATTCTCAATCTTAATTGTTTTTTTAATTCATTGTATGATGATGTATTTGTAGTTATAACTAAACTTGTGAATATATGTATAATGCATCTTGCAAACGCGTTATTCTATTTGGTATTCTTCTCAAGGGATTGTTCTGGAAGCCGATCAACTTTTTTTTTTGATGTATAAAGATGGTTGGTGGAAGTTAAACTTATCACAAAGGAATAAATGGAAAAAAGAGAGTAACGTTCTTTGCTTACATTTGATGATAGCTACTAGACTATACTCATTCGATCTATTTTCTTTTGTTAAATACATAATTAATTCATGAAAACAAAAAAAGTTATCGGAAGAAGGCAAATATAGAAAACATGACTATCCAACCCAAATATTAAATGTACGTATATATATATAGAGCAACAAAAATTGATAATTATTTATACTAAATGAGAATATGACGTGTATGTTTTTTTTTTGTAAGAGAATATGACATGTATGTTTGGATAAGTGAATACTCGAATGGTAGATTTATATAATTGTATCTATAATTCAATATATAGTTTCATTTGTTTCACATTGTAGATCGTTAAAACCAAGACATATATTATATGGCCTCCCTATTTTTAACAAATTATTCATAGTTTTATGAACGATTTTGACTATGCCCCTATAAATTTTTTTTCTAGCTCCGCCCTTGTATATAAGTACAAAGCTCTTAAATGGTCCACTGGGAGAAAGCTATCCATGCATGAAATACAAATGTGAACACGTGAATTCTCGGAGTTTTAATGGTTTCATTTGCCACCACGCTTACGAACAATATGTAACGCTCGCCCCTAATAAATTGATGGACCAACATTTCAACGTTTTCCCAACCATTTATGACACGTGTCAAACTTTAAGCGGTGCTTCTTCATTATCTTCACCTCGAACCCCTTACGTACCTACCACTCTTTGCTTCCATATAATGCCCTATGATCCATCTCAAAAGCTTCAACGTGTTGTACCAAGTCCTTAATTATCTGTTGTTGATCTTGAGGAGAAAATGGCTAGCGACGAAGTGAAGCTGATCGGCGCATGGGCGAGTCCTTTTGTGATGAGGCCAAGGATTGCTCTGAACCTCAAGTCTGTTCCCTACGAGTTCCTCCAGGAGACGTTTGGATCCAAGAGCGAGTTGCTTCTTAAATCAAACCCGGTTCACAAGAAGATTCCCGTTCTGATTCATGGTGACAAACCGGTTTGTGAGTCTAACATCATCGTTGAGTATATCAGTGAGACTTGGAGCTCATCTGGACCGTCCCTTCTACCTTCTCATCCTTATGACCGGGCCATCGCTCGGTTTTGGGCTGCCTATATTGATGAAAAGGTTCCCCTCTCCCTGGTTCACAAGTTTTATTAATAGTTTAGTGTTACAAAATAATCTTATGTTTTCTATGTGTCCAACATTGAATATGAATGAAGTGGTTTCCCTCTCTAAGAAGTATCCAACAAGCTAAGGGAGAAGAAGAGAAGAAAGCAGTGCTAGCTCAGGTGGAAGAAGGGATCTCACTTCTCGAGAAGGCCTTCATTGATTCCAGCAAAGGAAAAACGTTTTTCAACGGTGACCACATCGGTTACCTTGACATTGCATTCGGGAGCTTCTTGGCTTGGTTGAGAGTCACCGAGTTGGCAGCTGGTCATAAACTTCTTGATGAGGCTAAGACTCCTTCTCTGTCCAAATGGGCTGAGCGGTTCTGTAACGATCCTGCTGTGAAACCTGTCATGCCCGAGACTGCAACGCTAGCTGAATTCGCTAAGAAGATATTTGCCAAGCCGGCCGCCTAAGTTGATAGTTGTTGTGGATTTGTGGGTTGAGTTCTTGCAAGAATAAATCAAGAGTGATAGTACTTATTTATTTATGTTTTTATTTTGTTTGTGATGTGTTGCTAGGGGTATTTTGAATGTTAAGTTTGTATCAGGCTCGATGAATGAAGTAATTTTATTTATGTTGATTGAGAAATTTATTTATTTATTTATTTATGTCTTGTTCCCGTCAAGGCTTACTTCAGAACAGAAATGACCTTAAGAGAGTTCTTGGTGTAAGCTGATGAGCTGAAGAACATTTAGTTTCCAAGTAAGCTCTTGATTATGTTTAACAACAAATTCTACACGATGCTGCTAGTCAATCCAGTGTACATATATTCAATAATAATGGCTGTTAGGGACAGAACAGGTAGAACTTGGGTTCTTTGACTCTGTGTCTTAATGGTGAAAGAGAAACAGAAGTATATTAACTTGTGTTTATGTGTGCGTTTTTGCTTTCTCCTAATGTTCAGCTCATGAGAATATTGCAAACCATAATAATGAACTTAGAGAAGCAAGAGTTTCACAGAAGTGAATTAAATCACATTTACTGACACAACATGTACTGACCTGAACAGAGATTACATAGTTAACTCTTGCCTGAAACAATCTCTTCTCACTTCTCAAGCCAGACTTAAGACAGGACACTATAGGCAGGGATTTTCCGTATTCCAGCTTCTACCATGACCTTCCTCATCTGCTCTGCTTCTGTCCAATTGTTACCCAAAGCCTTTAGTGTTGACAACGCCACGTACTGGCCACAGTGCTGTGGCTGCAGTCCAATAAGCGTTTTACCTACTTTATTTCCTAGTTCAGCATCCTCATGAATCTTGCAAGCACCCAAAAGAGCACCAAGAACAGAAGCATCAGGCTCAAACTGCAAACTCTTTATGAAATTTACAGCGTCAGCCAATAATCCAGCTCTTCCAATGAGATCAACCATGCAACCGTAATGCTCTGACGTTGGAGTGATCTTGTACTCACTACATACGGAAGTGAACATCTGGATACCTAAGTCCACAAGTTTAGATCTAGCACAAGCTGTGAGTATTGCAAGTAAAGTGATCCCATTTGGATGCACATTCCTTGATTTCATTATCTCAAACATCTCTAATGCTTCCTCAGGTCTACCATTGGAGGCAAGAGCTGATATTATCGCATTCCAAGCGCAAACCTTTTTATCATAAATTTGATGGAAAATGATCAACGCCATCTCCAAGTCACCGGCTTTCCCATACATATCTAACAAAGCAGTACCTAATGTAGCAGTGAGGATGATCTCCTTCCTCATAACATATCCATGAATCTGCTTCCCTAAATGAACACCTCCTTGATCTAAATTAGCACATGAAGAAAGTACACTAACCAAAGTAGCTTCATTTATCACATGCTCGTTCTCTATCATCTCCCTAAAAAGCATTACAGCTTTGGCGTGTGACCCGTTCTTACCAAACCCGTTGATAACACTAGTCCA
The DNA here is from genome assembly GCA_905132765.1 of Moricandia arvensis. Classification (NCBI taxonomy): domain Eukaryota; kingdom Viridiplantae; phylum Streptophyta; class Magnoliopsida; order Brassicales; family Brassicaceae; genus Moricandia; species Moricandia arvensis. Next base: position 70,940 of record CAJHQP010000179.1, on the reverse strand, counting down.
AGAGACCACATCAGTTACAGGCATTCTCCGAAACAACTCAAAAGCAGAACCCATCTCTCCGTTTCTTCCAAAAGCATCAAGCATACTGTTACAAGCCTTAACACAAGGATCTAACATTTCATCAAACATCTTCCTCGAGCTACTCAGATCACCAACTTCACCATAGAACCGAACAAAAGAAGTCGGCACAAACGGGTCAAGTAAAACACCCCGTTTAAGAGCTTGGCCGTGTAAGGAAACACCGTAAGAAACAGAGAAAGAAGAGCAAGCTGCCTTTATCAGAGAAGGGAAAGTGAGGTTGATTGGTTTAACTTGGTTTGCAAGCATGTGGTTGAATAAAGCTAGAGAAGTCTTGTAATGTCCTGTAGTGAGATAGGATCGAATGAGAGTGTTGTAGATGAACTTCGTCTTCCTTTTAGAAGGGAGCAATGCGTTGGTGGTTAACAGAACAGAGTGAATCTGCTTTATATGGTTTGTGGAGGTAAAGAAACGTTGGAGAAGATAAAGCGCGTCTTCGAGAGACAAGCTGAAGCTCGCGAAGGAAGTAGAAAGCATGCAACTTGGACTAAGATTAAGCAATCTATAAAGAGAAACAGAGTAAAAAAGCTGACTTTAGTTTGCAAATTCGAAACCCAGAAACAGAGAACGACGAGGAATTAAGCAGTGGTGCTTACTAAGGTATAGTGTGATTAGGGCGTACGTATATCGCATCTGGTGAACCACTCGTTGTAGAAGATGAAGAACAAATCAAAAATCGAGACGAAAGTTTTCTACTTTCATTAGTCTAACGAGAGAGAGAGCTCCGACCAAGCTATTTGGAGTCTTCAATGTCAATTGGTTAACCAGCTAGGGCTCTCCGGTTTTGGCATGGTTTTATTCAATTAATATCGGTTTCCGTTTAATGTATACCAATTGGTAAACCAGCTAGAATTAACCGGTTTGGTATGCTTTGACTTTTATCCAATTTTATATTCCAGCTAGAATTATCCGGTTTGGTATGGCTTTGACTTTGATCTAATTTTATATTCGATTTCAGATCTTTAAATTTATATTTAGATTTTTGGCCCTAAATTTGCAAAACTCCCTTTGTCTAGTGGTAAAGTAGAGTGGTATGTGGCTCAAATTCCTGAGTTTGAACCATAATAATCACACAAAAACTAATTTAGAAATTTACAGTAGATTCGCATGGTGCAATAATCACACACAACTTAATTTAAAATGAAAATAGCATAATGACATCATTTCTTGTATTTATTTCGTTTCTTATGTTTCTTATATTTTCAAATGAGAAAATAATAAATTCAAATGTACAAAATCATTAGAACATCTCAATGATAGTTTTTCTACTGAATTTCTCAAAATAAGTAGAACATTTGTGATAAAAAAAAAAGTAGAACATAGAAAGAGGAAGGTGGTGAGAATTGTCTAGTAATATTTTTTAAACTAATCCATATAACATTTGTTATTCATTCAGTGGTCAATATTTAAAATTAAATTTCAAATGTTTTTGGCGGATATGAATTATTTAATATTATTTAAATATCGAGAACAAAAGTTAATCCGTAGACTGCACTTACAATTGAGATTAATCTAAATTTAAGATTTGAGATATCCATATGTTAATAAAAATAAGACTTTTCTATTTTAAAAATTTGTGAAAATAAATGATAAAATTCATTTTCCTTTTCCTTTTTGAGTTGTATTATCCACTTGTAAGAGAATAGATAAGAAATTGCAAAACACGCACGTGTTTTCCAACCGAAGATATGAGCGTTGTTGCGCTATATATAACCCTAGCTAAGCTTCCCAACAACAATTACTAATTATTTCCCTGCACAGTTTCGTCCTAACACTCTCGTTTAGTTGTTGCATCCGAACCTCTTTGCAAATCTTTACGTGTGAGAAGATGGATCTTTCTCCTCCTCTATTACTATTAGGACTTCACACATCTACCAAAAGGCTGCCACCATCAGAAGGCACTGAAAACAAAGTCACCGTCTCGTTTGAAACCATTATTGAAGACATCCACGAAGATCCCGTCACAGGAATCCAAACACTAATAGAATCCAAACCGGTAGATTCACACTCCTTTTCCATCAACTTTAGCATCGCTAGCACCTGTCCCAGTCACATCTGTGATCTCCTCATCAGTTGCCTCATGAGTCATTCTTCTTTGCCAACAGAAACCTTAGTCACGCCCATCGATGCGACTGCTAGGATATGGGAAAGCTTAGCCTGTCGTATAGCCTCTTGTGCAAGTAACTTAGGGTTTGGTACTAACGGCTTTGAAATAAAGTTGGTCTTGATTACAACGTACCAAAGAGTCTCGGTTGTGTCTTCGTCTTCTTCTCTTCTTCAGAGGTTGGTTTTTGAAGGAAGAATCGATGGAGAGGAGGAGCTGAAGAATCTGAAGATGGGAAAAGAACCGTGTTCCATCTGTTTGGAAGATCTCTCGTGTGGTCGTGGTGGTGTTCCAACGCGCATGCCGTGTTTGCATGTCTTTCACGATCGTTGTCTCTTGGAGTGGTTCATCCGCAAAAGTACTTGTCCCATGTGCCGGAGAGTGGTAGCAACATAGGGAGGGACATTGAGGTTTTTAATCGCTTAGCATCTTTCTTTGTATCAGTTAGGGCATGATTATTGCACATACCCTTAAGGGTATCTTATTCTTTCTTTATTTTTTTTACTTTTTCCCATTTTTGAAAAAAAAGAAAAAAAATTAAAACAAACCAATCGTGGGTCGCCACGTGGCAATGGACCCACGAAACAGTGTAAGATACGTATCTTAATTAAGAACTTTTAGAGGGGGTTCTTAAGGAAATTGGTGGAACCCACCACTACTTTTTGGTTAAGATCCCCCTTAAGATACCCCCAATGTTCATGCTCTTAGGATTTCATCTTCTTTTTGGTATAAACTTAGATGAAGTAGGGTTACACTCTTTGTGCCCAGTCTTTATTGCAGTTATGATTTTCGTTTAGTTTAATTACCGCTTAGCAATTTCTTGAACTATGTTATATAACTATCACAGAGTTTCTATTAAATCAAATCCGAAATGGTACTAATTGCAAGAGACCAAAGACGACCTTGATTCCAGTGTATGCCACAACGATCCTTAGGGCATGATTAACCCTTGAAACCTTTTTTTTTTTTTTAAAGTGAACCAATCGCGAGTCGTCACGTATCAGTGAGACCCGTGAACAGTGTAAGAAACTCATAAAAACCGGTTCTTAATTTATAATTTTTGTAACTAACTCTAATACTATTCATAGGTCCCACGACTTAAGAAATCCTCCTAAAAACCCTCTTTAATCATGGTCTTAGTGTGAGTAGATGAAGGTGTCATAAATATATTAAAAGAAGTTTGTAGATCCGCATGGTGTAATAATCACACAAAAACTTAATATAAAATGGAAAAACATGAGATATTTTCTTATATTGTCAGTTGAGAAAATAAGACAATTTCGAGTTTTACAATCACTCAAAATAATGCATGACTCCAATTGCTCAAAGGCTTCTCTATTTTTAATTTGAGATTATAATAATAATAATAATAATTAAAATTCGATTTCCTATTCCTTTTTGAAAAATAATAAGTTTGTAGATTCCCCATGGTGTAATAACCCACACAAAAGCTTAAATTATTATTTTTTAAATAGGATAATTACATAATTTCTGATATATTCAGTTCAGAAAACAAGAAAGTTTTATTTTTTTTATTTTAGTTTGATACGAATTAGAAACTGATTTCCTATTCCTTTTTGAAGTTGTAATCCACAATAGGAATTAGGATTGTTAAAAGCGCGCCTATATATATAAATATAGAAGAATCCTAAAAGCTACTCAAATCGCTTCTTCTTTTTTGTCAAAAGATATGAATACTTGTCATACTCAACCAAGAGTCTACACATCTACAAGAAGGCTGCCTCCATCGGAAGGGATGGGAAACATAGTCACCGTCTCGTTTGGTTCAGCTACTGAAGACATCCATGAAGATCCGGTCACGGGAACCAGAACAGTGATCCAAACCAGCAACCTAAAACTCGACTCATCTGTCTTAATCAACTTCAGTATCCATAGCACATGTCACACTCACATCGCTTACCTCCTCTTCGGTCGCTTCATACACATTCTTTCTTCAGGCGGCCGCCAAGTCTCAGCCACGCGCGTCTGTACGGCTGCTTGGCTATCTGATGACTTAGCCTCCCGCATCGCTTCTGCTGCAAGTAAACTAGGTTTTGGCATTAACGGTTTCGAAATAAACCTGTTCTTGGTTTCTGCAATACAAAGAGTCTCCGTTGGTTAATTTGTCTCCTCTTCTTCTTTGTTGCAATTATGATTTCATCTTCTCTTCTTTTTTTTTTTTTTGTGTCTTAGGGTTTTGAATACATTCAAGGAGAGAAGGGTTTTGTTTTTGTCACAATTACTTCAAAGGTACGTTTTGCTTAATTACTACTTGATTATTTTCTGTTAACATGCAACTCTTAAAATTTCAGAACAAGATATTATCGAACTTTGTATATACATAAATATAAGAGAGCCAGTTGGAACTAGAGCCAACCATCAACGATATAACATATAACTGCAAGTATCAAATAAAAACCATCTCCAAGAAACCAACTTATAAAAGCAACATATAAATAGCAAACAAAAGAAAAAGTGCAGTTATAATGCTTAGAGAAGAATCAAGTAATGTAATGTACCTTTGATTATCTGGTCTCAACGCCTTTGAGTTTTGCCTTTCCCTCTTTTACCTGAAAACAAGTGTTTTGGTTTAAGTGTTGGTATAACTCTGTCAGCTTCTCCACGACGTGCAGCTTTGTTCCTCTTTCTGTGAGACTTGTTCCCAATCTTAATAGCCTTTATCTTCTGGCAAGAATCTTTGAAGCCTTCACCAGGTATCACTTCATGTGGATGCCGTGACACTGATCTCGATCTCAAACACAGCTTCTTACTACTTTGTTGCTCATCATCCATTTCATCTTCACACACATCATCATATCTCTCCCTCTTTCTGCCTCTAGATTTGCTTCTTGCACGGTTCATAGCAGAAGTAGGGTCAAGACCAAGGGATGACAAGTCTCTACCCAATCTCTTTCTTGTAAACTTCTTGTCCTTGTCAAACTTTCTTGGAACAGTTGTTCTGTTTTGTGCATTGCTCTTCTTAAGTCTATGCTCTTGAATCAGCAAAGCTTTCTGCTTACGAATATCAGCCAACTGTTTCTTCTGCTCCTGTAAGTTTCTCGCCTTCAATCTCAAAATCATTTTCTTCTTCCTCAGCCTCCTGCCTGAGGGCTTCTTCACTTGTCAACTCTTCAAGCCTATTCAAAATGTCTAGATCAATAAAGTCAGCAACATTATGACCATCACAAATCTCAGGTATGATGTCATTCTTCCAGCTTTCATCAGCCAAGATGTACTTCTTCTTCAGACTAGCAGAATAAACTCCAGCTCCACCATTCTCATCTTCCAAATCTTTCTCTGTCTTCTTCTTTTCACCAGCTTCCATATCTACATGAGGTATACAAGGGAGCCTTTCTTTGTCATCACGAAGCTTCGGGATAGCCACATGGAACCTGTTCAAGTGGTTATTAATATTTCTAGATTTCATCTTTGCCTCTACCCTTTGATCTAACAGCCTCTCACAAGCGGTGTTCTTCACAGCCATCACACCTTCTTCCGTCAGAGTACTCATATTCAAAACCACTGCCTCTTCATTCCCTCCCATTGCAGTCTTCATCTCTTCAATCAGCTTCACATCTTCTTCAGACAGGCTTTCCATGGACACCAAATCAGTCTTGTTGCACACAATCACCAACGGTTTGTTCGTGAACAAAGACTTTAAGCTGTGGAAAAGAGAAGCCTGCTCAGCAATGCTGTAACCACAAGAACCAGAAACATCCAAAAAGAACAAAACAGCAGCTCGAAGATGAGCCAAGGCAGTGATACTACACATCTCAATGATGTTACGGTCTTCCATTGGCCTATCCAAAACCCCCGGTGTATCAATCACCTGATACCTCAAACACTTGTAATCAGTATGACCAACAAAGAGAGACTTCGTGGTGAAAGCATATGGCTGAACATCCACATCAGCTCATGTAACTTTGTTCATAAAAGAACTCTTCCCCACATTAGGACATCCAAAGATCAAGAGAGTCCGTGTGTTAGGGTCTATCGAAGGAAGCCTCGCCATGTGCTGCCTAACCTCCTCAAGATAAGCCAAACTAGGACCAACTCTCTTCATAACAGTACACATACGACCAAGAGCAGAGACTTTCAAGGACTTGCATCGGTACAAAGAATCACCATACTTGACTAGCTTCACGTAATCACTGGCGATTCTGGTGATCAGCTTCTTGGCAGTGTTGAGTTGACCAAGAGCGAGCTTGTAGTGATCCTTGTCGTAGAGGACATTAAGAAGGTCGTGATAGAAGGAATGAATCTCATCGAGGCGAGGAAACTCGTCGATGATGGTGGAGAGCTTGTCAACAAAGTTTGATTGTGTGAACTTGACTTTCCTCATGTAGAAGCTACGGAGTTGGCTGGTCTTGTTGCTCTTGTGGATAACAGTTGGTGTTTGGCGCTGAGTGCGTGAGAGGATGATATCCACAAACTCTTTTCCATTTGGCACAACAGTTATCTTCTTGAAATTATATTTCACCATTGTTTTTTTAGCTATTCTGACATGCATAAGAACCATTACATAACATAGAGTTAGAAGAACACAACAGAGTCATGAGATTTCAGTGACTGAATCCACATCACAGGAGCATCAAAGAATACCTTTACGATCACAATCTCTAGAACTATAATAAACAAAACTCGCTGTGATGAAACATTTTGCATGCAATAGAGTTTAGAGTAATCACAAACATATGAAGAGTGTACGACAAGGTACAACAGGGTTTGTAGGGAACAGTTAAAAAAGAATGCGAGTTCGGAAACAAAGAAGATAAGAGAGTTGTGAGAAGACATACAAAGAGATATCGAGAACGATTTGGAGAAGATGAACGCGTGAGGTAGGTTCTACAAAGTGAACCCTATATATTAATCTCAAAAATTAGAATCGACTTAAATAGTGTTTAAATAAAAACAATCGACTTAAATAGTGTTTAAAAAAAACCATCGACTTAAATAGTGTTTAAAGAAAAACAATCGACTTAAAATAATAGGGTTTCTTAAGTCGAAACCTTCTTGATGCAGTGGAAGCTTGGCAAGTTAATAGCGGGATTTCCGGTTTAGAGTTAGTGGGTTTTAACATTCGGATCTGACCGGATGACAGTTCGATCGTAGAATTATTGGTCAGACCGGGATATAAGCAGCGGTTTCAGATCAACGAATTATTTCCCAATTAAAACTATCATATAATTAACCGATATTTCAGATTAACAATTTCAAATATATTTTTCTCCAAACTAATAACTTAAAATTTAATTACCAATAAACCATAATTTTCATTAATTTTTTATTATTAAATTAAATAGTTTAAATCAAATAAACCAAATCAAAATTCATTTTAAAGAAAAAAGTGAAAATTTCAAAAATATTGCATGAATATGCTTACAAATATGGAGCTCAAAGAGTAGAAAGGTCCACACTTGTCTCTCAACAATGGATGCCAAAAAAAAAAAAAAGTTGAATAAGAACAAAAAAGATTCAGACAGACATGGACTCATAAAACAAACTCTTAAGCTGCAAACACACACACAGGTGTGATAATATCTATCTACAAAGAAGACAAAACACGTAGTTCAATCATCGAGTCCCCTTTTTTAAACTAGTAAAATAAAGAGTGATTTCGTCCCAGAATACGGGACCCAAGCTCCGGTGAATGAATCAGTCTCCGGCTTTTTCTTCTTTCAGGTTCTAATACCTGTAAGATGATCCACTCTGTGGTGGTGCAGGTGGAAGCCGGTTTGGGGTGGTGCGGCGGCTGCTACCTGGTGATGCTGCATCTCCGTTCTGAGCAGGATCGCTGTAACGGCGGCTGTGACTCTGACCACCTGATCCGTATCTTGACAATGAATCTGACGCTCCATTACCAGCTGCGTTGAAGGCATTCATCCACTCATCCCCTGAAGAACCTCCACTGGTTTTTGGGCTACTTTCTGCGGGTCAATAGATACCACAATGAAGTTTAAGAACAACCGATATATGTAACGCAGCCCACAATAACCAGCATTGCACTGCCCAAATTAAGTAAAATAATTTACCAGTGGCACCGTTGTCAGACCAACTTGAAGCAGCAGCAGCTCGGTTGTCATGAACGCTAAGCTGCCTCGTGAGCTTAGAAAGAAGTGAGGATTGTTTCAGGTAACGCTCTCTTTTTCCTTTAACGTTCTGATCCTCTTGAATCAATGACTCAATCCTCTCGTTGCCTATTGCACTAGAGATCAAATACAAGAGAACGAAGATAAGCACACCGCAACTGAAATGAAACTCAGTCACAAGGAGGATGAACCATATTGAACCTGATAGAACTGTATAGTTGATTCAGCATGTCTTCTTTTGATTTCTCCACTTGACAAAGAACAACAGCCTGTTTTAACTCATGTTGCTTAGTATCACTACCGAGGAACAATTGGAAAAGAAAAGGAGATAGAAAAGGAAGATTGGAGATAAAGATGAAGCATAGTCCACCTTTGGAACATTGGCTGCAAGACTGTTAAGGACAGCTTCAACGTAACCCCGTACTTCTTGGGACATCCACCGGAGTTCCTCTTCTGGATCGACGGGTTTCCTAACCATCTTATCCTGAAATGCAGACAAGATAACTCCATAAGTAACCACTATCACGGATACCAACCATAAACCTAATATGCCAACTCGACAACAATTTCCACGTTCACTAAGACATCGTTAACTTTTTTCACTCCTCTAACAATACTTGTTTAAATCTTTCAACGCAAAGTTTCTGAAGTACTTCCATTCAGTGTTTCAAGCACATAGAAACTTTTGTAACGTAGAGTTGGAAGTTCGTCATAGTGATAACTGGTAGTGTATAAGACCAGTGAACATATCTAGTGTATATTTTGAAGAAAAGAAATACGGAAGATAGGCAATGATGACTCACAAGTGAGCCTTCTGAAAAACTCTGTCTCATCGAAACATTGCCCACTTGGCCCCCTCGAGCCTGAATAACCTTCTGCAACTTATTAATCCACTCGTTCTTATCGACCGCACTCTCAGCCTTAAGCACAAGGGCATTGTGAGCTGCAACATAATCATTTGAGGAAAAGCTCATAAAGGAAGGCATAGACTAGAGGATTAAGAATTTTGACTCCTGATAATGATCGATTCATGTACCTTTTAGTACAGTCTTATAGGGAACCTTGCAGGTTATTTTAAATACAAGACCTGGTCCTTTTGGATCAGGTCCGTTTGCCTTTTTGTCCTTCGAACTCTTTGACTTTTCTACCTCTTCCTCGGGAATTTCTTCGATAGTGCATTCCTGGATGGATTAGCAAAGTTAATGAGAAGTGTTTATAAGTATCCACGTTTCTCATGGATAATAATAGTAGTATATACAATTTGAAGCATGAGCTCCACAATACAAGTTATTGTCAATCTCCATGAAAGAACCAGTGTGGGCCGTGGGGGAATAACAAAATGAATATGAGACCATATTATTAGTCTTATCTAGCTTTCTTATTGAATTAAGTCTTCTCTAAGTATAGTAGACTACTGGCAGGAGTAAAGAAAAAATGGGAAGAGAATGATACCTCCAAAGTTATAGTGCCCCGGAAGTTTCTTTCTTCTTGCTTTTTGGTATAGCCAAGCTAGGAAAAGGTAAACGGTTAAGTAAGTGATAACAGTGCTTCCTCTTTGCAGATATTTGGATCAACACCGGAAGGTTATACTCTCTAAATACTAACCTTTCCTGTTTTCTCATTCAAAACAAACCATCGCCTACTCCATCCATTTGTTTTTGCACTTTTCTTCATTAAGTACCCTACATGAAAGAGTAATTATTTGTTATCAACTTGTTCTCAACCTTGGAAGTTGATTTTATCAAGGCTTAAGGAATAAAGACGAAAAAGACAAAGAAATCATGTAACACATGTAAAACAGATAGTGGGAAGAATGAAAGTTTTTAGGCAGCAACTAGCTAGACGTATATTAGTATACCAACCTGCTGTTATCTCTCCCTCAGGCCCAGCAGTTTTCAGACCAGAGACCTCGGGCGTCTCTTTATCTTGCGGACTAGGTTTGTCTTTCATTGATTTCATGCTACCACCAGCTACGGGCCCATCTGGCTGAGGACTGGAAGCCTGATACAGGTTTGATAACTTCTTATTATAAGTACTTTCATGCAAGTTAATGTAAAAACATAAAAAGTATTTTCCACTACGTGGATCCACATTAATTTGGAAGGAAGACGCACCCTGCTTAAAAGGGACTGCTCAGCATCTTGTCCCTTCTTAGAAGATCGTCCTTTCAGCTCTTCCTCGCGACGTTGTCTTTCCATTCTGATGAAGTTAATGCATCGTCAGAAAGTTATAAATGATTATCAGTCAGGAACCATGAAAACAACAAGCATGTAAAATTGTATAGTCAACAATTTTGGACTTGCTCAACAAATGTGCAGCTACAGAAATACGACAGCTTGGATATAAAAGTCGAGCCATATAGATTCTAAAGAAGCATACTGAAGTGATGAAACACCCCTGCCAACCAGGCTAACAAGTATATAGAATCTCCCAACAGAAAGCATGGTAAATATTCCGTTAAGGTATTAGCTCACAAGAAAGAATAAGAAAACCATAAAAGATGGTTGACAAGAAGCATAATAAGTCAATAGAATAATAGATCAATGTCAAAATTGTCCTAAGAAACCCAACAATGAATCAATCTATAGTGTTTAAGAGAAAACAACAATAGGGATCAATAAGTCTGAGTACACACATTAAAGTGTAAAATAAAATTGAAAAGAAAGGTAAGACAGTATACCTTCTTTGCACAAGACGGATAAAATGTTGAGGTGGTACAAAAGCCCGTTCCATATCAACTAGTGCAACCACCATTTTCTTGGCTTCATTCTTGAAACCATCAAGTGCTGCACTTGCTATTGCTACAACCTGTTGATCATTAGTTAGGAAGGAACAGCTATTATCGAGATGATAAAATGTTACTGAACAAAACACCACCAAACACTCTTACCTCTCGCTTGAAAGGAGGATATCTCCCAAGTCCAGGTGTGGCATTTGCAGAGGCTGAAACTATGTCAACAAGAACTCGGTGAACCTAATCAAAAGTCAAGACCATGTTAGCTCAACAGAGAAATAAGACAAAACAGAGATATGTATGCATTGATTTTAGAGTAGGAAAATATATATTAAGACTTAAATAAACTAGATAAGTACTAGAACTAGAGAAAACTTAACAAAACTCTCAACAACAGTCAGAGGAATTGAAGTGTTAAAGTGAGATGAATGCAGTAAATTACTAAAATTTATTACTACTGCATGTACCCAAAACAAAGATTAAATAAATAGGCACACCTCATCAACACAAAGACGTGCAGGATCTTTAGCCAACTCAAGAACAATCTTTATCAACGACCTCAACCCTTTCTCTGGAGATATAAGATAAGGTTGATAACCATCTGCCTCCAAAACAACCTGATAAACTCAAAGAATTTTCTTAAGTCCAGTCTAAAAACATGTCTCGTGCAGAAAATTTAAGGAAAGAAGCAGACACCCACCCTTTTAACATTGTTCAAGTCAAAATGTCTGTCTAATGGAAGCTGCTTGATTCGGTTGGGGAAATTTCCTTCAAAACTTGCAACAACTTTCCAACCACTTCCCTGAACAAAAAAGACTGTTAGAGAAAAACGTTCACCCAGTTCCAAAAGGACGTCGCATGAACTAATAGCATACAAGTACAAGAAATGTAATTCAACCCCTCATTGGGCATTACATTACCATAAACCTCAACTATCAGATTCATTGGATACCCTACAGTAAAATGTGATCTAATCAAACGTGTGTTAGCAAGATACTCTGATTGCTAATAATTAGACGGTTCCTCTTTTTCACGACATGTTTGGATTTCCGAGTAAAGATTAGTTTACTTAAGTAGGAAAGTACTTACTTCACCACCAGCCAAATGGAGAAGAAATTTTTCCTCAAACTCACGGCAAAGCTCCAAAGCTATAGCCCTTGTACCTTCAGCACTGTTAACTAGTTGTTCCCCAAGCCTGGCTAGCTCATTCTGCACCGTTTGAGACTTACTCTGGAGCCTGTACAATAAATTTGAATAATGAAAACAAAAAAAAGACGCCTAAATGTACGCGATAAGAAAGCAGCTTGGGGAAATAATCATTTTGCCTGTTTGACGCCTAAATGTAAGTATCTCCATAACTATCATCACAGGTTTATAGGTGAAACAATTGGTCCAGCTTTTACTTTATAACATTAATGAAAGAAAATATAAGAGTGAAGCAATACCCGGACAAGATATTTGGAAGCCTGAGCTTCATTCTGCTACGGATCTGGTTGGCAAGGGTGTCCACCAAGGCAATTCTGCCAAGCTTGCTTTGTGGAGCCCCAGTCAAAATGGACTTTAGACTTTCACTCTCAGCACGCCATGCGGTTTCTAAGGAGTTCTCACCACTTCCAGACTGTGCTGATGCAATTGCAACGGATTGGCCAATAAGAGCTACCCATGGGATGTCAGTTGTTTTTGGCGGTCCTTGATTTGAGAGAAGAGCCTGAACAGCTGCGAGGGCTTTCGGGTTCTCTGCAGCCTGGTCAATTTTCCCAATAATGCCTACTGTCCTAGTGCCTAGTAAAGTAACAGCCATTGGTAAGTATAAAATATAAACAATAAAAGAAAGCCAGATTGAAAATACTAATATACTCACTCTCTGGATCATGCTCCTTCGCAATCTTCAGGGCTCGGGATGATGAAATTTCAGATGCCTGGCTAGCAGGGACTATAACCAGCAGTATGGCATCATTGTGTTGTGCATATTCAGCAATCTTGCAAAGAGATCCCCAAAAAACAAAATTCAATAAGGAGTTAAGTACAAACATGATAATGAATCTATGTTAGCATTTCAGCAGGCAATTCGATTAATATTGTTGAAATATTATGTTTCGTGGTTGTCAGGTGGATGAAGGGGCAGGGCATGAAAAGGCGCTAAGTAGGTCCAAAGCTCACCATTGAATCATCCACAATTCTCTGGTCCAGTCCAGGCAGGTCAACTAATTTTAGTGGTGGAGCTGAAATATAAAGGGTAAAAGAATTATGTTATGATGATCAAATCAAATTTAACATAAGACAATGCATGTCATATGTCACTATTCACATTCAAAAGAGTACTATTTGTTTGAAACTCCATTAGATATATTAAATGATACCCATCAACTTACAGCTGTAAGCTCTAAAACAGTGCACGAAATAGTATATGGGATAGGGGTGGCAACTTATTACAGCTGACCAGTTCACTGATATCAAAGATATCTTCATTCACCCAGCTTACATTAACTAAGGGATGTGCTACTTTAAGAGTAGATATACTTGCCATTAATGGTTTTGCAATTAAAAAGGAACTACCTGTGCTGGTACGAAGGTTTAAATATATTTGATCACGATTCTTCCCTGAGGCTCCTTTGCTAAGTCTATCTTGAAGAGAGTGTCTCAGAGCACCTATAAAAAAACCATGTCGAACACAAAGGTAACATTATGAAAAGATTCATCAAAAGCATTGTATTGTACATGCAGAAAGAGCCTCATACACCACTGGTAAATTACATATGTTGATAGAGGGAGACTTACTTGCTGAAACTTGTTGAGATTTACTGTCGATTTGCAAGATTATAGCTTTGCTGCTCAAAGAAGCCTCCCTGCTTAAGTCAATAATTATAGGAGCTCGTGTAGCACCATTCTCACCAGTAGGCTGTCCACAGCAAACGTCAGTATTATTTGAATGAAATGTACGATCCAGTGATAACAATAAGAAACTCCCATAAACTCAATCTACTACTCACCAGAACTGGATGTCCAATAAGACTGTTCAGAACTGCAGATTTTCCAGCTCCCTGGTTCAGTAAGCAAAGAGAGATCACTTAGATCTGAACACAAGATATAATTCATTTCCGAACTACCTAAGTCATTGCTACCTCCATGAAGCAATTCATTCTTCAATCTTTCAACTAAACAACTAATTTAAGAAACTGAATGTTGGTCAAAAACAGATCAGATCAGTCTGATATGAATGAGCTATCAAAATCGTCTCAGGCAAATTCGAGAAACCAAATCGAGATCCACGATAACGCATCCAATAATAACAACACGCGAACACAGGCCTAAACACAAGGAAATCGAGGAGCAGGGAACTCACCACATTTCCTAAGGCTACAACGTTTAGGAAAGTGGCGGGGCGTCTAGAAGAAGACGTATTGTCGGGATCTTCGTCGGCGAGCAGAGAAGCCGCCTGTTTCATCGAATCTGAGAGCTGAGACAACTCATCGATCGCCTCCATCGCGAATCGAGATCGAAGTAAGAGATCTGGAGGAAGAGAGGAGTCACTAGATTAGATCTGACCAGAACCGTGTAACCGGCGGTTACAGGAAGGCTTCTTTTCCCGATCGTGATGGTATGAAGCTAAGATTATTCGTCAGTCTCCGTTGGAGATTTCCTTAAGAGCGGAGACGAGGTCCTATAGAGACGACGTAAGGAGCATAAAGGCACGGGACAAGCTTCAAGATTTGAAAACAGTTACAAATAATCTCCATACGACTCAAGTGCTTCTTCTTTTTTATTTAACTTTAAAAAAAAAAATCCACCAAATTATATAACGTGTGGAAAATATAAATGGTAAGCTCATGATATCACTTCATAGAAGTATTACCATTTGTTAGATCCACTTAAATTATGGTACATCATGTTATAATTACTCAGTTAATTATTATGGAGACAGGTTAATTGTTTGTGAGCTTAATCACCATGACTCTCTTTAAATTGAATGGCTGTAGATTCTTTCTTTCTCTCGCACTATCAAAAATGACTGGATGAGTTATCACGTATAAATAAGTATTCATGTTGTCTGCCATTTAAATTTTTGTTTTATTTTTGGGTTTTAATGTTTAATCTAGCATTGCATGTTGACAAATTGTAACTAACTAAAAAAAGAAAAAAAAAAAAAGATAGTGTTTTCCCACTTCTTTTGTAAGCTAAGACGAAGTTTGAAAGTAAGACATAGCTAATCATGATAGAATTCAAATTCACAATACCATTCATATGGATGTTTTTTGAACCATTATGTGTTCTCTTCGTGGGTGACAAGGTGACACTAGAATGATCTTTTTATGGTGATAAAACTATATGCTTTCACTTTTTTTTAAAGGATTTTTACCTAAGTATTCCATTATATATCTTGACCAGCAAACTATGTTTTGTTATTATTTTCATCAAAGCATTCTTAATTTCTTAATGTAAAATCAAAAGATAACAACATAGTCAAAGCTTATGTATATGTTGGAGAAAGAATCAATACATTAGAAATATGCAAGAGATATGAATAGTATATAAATGATATGGATCAATCCACTTATCGCCAATTGATTTTAAGCTAAAAGATCAACTAACTTATCATGGTATCAGAGCGGAATCACATCTTGATCCATTAATCCGACTCGAACGGTGACCTGATCAACCCACTAACTAATGATCCAAAGAAAGTTCAGTTCCTTCGAAATAGTTAGAAAAAAAATAAAACAATGTCTCGAAAAGGATACGATGGATTCCGAGATTAATGGTTATACTCACCATTATTTTGAAGAAAGGTGTTGGAAAAAAAATCTTATATTAGAAATATATAAGGGACATGAATAATATATAAGTGGATTGGCTCAAATTCATTATATATTATTCATGTCTTTTACAAAATTATTAAAAGAGTATAAATTTCATAATAAAAGCTAAGGAACAGTTGTAGTAATTTATTATTATCTGAAAACACATACTACTACTCTATACCTATTTAATTGGCTGGGTAAATAATGACCAAAGCTTTGTAGATTTGTTTTTAAATGTTTAATTATTACATTATTAAATTATTAAGGGTTACACTCAAACTAAAGAATCCATAAGTATAAAAATAGAAAGTCAGACCAAAGAGATGACGAGCACTAAAACACGTCACAATCAAAGATGGGCCTCCAGCCCAACAACTTAAATACCTATAAGGTCTTCCCACCTGGCAAGATCTGCGGAATTTAAAACTCGTTATGTTTTTCAACGTGGACCTTAAAAACTCATTAAATCTAATTAAATTACGTGTAAATTCAACTCGACCCTAGTTTTATACTAATATAAGATCAAAATCCACCACACATAGATTCCAACTAAAGAAAAACAAAACACCAGATTTGTTTATGTTTCTTCTTCTTATTCTCAGCGGAGAATTCTATTTTGATCTGTTTCAGACATCGATTCTCACTTGCACAAAAGATCTGATTCTGGTCTCTCTCTGAAGCAATACGATGTAATGTTTCCCTGAAAGGCTGAAACTTTACGTCATTCATTACTCTGTTTTACTCTGTTTCGAATCAAAAACAATGGCGAGAGGAAGAGTGGGTGAGAAAGAGGAAGGTGAAAAGCACATAGGGTTACTAAAACTCGCTCAAACGCTGTCGTTTTTACTCATATTCATGGCCGGGATCATCATCGGCCTCGCCGCAAGCTCCCACATAGATCGCTACTTCAATTCTCTGCCCACGACGATGTTTTCATCCGCCACGGTTCCTCTCACGACGACCCCTGATTACTCTAACTGCACAGTAATCCACCGGGACTGCACAGGCGACGACGAGAATCACGACGATGATGATAAGAAGGCAGCGAGAGGGAAGGATCGAGATTGTTGGAGCGTTGATGGGTTTGTAAGGCCGGAGAATCTGAGCCATGGGATGAGTGATGAGGAGTTGTTCTGGAGAGCTTCGATGGTTCCGGTGAAGGAGGAGTATCCGTACGATAGGGTTCCGAAGGTGGCGTTTATGTTTCTGACGAGAGGGCCTTTGCCTATGCTTCCGCTTTGGGAGAAGTTTTTTAAAGGGAATGAGAAGTTTTTGTCGGTTTATGTTCATACGCCTCCGGGGTACGACATGAATGTCTCGAGTGATTCTCCGTTTTACGGCCGGCAGATCCCGAGTCAGGTACGTGTTTGATGTAATAAAGCGTCTTGCTTGTGCTCTTTTGTGGATAGGAACAGAGCAAAAACATCGTTTTGATTTGATTGATGACTTACCTTAGTATGCAAGAACAGAGTATTTGTCTATTTGACAAGTAGATGAGATTTGTAGTGGTGTTTGGAAACTTAGGGATTCTGTAGTTGTGCTAGGTTGAGCTTCCGGAGATGAACAATCTAGGTGAAAGTTATGTGCTTTTCTGGAAATTATTTGGAAATGCGAAACCAAGATTTTGAGCTGGAACACATACCTATTGACACATACTATAAACCAAGTCTTGTGGAACTTATAGTTTGCTCATGTACGTGGCATAATCAACATATCCGGGGTGTTAAAAGTTAGTCATTCTGGATCATGGAGATCTAGTTTTCTAGAGGGGCTACATGTAGATCGTTGGTGGGTGCTTTGGATTTAACTTTTAGAAGTTTTCTCATTAGCTACATCTATTTCAAGGCTGTGCATGGATAAAGATTGGTTACTCTTACTAATTGTGTTGGCCATCCGTGTCTTATGATGGTTAAGTTCACCAGTGATTTTCGCTATTATGTTATGATGTGAAACGTAGCTGGTTTTAGTTCACTCATGGGAACAAGTTGATCCGTAAGGGTAAAGACTAGAACTGCTTAGTTGTGAACCACGAAACTGAAACATACTGCACAAGTCTTCATTTTCAAGACACTGAGATTAGTTTGGAAACTTTGTTTTGTTCTTCAAACTACTTTCAGAAAACTTTGAGGATCATCTATGGTCTGTGTCATTCTATGTTAGATCTTTGTGGTTGCAAATTAAAAAGGTGAAATAATCTGTTTGGTTCTGATGTTTCTTATATACTTTGATTGCTCAGAAAGTTGAATGGGGATCCCCACTATTGACAGATGCAGAGAAGCGTCTTCTAGCCAACGCATTGCTCGACTTCTCAAACGAGCGTTTTGTTCTTCTCTCAGAAAGCTGCGTCCCTGTCTACAACTTCTCCACCGTCTACTCTTACCTAATAAACTCTGCTTACAGTTTCGTGGACTCTTACGACGAGCCAACACGTTACGGCCGTGGGCGTTACAGCCGCAAGATGCTCCCAGATATCAAGCTACATCACTGGCGTAAAGGGTCTCAGTGGTTTGAAGTCAACCGTAAGCTCGCCATCTACATCATCTCCGACTCAAAATACTACTCATTGTTCAAACAGTTCTGCAGACCAGCTTGTTACCCTGACGAGCATTACATCCCTACGTTCTTGAACATGTTTCACGGTTCAGTGAACGCGAATAGAAGTGTGACATGGGTTGATTGGTCCATAGGTGGTCCTCATCCAGCTACATATGCTGCAGATAATATCACAGAAGGGTTTCTACAGTCAATAAGGAAAAACGAGACAGATTGTCTTTACAATGAAGAGCCAACTTCTTTATGCTTCCTTTTTGCTAGGAAGTTTGCTCCTAGTGCCTTAGCTCCTCTTATGAACTTGAGCTCTACAGTTATGGGGTTTTGAGGAAAAAAAACAGCTGATTTGTTTCTCTTCATGTTTCTACTTTTATAGAGATGAGATGAGAGATTCTTCTACGAGTAACGAGATATATACTTAGGATGATCTCTTCTTTATTTGGGGGTTTTCTAGATATAAAAAATGTAGAGGTCGAGCCTTTTTGTATGTAAGAGTTTTGCTTCTGCCGACCTGCAGAGCTAGCTAATCTAGTTATACATTACTACCATCCATTGTTTTTCATCAACTTTTGGGAAAATGAAACTATAGCTTGATCGATATGTACTGATTGTGAACTCTTTAACTCGACTTCAAGAGAAGCATAGATACAAGTTAATTAACGAAAAATGTATAAGAATGATGTTGCTCTTTAGTAAATAAACACCAGAGTTTGCAAAGATTGCGACCCACTAACCAAAAGGCAAAGGAAGATGGACAGAAGGAATAGCCAAATTGTCGAACTAGTTGCTCAATTCAACTAGCCCACTGTTGCTGCTGGCCAGGCGTATGATTAGCCCATGATTGCTGATGAGCTGAAGGACTTGACCACCTCGGTTGCTGAGACCACGATTGCTGCTGTTGATATCCTGGTGCCTGACTCGACCATGATTGTGTCTGTCGCTGTGCCGTCTGATTAGACCAAGGTTGCTGCTGCTGGTTAGACGAAGTGTTGGACCAAGATGGATTCTGGCCGTTATTACCCTTGTAAGTTCCTCCTGCTTGACCATTGGCCCAACCTTGCCCTGCCGCACCCTGGCTCGTCCATGGGGCCTTCTCTCTAGGTTGCTGAGGGGCTGCAGATGTGGCTCCTAACACTGAGGGTACACTAGGTGCAGTGTAACCAGAGTTTCTAATTGGACGGGTAACCGAGTTCACGATTTTCTCAATCTCCTCAGGACGTCCTGCTTTCTCAAAAGTCTCTATGATAAATTCACGGTTACAGGAACAACCCCAACCCCATATCCAACCATCTGACCAATTACATCCTTG
Organism: Moricandia arvensis; assembly: GCA_905132765.1. Lineage (NCBI taxonomy): Eukaryota > Viridiplantae > Streptophyta > Magnoliopsida > Brassicales > Brassicaceae > Moricandia > Moricandia arvensis. Next base: position 51,277 of record CAJHQP010000179.1, on the reverse strand, counting down.
GCTTGGTCAAGTGCACCACCATCACAAAGCCCTCTAACCACCACATCGTAAATTGAAGAATCTGGTTTCGGTTCCCTCTCTCCCATCTTTCAAAACCTCTGCAGATTCAATGATCTTACCATTCTTAATCAACTCGCCAAAGACCCTCGTACCAAAACTAGCAACCACCCTTAAATTCACATCAACCATCCTGTTCAACATCTTGAGAGCATCGTCGATTCTCTCTGCCTTGAGATAAGCATCAATCATCGCCCTGTAGCTTGGAGCATCAGGAGGCAAGGATTTGCTTACACCCTCCGCAAATAACCTCTCAGCCTCTGGTAACATCCCATGTTCACAGAATCTTGTTACTATGTTACAATAATCTACATAATCCATCACAAACGGCCTAGATGTCAGTTTGCTCCCAACTTTCTTAAAAGTCTCAATAGCTTCCTCAAACTCCCCCATCTTGAAACACTCATTAACCATTATACTAACTGTCTCCGAATTCACAGACATAATATTAGGAGGAGTGTGATTATCCAACATCTCATTAAACAGATCCCAAGCTTCACTCTTTTTACCATACTTGAGAAAAACTTCCAAAAGCACATTCCCAGTAGGTGGATGCATTCTAAACTTCTTATCTAACAAAGACCTATAACACTCCATAGCTTCCTTATCCTTACCTTGCTCAAACCAATACTCCATAAAACTCGCATTCACAATCCCATCATAAACAGTACACTTACTTTTCAACTCATCAAAGAACTCATTAGCCTTATCTAACTCCCCAAGGTCCAAGAACCCTCTAATCAAATTATTGTACACAATCGAATCCGCAGCTAAGCCTTTACTCAACATCTCCCTTAACAAACTCGCAGCATCTCCAATCCTCCCAGCTTGAACCAAACCTTTCGTCAAATGTCTATAAGTAACCGACGACGGAGCAAAAGGAGCATTAGCCAATAGGTAACGGTACACTTCAAGAGCTTCCTCCACGTGTCCTTCGTCACAATGAGCGTTGATGATCTGATTGTACGAGACAGAGAGATCGATTCAGTATAACGCTTAGCTCTGTACATTGCTGCGATGATTGCGCTGCAGGTGAAGAGAGTGGGACGAGTGTTGGAAAACACAGACTCGCGAGCGAGGCGCGACGCGGCGTCGAGATCCGATGCTCTGATTAGGGACTCGACTCTGTTGTGGAGGTTGAGCCTTTGGCCGACGAGTGAGGAGGTTGAGTCCGGAGACGTGGCGCGTTGAGATCGCGTTTCGGACGAGGAGATGAAGGATCTCGTCGGAGAGCGTGGAGTGGGGGCTCGATTCGGGCTCGGCGTTTGCGGCGGCGTCGCTCCTCGTCTGCTTCCTCGGCTGATGAGAAGCCGGTTGCTCGATTCAGGGGCTGTGGAGAGGGATGATTGTGTTGAAATGATTTTTGATTGTCAGTGTTTGTCTTCGGATCTTCGGTTTGTGGGAAAATGAGATGTTGTAGAAGAGTTGTTGGATGTGTTTGATCGGAATTGGGGTTTTCCTGGTGGTGGTGGTGGCCGCACAGAGACGACGGAGATACATGGCGGAGGAAGAAGGTTAGGGGTTTAAGAGGTAGACGAAGCAATGGTGCAGCTAAAACCCACAAATAATTAATTTAACATAAAACGGTGTAGTTTTAGTAAGTGGGATGTTTGGTAGTGGGTGTAATGGTATTCGATAGACGAGTTGGAGAAGGCGTAAGATAACAAGATGCGTAGGAGAAACAAAGGGATTGTTGTCACCTCCCTGCGCAAATTAGGGCTTCTCCTTCCCAACACTGTGTTCGTCACTCTGGTCTTAAATCAGTAACATCTCTATCACTCTCTCTATATCTATCTTTGCAACTTCTCTGCCTATTCTCTTGCCGCTAGTTATTGTTTTAAAGATGAAAGAAACTAGCTTTCGATTCATGCGCGTGAAACCCATCTTGCTTGTTCTGATGGCTATTGATCCGCTTACAAAATGTGACCTTGATTATTCGTTCCATGATTCGAACTGATTAGCTTCGAAATTATCTAAAGTTCACATCTTTCTGTGAGATATCTGTATTCTGAATCCTCTAGCTTAATGTGCATGAGTTAAAATTGAAACTTGTTATCATTGTGTCCTAGGGTTCATGTTATGAGTAGATTCTAAGCTTAGTTGATTCTGCAAACGGCTATTACAATTGCTGCCCGGTCATGTATCAGCTCCCTGTACCACAAGGCGGTAGCTTTATCTGAATAATTAGCCATATTACAACATTTATACAAATGCTATTTAGGTCCTTGTTGCTGTTATGTGCTTGTCAGGTCATCTTTCTGACCCTTGAGTGCTGAATATAGGTAAGGAGTAAAGATGTCGGATGATGCTGGACAGATGTTGCTCATCTATGATGATCCCTCAGATCATCGATCTCTGTCTTTAGACGATGCTAGTAGCACTGAGGAATCTCCTGACGGGACCGGACTCTCTTTAGAAGCAGTCAACGATGTCATTCCATATATAGGACAAAGATTCCTTACACATGATGCAGCTTATGATTTCTACAGTACGTTTGCAAAGCGATGCGGGTTCTCGATACGTCGTCACAGAACAGAAGGGAAAGATGGAGTTGGGAAAGGACTTACCAGGCGTTACTTTGTTTGCCATCGCGCTGGTAACACGCCTGTCAAGACTTTGAGTGAAGGAAAGCCACAGAGAAACAGAAGATCTTCTCGATGTGGATGTCAAGCATACTTAAGGATTAGTAAAATCACGGAGTTAGGTTCAGTGGAGTGGCGTGTTACAGGGTTTGCTAATCACCACAATCACGACCTTCTTGAACCAAGTCAAGTTCGTTTCCTTCCTGCATACAGGTCCATATCAGATGCAGATAAAAGCCGGATTTTGATGTTTTCAAAGACGGGAATAACAGTTCAGCAGATGATGAGGCTCATGGAGCTTGAGAAGTGTGTCGAGCCTGGCTTTTTGCCATTCACTGAAAAGGATGTCAGGAATTTGCTTCAGTCATTCAAGAAACTTGATCCTGAGGATGAGAACATTGATTTCCTGAGGATGTGTCAAAGCATAAAGGAGCAAGACCCTAACTTTAAGTTCGAGTTTACATTGGATGCAAACGATAAGTTAGAGAATATTGCATGGTCATATGCTTCTTCCATTCAGGCGTACGAAATATTTGGAGATGCTGTAGTTTTTGATACAACACATCGCTTAAGTGCAGTTGAGATGCCACTTGGAATATGGGTTGGGGTTAATAACTACGGCGTGCCTTGCTTCTTTGGCTGTGTGCTTCTGCGGGATGAAAATGTGAGATCCTGGTCATGGGCACTACAGGTACTTCTCTTGGCGATTATCTCTGAGTAGAACATTTGGCTTTTCCATATAATTATCTGACATTTTTTTTTATCTTTGTTTCATACGTAAGGCTTTCACAGGTTTCATGAGTGGGAAGGCGCCTCAAACAATACTAACAGACCATAATATGTGTCTCAAAGAAGCCATAGATAGAGAGATGCCAGCCACTAAGCACGCACTCTGCATATGGATGGTAGTTGGAAAGTTTCCATCCTGGTTTAATGCTGCTCTTGGTGAGCGTTACAACGACTGGAAAGCTGAGTTCTATCGCCTCTACCATCTGGAATCCATAGAGGAGTTCGAGTTGGGTTGGAGAGACATGGTGAACTCTTTTGGACTGCACACAAACAGGCACATAAATAACTTGTATGCCTCACGTTCCTTGTGGTCTTTACCGTACCTGAGAAGCCATTTTTTAGCTGGAATGACTTTGAGTGGCCGATCCAAAGCCATTAACGCCTTTATCCAACGGTTTTTGAGCGCACAAACCCGGCTAGCTCACTTTGTAGAACAAGTATGTTTTCTTCTTCTTTTGGCAAAGTTATATTCAGTGCTGGTCAAGCTCTTGTGGTGCAACCATATATTCAATAGGGTTTACGCATTTTATATGCAGGTGGCTGTTGCTGTGGATTTCAAAGACCAAGCCACAGAACAGCAAACAATGCAGCAGAATCTTCAAAACATCAGCCTAAAAACCGGGGCTCCCATGGAATCTCACGCAGCCTCGGTCCTCACTCCTTTCGCATTCTCCAAGCTCCAAGAACAGCTTGTCCTTGCAGCTCACTACGCTTCGTTCCAGATGGAAGACGGGTATCTCGTGAGGCACCACACAAAACTCGATGGAGGAAGAAAAGTGTATTGGGTTCCTCAAGAAGGCATCATAAGCTGCAGTTGCCAACTGTTTGAGTTCTCTGGGTTTCTCTGCAGGCACGCACTCCGTGTTCTCTCAACAGGAAACTGTTTCCAGCTCCCGGACAGGTATCTTCCTCTGAGGTGGCGCAGGATCAGCACGTCTTTTAGCAAGACGTTCAGAAGTAACGCGGATGATCATGGAGAAAGAGTTCAGTTTCTGCAGAATCTGGTTTCAACACTTGTCTCTGAATCGTCTAAATCAAAGGAGAGGCTAGAGATTGCAACAGAGCAAACGTCTATCCTCTTATCCCGCATTAGAGAGCAGCCTATCTCTTCACTTTCTCTCAGAGACATCTCTTCTGTGCAGAGAAATTTTTGATACTGCAATGCGAACGCCTTCTAGCGATTGTAATGTAGGATTACTTGCGTAAGTTACCCATAATCTATGCAATGACGTAATTTAACTGCAAAGTATAGACTAAATGGCTCGAGAGAGAAGCCATTTCAACCTTCTGTGTTTATAACGACATTGTGATTATAATGATTTCAATCCCTTCTTTTGGATTTAAAGCCTACTGAAACCTCCATAGTTATAAAACATTTCATCTTGAAATAATTGAATGGTCTGTAATGAAGTTCTCACAGATTCTCGCACTAAATCGACATATCCCTTAGAACGTATTGTGAATACCATAAACTCTTAAAGAAAAAACAACACAATTATCGCTGAGAATGAGATCATGCCAAGAAGATGAAGACTTAGCGGGCATTGGCATAACTGATTCCCCTGTATTGTGAAAATTATTGTTTCATGTGAGAGCTGATGGATTCTAAGCAGCTGCATTTGTCAAATCTTTCGCTAGCACAATTTCCTGAGGCTGCAACACATAGCATTGACCATTAAGTTAAAACAGACACATGATGATTTGACGAGTAAAGGTTCTAGACAAATGGTAAGAACCTCTGCTAATTCCTCTTCATGCTTGGGGATGAATGCTGTATCAACTTTTCCGTTCTTGAAATCCTGTTACCAGCATGTAATATTGCATGAAGTCCAATACTTTCATGACAAAAAGATTCACTAAGAGTACAGCTAGCTAGTTCTTTCACACACCTCAACCTCAAGGATAAGTTTGTGGTACTCAATGGTGGTGGGAACCCCTGATGAAAGAAAAACAAGAAACAGAATTGAAAACATTTCATCAGAAGTGCAACAAAAGAAAGTGCGGAATCAGACGAAATAATAATAATGGCAAAACATAAACAAAGCAGACTCAGCAGAAAGCTATCCTCCACGTAGTACCTGTAATAATAGTGTCATTGAGTGCACGTTTCATCCGCTCAATTGCCCTTTCCCTCGTTGGAGCCCATACAATAAGCTAAAATAAATATAAGATACACATGAATGTCAAAAGAAACCACTGGAGAAGCCCTAATAACTGCACGTAAGAACATTACAAGTTCTGGAATATAAACAGAAAACAGTTCAATGTAATATTAACACACGCAGTGTAGTATACCTTTCCAAGAAGAGAATCATAGCTTGGAGGAACAACATAGTCGGAATACACATGACTATCCATTCTAACAAAAGGACCTCCAGATGGCAGATATGCTGTTATTCTTCCTGTTATTGTGTCAGAAACAATTATATTAATCAAAGGTCATTTGCTAAAAATTGGTAAAATGATGCATATAAACGGTAAAACATACCAGGTCCAGGTCTGAATCCTTTAAATGGATCCTCTGCATTTATACGACATTCAATAGAGTGTCCTCTAAGCACAATATCCTCCTGTAGAGAAAATAAATCCAAAAATTGAAGAGCTTTTCTAGCACACCCTTCGTCTATATGTAACTTCACAAAAAATGTTATAGACACCAGTCATACCTGTGTATAACGCAGTTTCTCTCCCATTGCAACACGAATCTGTTCTTCAATCAAATCAACGGAGTAAATCATCTCCGTCACAGGATGCTCCACCTATGTTAATCCCCCCAAAAACGGTAGCCATTCATTATGGTTCAGATACTTAGATTGAAAGAGAGATTATATCAAATTATAAATAAATACTTTACAGAAATAATAACTTATCCAACCTGGATTCTAGTATTCATTTCCATGAAATAGAAGGAACCTCTCTCATCCAAAAGGAATTCCACGGTACCAACACCAACGTAACCAATCGACGCTGCTGCTGCAACTGCTGCATCACCCATGGCCTTTCGCAACTCAGGGGTCAGTGCAGGAGAAGGTGCTTCTTCCAGCAACTTTTGGTTACGTCTCTGTAAGGTCAAGATAAGATTAGTTGTTCATTAATTTTCATCTTAGCAACTACTACCAAGAACACTAGTCTAGCAGATCAGCAGCTGGAAGCATAGGTCTGGTATTTAGGAAGATCCGTAATGAGAAACGGTCTAAATATTAAGCGGTAAGTTTTTCTTTTGTTCTGAGACCACCAAGCAACAAATAAAAATTTAATACTTGAAAATGATACCTGGATGCTGCAGTCACGCTCGCCGAAGTGAACAACATTTCCAAATTTATCTGCAAGAATCTAAAACCAACAGCTGTAGATGAGAACCTTTGATACAACAGTAAAGATTTAAGAATATTTGTGCTTAGTCAAAGTCTGGAAAAATACAGGTAAAGTTTTTTAGAGGTTCCATTTAATGAGCCGTAAACCCATAAAAATGAACTCTGAGAATCAGGATCAACCATATTCCGAAAACTTATCATCTTCTTATAAATCCTCAAATAGTTTGAAAACTGTATACCTGGAACTCAATATGCCGGGGATTTTGGACGTACTTCTCCAGATAAACTCCATCATTTCCAAAAGCAGCAGCGGCCTCACTCTTTGCTTGCTGTATAACCGCAAATTAAGCGAAACTAAATGTTGTTAAAAAATTTACAGTGTGGTATAGTAGCTAAGGGATATGGTTAACATTATTATACTTGTACTTTACTACAATATCTTCATACATTCAAAGTTGTTCTTGAGAAAATTAGAGATATGATGCAGATCATGACAGTCTAGGTTGACTAAGGGTTAAGATTACATGATAAATTCCTCCCAAATATCAAAATATAGTAGGATCAGTTTTTCATACCTGCAGCAGTTTCACAAACTCTGACGGTTCATTAGCAAGACGCATTCCACGTCCACCACCACCAGCTGTTGCCTGGAAACCAGAAATAGACCAGTTGTGAGATTCAATAGTCACTACACAGTGTGACAATCGAGTACAATGTAATATGTAACATGAAGAAACAATGTAAACACTTGAATTGCTGCTCCGGAGTACCACAGAAAGGAAACAGTTTACCTTGATCATTACAGGAAACCCAATCTCATTGGCGAGCTTGACTCCTTCCTCAGTGCTCTGTGACAATAAATTTCAGTGCATGAAAGTTCCAACGGGTATTTTGATGTGGCTTAACTTGAAATACACAACTAATGATCCAGCATAATACCTGCAATAGTCCATCACTCCCTGGTACAGTTGGGACACCTGCATTTTTCATTGTCTCCCTGGCAGTTGATTTGTCACCCATGACACGGATGCTATCAGGCTGTAGAAAATCAAGGAAGAGATGCAGATGATCCAGTTAGAGAGCGTTTTCTTTTCCATTATTCTAAACCTTAATTAAGAAATGAAATTTGCACTAAAGAAAATACAGTTAAAAGCTTCCCAAAAAAACGAATTCCCTATATTATGCGAATGTCTTCAAGAACGTACATTTGGTCCAATAAAGTTGATCCTGTGGTCTCTGCACATCTCTACAAAAAGAGCGTTCTCTGAAAGGAATCCATAACCAGGATGAAGCATTGTACATCCTCGGCTAATTGCAGCTGACAAAACATTCGGTATCAACAAATACCTGCACACATCAAGCACATGAATGTGTAAATAGAATGTCATCAAGCATATTACTCAAAACAGTACTAACAAGAGAACACATTATACACAGAAAATTTGATATGTATGCACTATTCGCTGCATGTTCAGAGAGGACGAGAAAACAAAAACTTACGACTGGTTGCTAGGAGCTTCACCAATACAAACAGCCTCATCAGCCAATTTGACATGAAGTGCATCCTTGTCAATAGTAGAGTAAACAGCAACACAAGGAATCCCCATTTCATGAGCAGTTCGGATCACACGAACAGCAATTTCACCTCTGTTAGCCACAAGAATCTTCTCCCCACTGCTGCAAGTAGCACCAAGCGCACCACCACCACCACACCTCTTCACGTTCTTCCGGCTAACCTTCAAAGTCTGAGTCTTTTGACTCGGGAAGCTAATGGTTTTCCCCATCATGACATTACACTGAGAACTTCTAATACTCGACCTCCCCAGGAACAAAGACTTAGCAACAAAACAAACCGTTATCAAAATGTTCGTTATTACATTACAAAATGTCAGTGATGAGTAATGATTTTCATGAGAGAAAGAGAGTGTGTTCGCTTACGGGAAGGGAGGCAGTGGATTTGCAATTAGTAATCATTGAGGCGTCCATTGCTGAAGGAGATCCTGGTTTTAGAGAGGAAACAAAACCGTTAAATCTCATCAACAATGTTAAAAAGGGAAGAGGAAGAAGATGGAGAAGCTTCTGCATACCTTCTTTGTCTCTGATGAGGAGAAATGTTTTCGATGTTAACGAGGGGAACTCGAGTAAATCGGATCGTCTGTGTTTTGTAATGGTTAAGAGATTTGGACCCACCCATCGACCTAATATTCACCAGTTTTTTTAAATATTATAATATTATTATAAAATAAGATTTTTTTTATCCTGATTAGCCTAATTTTAAGAAATTAAACTCTATTTATATTATTAAATATATTTAAATCCAACCTTCATTCTTTGTTATTGGATAGGAGAAGACCACAAGAACAACATTGTGTCTTGATGATTTCAAGTCCTGAATTTGATTCATCTACTTATTAGATGATTACTATATTAAGGAAGCAACATTATTTCATGGTTTATATTTATTTTTGAAAAAAATTATAAGATAAATCTAAAAAAAATTGTCATTAAAACAATTTTTAAAAAAAATAACTGAAATAAATTTTATTAAAAATGTAAATATACATTTATATATTTTGGGTTAACTAATCTGAGAGTTTGGGGTTATAGGGTTGGATTTTTGGAGATGAGTTTTCAAATTTTTAAAAATATTAAAATTTTCAGTAAAAATATATTTTAGTTATTTTTTTAAAAAATTATTTTTGTGTCAAAGATTTCAAAAAAAAAAATATTTGAAAGATTACTTTTTTGGGCATATTTTATAGTTTATATAAAATTCATGATTCATGCATATGATTCTTTGGTAGGTTTTGAAGCAGAAGCTGTGGAACTGTTCAAGTTGTAACTCCACTCTCGTTCTTGTTTACTATAACCCACGTTTGGTATTCTTTAGGGAACTTGTACGATACGGCTGGCTGGGCTGCCTGGGCTGGGCTGGGCTGGGCTGGGCTGAGCCCAATTTAAATTTAGAGTGAGTTGATAAAAAAGTAAACAAGTGGTAAATAGTACATGTCCGAGACAACAAGCAACCCAAACCTCCAAAACCAAAATATTCACGATTAGATTCAAATATTCTGTAGAATTGAATCAATGAACTACGGCAACGACCAAGAAAAAGCATCCGTATGAATAATTACATTATCATTAGAACAAGAAGAGATGAACAGATGAAAGAAGAAGAGATAGTTACAGAACAAAGCAAAGAAGAAGGACCAAAATAATCAAAAAACAGATTAATGTTAATGTCAAGATGAAACGAATAAAATTAACTTTCAAACACAGTAATCAGTTCTCGTCACCGAGTTTTACCAGGAGCTGCCTTGACAACAACTTGGTCACGAGCCATCCGCTCGTTCATTTTCTTCTTCTTCTTTTTAGTCTTATTCGTTGATCCTTTGTTTCTGCTTTGTTCTTTGATCATTGGAACCAAGTACCAAACGATACAAGTGCACATTATCGAAACCGTTCGTCCAAAAAACACCAAGAAGATTAAAACCAAGATCAGTGTCACAGGCAAAACACGGTTCGGTCTTGAAATCTTCTTCAGATTCTCATTCAACACACATCTATGTTTCTGGTCCGTTGTTTCTGACTCTGTCTCCTTTGTTTTTGACTCGGTCTTGATCTTGAGATCATCTTCTTGACCATCAACCTTCTTCTTCTTGTTTACCTTCTTTGTCTTGATCATGACAGGAACGCACTCTCCGGAGCTTTTGAACACAAACCGAACAAGAGGAGGTCCATCAGAGTCTAACCTATTTGAGTAAATGCTCTGTCTCTTCTCGTCGAGATCAGAGAGGAGTGCAGAGAACTTGTCAAGTCCGCGGTTTGAATAAGGGTTCTTGCTTTCTTTCCTTGATCTCTTCGGTGAAGAAAATGGACTCACCATGTTCATTGGCTCTTTGTGTGTGAGGACTGGAGAGATTTGAAGATTTTTAGTTATGGAGGAGTTGTTAGGTTTTGGTATAGTTATCACAATGAGACTTGCCTTTAAAACTGTAGATGTGATTGGTCGTATAAACAAATAGATTGGAGGATTTGACCAGATCTCATTGAATGTGATAAAATGATCGCATCACGTATATTATAAACTTTTTAAAATTCTCATGGATGAATAGAATAGTTTTCATCTGAAAAAAGAAACGTTATCTCATCCTAATTGTATTTTTTCTCTGGTCTTACTGATTGACTTTCTTGGGGGAGAAGCAAGGTTTGGTTTCATAACATGACTGGTCCGCACAAGTTCGGTAAATTAGGTACCTTCAAAGGCCTAGTCCTATTTCTAAAATTTGATCAAATGGTTGTGAAAGAAGCTCATAGTCTCATGAATGAAGACTTTTGTAACACGCAAAACATCCCATTACATTAGAGTGTTCCATGTTCTGAAAGAAACAAACAAACAAGCAGAGAAAACAGATCACTCTATGTACATATGTTACAGTCTCACAGGCTCAAAAGCTTTTAGTGAAAAAAAAAAGACAGCTTCCATGGCATCACGACTGGTTTTAACTTATTCTTATTCAGCTCCAAGACTATATTACAATACATAACAGAAGGTTTCTGTTAGTTACCAGTAGAAGATTTGACATCAGAGCAGCTCAGTGTTCAAAGTTGAAGCTTGAGGATGGTAATGAAGCATCTCATTCCACATCATCTCTCTTATCATCTCCTCTCCCAACTCCTCATCTACATCGAGATCAATAGGAACTTGAGCCGGAGGGTTTGCACTCGGGTCATACAGAGGCGCCATGTAAGGATGCTGAAGCGCTTCAGTGACACTAATCCTCTTGGACGGGTCGAAAACAAGCATCTTCTGAAGAAGGTCGATGGCCAAAACATGAGCTCCCGGGTAAAGCCTAGATAAAGACATCCCAGGTGAATAAGGGAGTGATCTTATGTATCTTTTGGCTTTAGGGTTATCTATGAACTCAAGATCTTCATCTCTTTGGCTTCCAAGTATGTTGACAATGAGTTTAAGCTGGTTTAGACATTCAGTTCCTTGGAATATCGGTTTTCTACCGAGAAGCTCGGCGAAAATGCAACCAACGGACCAAACATCAATGGATGTTCCGTAGTTGTCACAGCAGAGGAGAAGCTCAGGTGCTCTGTACCAACGAGTCACCACATATTCAGTCATGAACTGTCCCTTGGAGTTGCTCGTCCTCGCAAGGCCGAAGTCACATATCTTCAGATCACAGTTTGCGTTGACAAGGAGGTTACCAGGTTTCAAATCTCGGTGGAGTATGTTGGCTGAGTGTATATACTTGAGCCCTCGAAGCAACTACACAAAAGAAACAAAGCAAAAGCAAAACTTAAGCAAAAAGCAAGACATACACAAATATTAGCTCAACTAGAAAGGATCATGACCATTGTGTTATAGGTCCCTATTTCGAGTGACGGCTGGGAAAAAACTAATACTACTCGAGGACTCCCCGAACCTCCTGGTATTCAAGAAAGAAATAGAACCAATCAAGTACCTGGAACAAGAAGTATTGACAGTGATCATTACTAAGAACTTGAGAAGACTTGATGATCTGGTGGAGATCAGTATCCATGAGCTCATAAACAAGATACACATCTTTGAAGCTTCTCTTATGAACTGGCATCATGACATCTTTCAAAGCAATGACATTCTCATGTTTAAGATGGCGTAGAAGCTTGAGCTCACGTAGAGTTCTCAAGGCATCAACCCTATTCTCGTACACATTGTGAATCTTCTTGATAGCGACTTTCTCGTTGTTCTCAGTGTTGACAGAAGAGCAGACCACACCGTATGCACCACGGCCAATGGGTTTGATTGGCATGTATTTGGTGTCGATCTCGAATAGATTTTGCCACATGGTGAAGTAATGCTTCCCTTGGTTCCTAACACCATTAGGAGGATCAACTGGAGTCGCCATTTTCTTCTTCTCCTTCTTCATCACAGTTCGCCAATCAAGAAATCAAATTAACACACAGAAAAAGAAAAATCTAAACTTTTCATAACTATTCCTTCAAAACTTTTACTAATAGCTCGCTTTTTCAATAACTTGAAAAGTTGTTAATATAGAGCTGATCACACGAACATCAAGTAACACCTTAAGAACACAAAAACTCTTAATAATAACTTACTTTGATCACACAAACATCAAGTAACACCTCAAGAACACCCAATTAAAGAACTGATTTAATTGAAACAGCAGAAACTTTATAATTTAAACTGTGTTTCTGTAAATTTATTGTGCATATAGATTGTTCCATTAATAGTGAAAATTAAAAGATCAAATCTTAAGCTTGACAAAGTTTAGAATATTAACATGATTACCAAAAAAAAATTTGTAAGATCAGAATGTGAGAAAAGTTTACCGGAGAAAGTAGGATGAATTCTAAACAGTTGGTGAGCAGCGACGATCTCCGGTAAGAGTGAGATCTTAGATTTGGCCGGAGAGAGAGAAGGTGGAACCGTGGAAGGAAGTGAGAGATTTGGTCAACGTTCAGACAGTTGACTATCTACTTGCTTGTTCGTACGTTATCTTTTGGAGGAAAGTGGGTGATGCCTACTTGATCTTGTCTTTTATTATGGGCTTATATATAAGCCCAAACCGGTTAAGTAACAGATCCACGTTATTATTAAATTGTTTTTCTCTTAGTGGTGATTGTTCACCAAACTAGCATCATCATCTTGTCATATGTGAAACGGGCTAATAGTAAATCTTACTCTACGACCTTTTTTCTAGGACAACTCAAAATTTAACACCAAAAGACATGTTAATATAATGAAAGGTAACAAGGTTTGAGAACTGAAAAAAAATATATCAAAATAGAGTCACTCTAATTCTAAATTGAAATTTTGTTACATCTATAGAGGAAAATGGGAGAAGATCACAGGATAAAAGAGTCGAAAGTTTCAATTAATATGAGAGAATAGGCCATGCATGCAAAAAGGAAAGGCCCATGCATGCAAAAAGGAAAGGCCCATGCATTCAAAAAGGAAAGGCCCATGCATACAAAAAGGAAAGGCCCATGAATCTAAGGGGTTGGGTACAAATCTAAAAACTGTATGAAATGATAAAGGGTTTGTATATATTAAGTAACAAATAAAATAAGGTTATGTGTTTGATGTTTGATCAAAAAAAAAAGGTTGTGTTTGATTAAAGAAAGATGGTAGGTATCATTATGATCACTCATTCTCTTACAACCAATTATGTCAATATTACAGCTCATCCAAAGCCTTTATGGTAAAGCATGTCTCAGAATTTTTTTATACAAACAATATATAAATAGTACATTTACATATTTCCATCCAATTCACCATAACCAATACAGCTTTTAATCATAATCTAAAATCAGACAGAGATTCTTTCCAGTTGTTTCCCCTTTTTTATTTGAGTGCTCCTTAGGTTAAACCAAGAGAGTAAAATTAGTACTTAAGGAAATAAGGTCTTGACTACTGAGAAAAACATAGTGTAAATGTTAAGCATTGTCATTTGCAAGCCATTGCATGCATAACCTAACTAACCTAATATTGATTTGAAATCACTGAGTTAAATGTTGAAAATATCTAGGAGACAAGATATTGACTGGTGCTTACTTCAAGTTTGGACAAAAATCATTAAAAAGGAGAAAAAATGGCCGTTGAACTTCTTTTTGTATATCTAATAATAATAGTACATTTTTATTTATTCACCGTTTATCTTGATTATTGGATTAGACAATGACAAAAACAAGAGTATGGTATGCTAGAGTTGTCAGGAAAACCCCAAATATTCGAATTTTGAATTAGAAAAGTTTTCAACTTTTTATTATTTTGCATTTGAATACAAAACACTTTCTTCCACTATTAATTTTGAATTTCATTGATCACATTATTTATTTCAAAAAATTCAAATAATCAAACTTTTGTTAAATGAATTTACTTTAAAGGTGAAAATAAAGAAGAAGAGAGACACGTTCGTTATCAATATATCTGGTCCCAATATTGAAAAAACGAAGCAACAATAATTGACACTCTCTTTCTTTCTCTCTATCATCTTCTTGACTCTTGGTCTGATCGATCCTCTTACAAGAAAAACAAACACACACAGAAATGTCGTTCGCAGGAACAACTCAGAAATGCATGGCTTGTGAGAAAACCGTGTACCTTGTCGACAAGTTAACCGCTGATAACCGGGTTTACCACAAAGCTTGTTTCCGTTGTCACCATTGCAAAGGAACTCTCAAGGTTTGATTCTTTTTCTTCTTACATTCTGAAAACAAGCCAGAGGTAGATCTAGTAGATATAGATGATGAAGTATAGATCTTTGATATGATGTTCTTGTTTGATGATGATAACAGCTTAGCAATTACAACTCCTTTGAAGGAGTTCTCTATTGCAGACCACATTTTGATCAGAACTTTAAGAGAACTGGAAGTCTTGAGAAGAGCTTCGAAGGTAATGAACAGATCATAATGTGATGAAAACTCTTGGAGGGTATCTAAAAGTGTGATTCTTTTAATGTGATTTGGTATACTTAGGGACACCAAAGATTGGGAAACCAGATAGACCTTTGGAGGGAGAGGTAATCTTCAGACAACTCTTTTATCTGTTTCTTGATTGTGTTTTTGTGGTTCTTGAACTTTTTAACATTTGATCTGTGGAATCTCAAACAGAGACCTGCTGGGACCAAAGTGTCGAACATGTTTGGTGGAACACGAGAAAAATGTGTTGGCTGTGACAAAACTGTCTATCCTATTGAGAAGGTATCGATCTAACATCAGATTCTTTGATATTGCTAGAAGGTTCAATATCTATTGACTGATTGTTTATGAAGGTGTCGGTGAATGGAACATTGTACCACAAGAGCTGTTTCAAGTGTACACATGGAGGCTGCACGATAAGTCCTTCGAACTACATAGCTCATGAGGGGAAGCTTTATTGCAAGCATCATCATATTCAGCTTATCAAGGAGAAAGGAAACTTGAGCCAGCTTGAAGGAGGAGACAATGCCGCTAAGGATAAAGTCGTTGCTGCTTAAAATGAGAAACAGTTCAATATCTCTGGATGATTTTGACCATGGAAGAATCACTATGGTGTCTCTCTACTTCTCGATCCATAACATATATATTGGTTTTGTTTCTTTTAAGTTTGTTGTCTTTGATGTTGTTTCTTTTGGGAACTTTGTTTTCTCCGAGGGTGATATGTTCACTCTTTGTTTGGGGTTTCTTGAGATGAAACAAAACAAATAGAGAAATAATGAAATGAATCTTTTCTTATAAGTATTTATTATGTTGATATATAACTATATAAATTAATTTCATGAAGAGCACTCTTCAGCAAAGTGATTTACTCAGGTTTCTTCTCTATAACGCAGTGACATTTTATACGTTCAAAGATTGTAGGAGCTTGTGCTCTTTGCAGAGTTGTAGTGCAACCATGTTCTGAAAAAAAAAAAAAAAGAACTATAATATAGAAATCCTTACTCTTTCAAAAGCAAAAGGTGGACGTGCCGGAGTGGTTATCGGGCATGACTAGAAATCATGTGGGCTTTGCCCGCGCAGGTTCGAATCCTGCCGTTCACGTTTTACTGTTTTTTAGTTTTCTTGGCCCATCTAAGCTGAGTAACATAATGTAATGTTATTGTGAATTGTACTACTGGCCCATCAAGTTGAGTAACATAATGTAACGTTATTGTGATCTGTACTACTGGCCCATCTTAATTGAGTAACTAATGTAACGTACTTGATCTTAATCTTCTTCTTTTTTTTCTAACACAAATTATTTTGCAGAATCGTTTCGTCAATTTAATATATCTAAGCATACGTCTATGTCAATAATAGAGGAGTAAACTTGTGTTCTAACTATAAATTAGTTTAAATGTGCAAAACATTATGCTTAATTTAGATTAAATTGTACTGCGTTAGATACGTACAAGACAAATGATCGTATTAATAAATATGCATAAAACAGGAGGTTATACATATAGCCAAGAGCTTCCTAATGATGTTATCATTCCAACAATATATTAATCAAAGCTTAGGTGAATATACATACATCAAATACAATGTTACGAAATCTTCTTTTATATTTATAAATACACACACACATCAATATCTCAAATGAAACCAACATAGACCACATGCAAATAGTCTTCTTCATACACGATGCTTAGTCCAAACAATCGTGAGTTCGATCAAACCTCTAAAGCCAAAGTTCCCTTCTCATGGGAGCTAAAACCTGGAATCTCAAGAAAGAGGAACAAAAGTGGCCGTGGTCAGGTACAATGCAAGCTCACGCCACCTCCATGCCCTCATGCTGAGTATAGTGAAGAAGTGTCGCAGAGTCCTCTCGTTATGTGTCCTTTCACGCCTACTAACCCGTCAAGTTTTAGGAAGAAAGACGTTGACCCTTTTCTTGCAGCTTATAGGAAATGTTTAGAGCAAAGCCCGATTCGTATCTCTGGAAGAAACGTTCGAGGTGATCATCATCAAGATTGTTACGCCAAGGACAAGAAGAAGTCTCTTCTTTTGTGTCTATGGAGTAAGTACTCTTGCAAGTTTGGTACTGATGGTTGGAGTTCGGTCTCTCGATTTCGGAAATCTAAGAAGAGAATTGATCCCACCAACTAAAACATGTTTTGATCTTAGTTACAGAAGTTTCACATATATGATTGTTCATTAAAGACAATGTTATAGTGAATTAGTTAACGTGAATGTTCAACAGAACAGTAATACGTGCACGGTATGTTTAAGTATGAGCCTTAGGTTTATAGGGCTAAGTATGCGTTAATCGTCAGGGAACAATGTTAAACAGTTTTATACTCCGGCCAAGATCCAACCGACTAGTTTCCTGAAATTTTTCCACCAAAACTAGACAAATACTATTTGTAGTAAAAATTAAATATTCATGTGTAGCATAACCACATATATTTTATGCCGTGAGATTACTTGGATCGTTTATCTCACCGAAATTCATCTATCACTAAACTACTCAACAAAATCCAATTGCGAATTCTTATGAGTAAAACGTAAAATAATGTGAATTTTTAATTAATATTCACGGTAAAACGTAAAATCTATATTATTATTTGCGAAGTGATTTTTCGCAACAGAACTCTCACGTTAAAAGTTAAAGCGGTTAATATCGTTTATGCACTTAATAAATAAAATATATAAATTATTTAAAAATTAAAACGAAATTTAGAATAATTTTATTAAACAAATTATTAAAATTAATAATAATAAGAATTATCTAAAATCTAAAAACTATTTAAAATAAAAAAATAGTTCTGATATATATATATCAGCAATATAAGCCCATTTAAGGCCCACTAGGATGAGTCGGTCCACGAGTGGGTCGTCAAGCAGAATAGAAAAATAAAAGAAAAAGTCGTGTGCGTCTCTCTCTCTGTCTCTCTGTCTCTCAAAAATTCCTTTGGCTGCAAGGCGGTCTCTCACTTTCACACTCTATAAATATCTTCTTCCTCCTCCTCCTCCTCCTCATCGTTCTTTCCATTTTCGCCGAGAAATTGAGCGACTAACACCTGTTATTGATTCCGCAGATTGTTCTTTGCTTTTCCCCTTCCGTAATTTTTTTCGTCAGGTACCAATTTTCCCCCATTTGTTGTTTTCCATCTTCGATTGAAAGGGAGATTATGTGTTTGTAGCTCTAGGTTTCCTTAAATTTCTTGGATATATGATAAAGTAGGGAGCTTTTTGAGATCTTGAAGAAGGAGCAATAGAACCCGATGTAGGTTACGTGTAATGCAAAGATACTTAGGTTATCGATCTATTAAAAGTTACAACCTTTTTACAATCTGAATGTATTTCTCATTGCTTTCTTTGTGAATTGCACAGTGACAACGACGGGTGCAGGATCTGGTTCTGTATTTGTGGAGTCAGAGAAGAACATGAGCTCTCAAGTCAGGAGAGATAGGCGTCATCAGAGTTCTCAGCAAACTTGGGTTCCTAGAGGTGCATCTACTTCCGTGGCGGTTGTAAATGAGCCTTCCCTTCCTCCTGCTAATACAGCCAGAGTTTCAGAAAGCGTAGACGTTGGTGCTGCATCACGTCCTGCTAATCTAGCAAGGCAGCATAACGATTCTTCACGTCGGCCTTATAATCAGCACCAAAGGAGTAATGTTACTGGTCCACCTCCACCTAATCGACAGAGAAGGAATAATAATGCTCCGGGAAATCTGCCTGATAATCGTCAACGAGTTGGGTCTAGGACTAGACCTGTGTATCAGGGGAAAAGGGTAGCTAAGGAGGAGAACATTGTGTTGGCAGACCCGAACTTGCCTCAGCTTGTTCAAGAGATACAGGAGAAGCTGGTGAAGAGTTCTATTGAGTGTATGATTTGTTATGACAAGGTTGGGCGGTCTGCTAATATATGGTCTTGCTCCAGCTGTTACTCCATCTTCCATATGCATTGTATCAAGAAGTGGGCTCGAGCACCAACTTCCATTGATTTGTTGGCTGAGAAAAACCAAGGTGATAATTGGAGGTGTCCAGGTTGCCAATCTGTACAGTTGACATCGTCAAGAGAGATATGTTATCGTTGCTTTTGTGGGAAGAGAAAAGATCCACCCTCTGATCCATATCTGACTCCACACTCATGCGGGGAGCCATGTGGGAAGCCGCTGGAGAAAGAATTTGCAGCAGCAGCTGAGAGGACCAATGAGGATCTTTGTCCTCATGTCTGTGTGTTGCAGTGTCATCCTGGTCCATGTCCTCCCTGTAAGGCGTTTGCTCCACCTCGTAGTTGTCCTTGTGGTAAAAAGACGATTCATACTAGATGCTCTGAGCGGAGATCTCTTCTTGTTTGTGGGCAGCGTTGCGAGAAGCTTCTCAACTGTGGACGTCATCAGTGTGAAAATACATGTCATGTTGGCCCTTGTGATCCTTGTCAGGTACTAGTAAATGCCACATGTTTCTGCAAGAAAAAAGTGGAGACAGTCATTTGCGGAGATATGAATGTGAAGGGAGAGTTGAAAGCTGAAGATGGTGTGTATTCGTGCAATTTGAACTGTGGGAAGCCACTTGGATGTGGTAATCATTTCTGTTCCGAGGTTTGCCATCCTGGACCTTGCGGCGACTGTGACTTACTGCCCAGTAGAGTTAAGACGTGCTATTGTGGGAAAACGCGTCTAGAAGAACAGACCAGGCAGAGTTGCTTGGACCCAATTCCTTCTTGTTCAAATATATGCAAGAAGCTTCTTCCTTGTGGGTTACATTCTTGCAACGAGGTGTGCCATTCAGGTGATTGCCCTCCTTGTTTACTACAAGTCAACCAGAAATGCCGGTGTGGGTCGACATCCAGGACTGTGGAATGCTACATAACAACTTCTTCAGAGACCGAGAAGTTTGTGTGTTCTAAACCATGTGGGCGTAAGAAGAACTGTGGGAGACATAGATGTAGTGAGCGTTGCTGCCCTCTCTTGAACGCGAAGAAGAATGATCTATCCGGCGATTGGGACCCGCACGTATGCCAGTTACCTTGTGGAAAGAAGCTAAGGTGCGGGCAGCATTCCTGTGAATCTTTGTGCCATAGTGGCCATTGCCCTCCTTGCCTCGAGATGATATTCACTGATCTAACATGTGCGTGTGGAAATACTTCAATTCCTCCACCGCTGCCATGTGGGACGCCTGTTCCTAGCTGCCAGCTTCCATGCTCCATTCCTCAGCCTTGTGGTCATTCTGCTACGCATGGATGCCATTTTGGAGATTGTCCTCCTTGTTCTGCCCCCGTGGAAAAGAAATGCGTTGGTGGTCACGTGGTTCTGAGAAACATACCCTGCGGGCTGAAAGACATCAGATGTAACAAGATTTGTGGAAAGACGAGGCGTTGTGGCATGCATGCTTGTGCCAGAACTTGTCACCCGGAGGCATGTGACACTTACAATGAATCTGAAGCAGGTCTTCGTGTTACATGTGGACAGACTTGTAGTGCTCCTAGAAGAGATTGCAGGCACACGTGTGCAGCACTCTGCCATCCTTCTCATCCTTGCCCTGACTCAAGATGTGAATTTCCAGTCACAATAACATGTTCGTGTGGTCGCATAACCGCTACAGTTCCTTGCGATGCTGGAGGAGGAAGTGCCAGCAATCTTCGTGTTGATTCTATCTATGAAGCCTCTGTTTTGCAGAAGCTTCCAACCACGCTTCAGCCTGTTGAATCGAATGGAAACCGAATCCCTCTCGGGCAGCGAAAGCTTTCGTGTGATGATGAGTGTGCTAAGCTTGAGCGTAAGCGGGTTCTTCAGGATGCGTTTGATATCACTCCCCCAAATCTGGACTCTTTACATTTCAGTGAGAATTCTGCTATGACTGAGATTATTTCGGACATCTATCGGCGTGATCCGAAGTGGGTATTGGCTGTTGAAGAGCGCTTTAAGTTCCTGGTACTTGGGAAAGCCAGAGGAAGCACAAGTACCCTCAAGGTCCATGTCTTCTGCCCGATGCAAAAGGATAAACGAGACACAGTTCGGCTTCTAGCTGAGAGATGGAAACTTGCGGTTAGCAATGCAGGGTGGGAGCCAAAACGGTTTACAGTGGTCCACGTAACACAAAAGTCAAAACTGCCAACAAGAATCATTGGAGCTAGGGGTGGCCCTGTCTCGCTAGGCGGGCCCCACCCACCGTCCTTCGATCCGCTGGTGGATATGGATCCAAGGCTTGTGGTTTCTTTATTGGATCTCCCGAGGGAGGCCAATATAAGTGCTTTGGTACTGAGATTTGGAGGTGAATGTGAGCTTGTTTGGCTGAATGACAAGAACGCTTTGGCCGTGTTCCATGACCATGCTCGAGCTGCCACTGCCATGAGGAGGCTGGACCACGGTTCTGTATACCATGGAGCCGTGGTCGTCCAGAACGGTGCGCAATCTAGTCACTCGGTAATGCATGGGGAAAACTACCTAGCAGCTCATCCTGGGATGTCCAGAAAGCAAATCCGTGGAAGAAAGCAGTGATTCAGGAGAGTGATGAGAACTGGGGAGCTGAAGATTCCCCCATTGGAGGATCATCTACAGATATTCAAGCCTCTGCGTGGAGATCAGCAACGAGCAACACTCCAGCGGTTACCTCGGTTAACCGTTGGAGTGTACTGGAGCCCGAGAAGTCCAACACGTCGTCTTTGCAGCCATTGGTTCAAACAGAAGGGAGCAGCAGTTCAAAAGCTGCCGGTAAACAACCGGTGGAAGACTCAAGCGAAGAAGTGGTGGATGATTGGGAGAAGGTATGTGAGTGAGAGAGAATATGTGAGAAGTGACTCTGATTTTTCTACTTTTTTTGCCTAGTATAAAAAACGGCCGGTTGCTCAGTCGTATATGATATAAATTTAGACTGTATGCGTGTACGACTGCTGTGATGAGCTTGGGTCTATGCCCATTTCAGAGCATAGGTGATAGTCAACGAGGTGCCGTTTAGTTTTGGCATCTTTTGACGTTTGGTTGGTTTATATATAAACTACAAAAGTATCTGAATGTTTTGATGATATTGTGAAACGGCATGTTTTGTTTTGAAATTAAGGCGTTTCCTAGACAATTATGTATCAAAGATGAAGTAATAAGTACTTTACGAGGTAATAACCAATAAGGTTATTCATACAAATCACTATCCCATTCCAACTAGAGTTCATCTTGAAATGACAAAGTGACAAGGTGGTTATTATGTTTACAGTAAAAGGTGTTGTAATCACTAGGAGGAACTTTCAGAAATGATTCTTTTCTTTGTCAAACTTCACCCACTAGCCAAAAAAGGTGATCTAGAATAGAATCTAGAACACAGTTGGATAAAACAGGAATCTAAAACAGCAAAGCTCAACTAAGTCCACAAGTTTAGTTACATTCTCACGCTGTTTGCAAGCTGAAGCCAAAACACACACATCATCACCATCTTTAATCGTCATTGGCAACTTCTCGCTCAACTAGCCGATAGGTATGTAAATATTCTAAATGTAACTCCGAACTCACACAGGCGACGACAGCTTCTAATCTGTTTAAAATTCTCAACATTAGATGATCGGTTTGATACTCATAAAGTCATGATATAAAAAGTTCAGATAGAATAAAGAAGAGAGAAGAAGAACCGCACACTGAGAATATTATCTTTTACCTTATGCGGTCCAATTGAGTTTATGCCTTTTACATGGTTGTTATGATCATTCATTTATGCAAAGTTCACAAAAAGGTAACGCACTTCATGAGAAGAAAACATTTGGGTCCAACTTAATATGTTCTTCTTCTGTCACAATCTTTCTTTTCCACATAAAAATTCCTACAATGAAAGAAAAAACAAATCTCTATATAAAGCACACGGAAGAGAAGTTTACTTACATAAACAATACAACAAAAAAGAAAGTAAGAAAGAAATGTCTGCCCAAAAAGCTGTCAAGAGTTCTCACTACGAGGCAGAATCCAACATGGAACAAGATGTAATATAATATGTCAACTTTTCTTTTTCAGTAGCTATCTTGTATTTGTTGTAGCTAAACCAATCAAACTTGTTAACCAGATCGTTAGAAAAGCATGGGTGTTTAAGCCAAGTGGTCTTAACTTCGTATGGGGTGGTGACTCTCGGTACTGGGTCATCCCTAAAACAGACAGGTACCTATATTCTTCATCTTACATTCTTAACCTGTTAGGTTCTAATAAACCGACCTTTTTTCTTTGGCGTTTTCAAGGACCCCTGCTGAACTGAAGATGGTGAGTTGGTTAGAAGTAACCGGTTCTTTTGACAAGGTCGAGCCAGGCAAAACGTACCGAATCGGTTTTAAAATCTCCTTCACAGGTGATGCAACCGGATGGGACAAGGCTCCAGTTTTCATGTCTGCCAAAGTTGGTAAGAAAGGGAAGACAATTTGGAAGAGGATCAAGTCTGTTAACACTAACTTCGAGAGGCTTAAAGGCGGGACAGAACAAGTTACCATACCAGATGAGACTGATGGAAGATTCGAGATCTTTGTCAGTCCCAACGTACCAATAACACAAGACACCAAGCTTCAGTTTGGTTTGTATGAAGTGTGGACCGGAAAATGGAAGTCAGGTCTGTTGATCTATGACGCTTTTGTTCAAGAAGTGTAATGAAATCATGTTCTAAAGATTGAATGTCACAAGAAGCTTATCATATTATAATATATGTTCCATCAATAAGAAACAATCCCAAGACACAACAATCTCTACACTATTCTCAGCTCTAACTATAACCAATATAAACTAACAAGGAAGCTGATTAATCTTTGTGTAACCTAAACAATAGACTTAAAAATGCTGGCTAACGCCTATGGGAGAGCTCCGAACACAGCGGCTTATGATGTGGAAGTACAAAGCGAGACATACCGTGACTATAACAGAAGATTTGGCACCAACATATCCAACTACTTGGCGTCCTCTCTCTGTAACCTCTTCCTTAACCACTTCAAAGCTTTTTCTAAACCCTTGTAGTGTCTTCAACATTATGAATCCCATGATTGACTTTGTCGTTTCTAGTGTTACTCTTCCCGTTACATCAAACATAAACCTTCTGTTACTTGGAACAGCCAATGTAGTTGAGATAGCATCAGTCCAACCATTACTCTTGAACTCGTCTTCTACTGTCACGGCACTAGACGGCCTTGAAGAAGAAGATGTAAAGACTTCATGAGACGTCCTGACAAGAGTCTGGAGAGCACCGTTACAGACTTCAACAAGAACGTCTTTAACACTATCCTGATGTTTGGGATTAGTCAATCCCTCAAAGATCTGATCATAAGTGTTGATCTCCATGGTCTTGTCGAGATAAACAGAGACCGCAACGCTGGTGAATCTCTGAATACAATCAGCTAAAACCTCTCTACACTTCTCATCACAAAGCAAGTTCACCCAACGAGGTGTCTCCGTAGAAGAATCACACTCCACACCGTTCTCAAACTCATTAGAGTAAAGTCCAAGAACAAGATTCTTAGCAAAGCTACTAACAACAACTGAGATAAAACCAGATCCAGATTCCGAGAAAGCCTTATCAATCACTTTATCAACAACACTTGGACCTGAACCATCAACGTTTAACCCACGAGAGACACCAATGGTGACAGCCTGAGAGACCTTAGAGAGCGAGTCCGTGAACTCATTGGAGTGAATGATCTTTGCGATCTGTTTCAAGCTGTTTGGGATGTCATCGGAATCGGAAAGGAGGAACCTTTTCACGTCTCGTGACACGAGGGAGATGGTCTCTGCTGAGTCTGAGATCAATTCGGCTACGGAGAAGAAAGCTGTGAAGATCTTCATGAGACGGTTCCTCTTGGTGGTGATGGATGGTAAATGGTAAAGCTTGTGGAGTCCGTAACCAGAAACGCCGGAGATTTCGATAAAGATCAGCCATTTCCTTCTTCGTTGAGGTGAAAAGAGACTCTTTTCTCCCAATCGAAGAAGGTCCATTCAAACAGAAAACGGAATTTTTTTGCAATTGAATCTCAGAGAATCCAAATTGCGAAACTAGGGTTTGTATTCCTGATTAGATTCTGTTAATGAGCAGATGAAGAAGAAGATAATGGTGGAGCGATGCATGAAAATGAAATTTTGACGATGGAAGAGAGACCAAATCGATGACAAGTTGGATAAACTATAAATTAATAAATTAAACCATTGTTTCGGTTCGGTTCGGTTCGGTTCGGTTTAGATATGTGAGTTTCGTAATTGTGGGCGGAGCTAGGTGGCATCAGGCGATACTTCATTGAGGTCCATTAATTATGGGCTTTGTCGGTGAGGAAGTTTAGTTTCCATAGGCCTGCGCATGCTATGAAGTTAAATAATAAATATCATAAGCTATATTTTAAAAAGAACCCATGATCATTAACTTTCCTAATAATATCATGTGAAAGAGATTATATAATTCATGAGGAAATGAATTTGATACACTCTTTAACATCTTGTAGTTGAATCTTTAATATCTGCGAAGAATATCTATTTCTTGAACATGAAACTTTAGGAAAAGGCAGCATAATAGTAAAATATCTTTTTGGCGTACGTTTAGTTTCTGTTCACAATTTTTATGAAGGATAGACTAAGAAGTAGTATGATGAATCAATTTTTTAACGTATATAACAAATCATACGGAACTTATATTTTAGGAATCTGTCTCTTTGACATGATTCATGCCACACAAAATAATCACCAGAAAGCCTTAGTTTATATAATTACTAGATTTTAACCCGCACGTCCGTGCGTATATTTTTTTATTTTATAAATGTATTTAATATTATTACAAATATTTCAATTATATAATTTTTAATTTAGTACTATATATTGTGTAACTCTATATTTTTTATTTCTTCTTCAACATTATTAATATATAGTGATTTGTTTAAAACATTTTAATTTATTATTAATTTTTATTACTTACTAATATATTTTTGAGTTAGATACAATCAAATAACCATATGAAATAATTAAATAAAGAATCTCTTTCAAAATATGTTTTTTTCTTTAATTTATACTTTTTGTATATAATATATTTTAAATTTTATTTATTTATATTATTTAAAAGAAATCTATTTAGTTTGTATAAGAAAATATACTTTAACATATATCATTTTAGTATTTTACGAAATTTATAAGTAAAAACACTATTTTGTTTAAATAATATATACCTATTTTTAGTAAATTTTATACATAGTAGTATCTATCATATTATTTTATTAAAATTTATTGATATATGATATTTTTTGGATATTATGATATTAAGCTTTATTTTAAAAAATTAAGACTTCATTGCTTTAATTTTTACAACATATTCAAATATTTTTTTCATGATGCATTTCAAAACTTTATTCTTTATTATCCACGATTTTATCTTTTTTAGAATTTGCAATGTTATTAATTTGATTGTAAATATTTATTTTTAAAATTTTATATTTGTCAAAAAAACTTTAGAAAATTACACACTATATTTGAGTTTGGAACATCAAATTAATTTTGATTTTTTTTTGTTACTACATCTAATATATTATTTTATACATAAGATATTTGAATTTTGTTACTATTTAAAAGAAAATTCTCAACATATTTTTTATAATTAAAAAATAAAATTAAAATTTAATTTGTCATTAATATTTTAAGTGAGTTGCTAAAATACCATAATTTTCTATTGACATTTTAAAAAAAAATATATGAATTAAAATTTATTATATATTATTATATTTTTGTATACAAACATTTTAAACAATATATTGTTGAGAGTTTCAATATAAATAAAAAAATTGTAGATATATAAGTTTAACATATGTTAATACATTTATTTTGTATAAAGCTATTATAAAGTTTATGAATTTTAGGTTATTTTAATGATGAATGATGATTTATTTAAATGAAAAATTTTACAATTTAAAATTTGTTAATTTACCTATTTAATATAATTTTATTATATTTAATTCATGTAACACTTCTATTTTTATATAATCCATAATATATTTATAGAATTTATAAAAAATAGTAGAATTTTTATTTTCTTATTTATAATAAAATTTTAGTTAACATTGATTTATAATAATATTATATAACTAATTACGAAATTTATTAATGTATTATTTTATAAAATATTTAAATTCTTAAGTAAGTTTTGTTAGATTCTTTTCTCAACAGATTTTGTTATAATTAAAAACTAAAATTCAAATATTTAATTGGTTTATTATTAATGTAAATAATTAAGTATGTCATATTAACTAATTTTTGAAATGGTCTAATTAATATTTGTTAATAGTAGATAAATTTTAAAATTTGTTAATTTACATATTTAATATAATTTTACCATATTTAACTAATGTAACACTGCTATTTTTATATAATAGAGAATATATTTATAGAATTTATAAAAAATAGTGTAGAATTTTGTTTTCCTGTTTTATAATAAAAACTTAGTTAATTTGATTTATAATAATATTATATTACTAATCACGAAATTTATTAATGTATAATTTTATAAAAATATTTAAATATTTAAGTAAAATTTTGTTAGATTATTTCTCAACAGATTTTGTTATAATTAAAAAAAAAATTCTAGTTGGTTTATTATTAATGTACCAAATTTATATACCCAAAATATTCGGTGGGTGTTGCACACGTTTTAGAAGGATTGAAATTTTGTTATCAAATTATAAATATGGTATAATGAGTTGAGGAATATTCTGGAAAAATATTTGGTTCCTAAATTGATTATCAAAATCGTGATTGTTTAAAAAATCTATTATATCTAATATATTTAAATTCAAAATCTTATAGGTTCAAAAATAGACTATTTTATTTGACTACTGGAAATTAAACTCTCAAAACTTTTATCTTTTACTAAAATAAATGAATTAATACTATATTTATAGATAGTTTTATATGACATACATTATATATTTTGAGATTGTTATTTTTACTACAAAGAAATAACAATCCATTGAAATTAATTAATTTAAATATATTATTTTAAATGATATTGGAAGAATCTGTAGATAAGAAAGAAATGGGATGACTAAATGTGTAAATAGAAGAAAATATTTAATCTGCTATCCGTGTTTCCAAACATGCTTCTTTAGTCTACTATCTATGTTTCCAAATATTCCAATTTTGTACTTGATTTTTAATAATATAGATGTTAGTTAATAGATAAGTCACAACATTTTTTAATAAGTCCAAAAAAAAAACATTCCAAGATAATTTTTAAATATAATTCTGTTTTAATATAATAGATAATGCAGTTCAAGTCAATATGACTTGATTACCGACTTGTTTAGTCGAAATCTTGTTAATTACCGACTTGATTAGTCGAAATCTTCTAGAAGCATTGTTAGTTTTGACGTCGGACATGTCTCCACATGTTTGTTCTTATCTAATTTTCATAAGAGAGTATTTTTCTAATAAGATGTGCCCACATACCTGCCAAAAGGAAAAGTCCAAACCCATCAATGTTTCTTTGCCACGCTTCCCATATTTTGTGTCCGCCCCACGTTTCCTAGTTTTAAAATATCTTCTATAGTTCTTAATATATAAATAACTAATAGATGATGATTATAAATATAAAACCGGTTGGTACAAGTTTCGTATAAGAAATCAGAGGGGTTTTGAAGTTGAGTGCTAATTGTTATGGTCCAAAAAGTTTTGTCACATCTTATCTCATCATTTAACAATTCGTTGTAACGTTTTTTTTTTGAACTATAACGTTTATAAGTCTAAGGAAACTTCTAAGAATATAACATCGACAATCTAGTCTTCACTAGTTCCTAAATACTTTATTCTATCTTAATATATAGTTCAATAAGAGAAAAATAAACATTATGGTCGATAAATCTATTTTTCTACGACTTGAAGACAAATACACAACATTGACTAACCCGTACATTCAAGCTTTGACATTCGTATATTTTTGACATTTATATTTGAACAAAGAAAAACGCGAAAAGTATATGAAGGTGGCGTTACTACTCCACGTCGTATGAGTTATCCAATATTAGGTACTTTTAGTCCATATGTATTTTACTTTTTAATACGAGATGAATTTCAAAATGTATTCACGATAGTGTAATATATTTATTCATTTTTAATCTGTAATTCATATACTACAATCTACAGGTTGAAAAATTACAGTAACACTATTAGTGAAATATGAGAACTACATAATGTTAATGATTGGGTTAACGATCAATGGGACCTTGTGATTGCTATCTTTTTAATACTATTCAACACTCTTTCCGCAATTATTTATTCTTTAACATATCTTTTTAATACTATTAATATAAAAAATCACCATTTAAAAACCCTTAAAACCACATCATACTCCAAAACCTAAACCCATCATTACAAACACACCAAACAAACAAAAAAAAAAACATTTTCCAAAACAGACCATGAGAAAGGGAGGACAAAGCCAGAACAAGTTCTTGAGAATCATCTCAACACCTTTAAGAGCTTTAGGCAAAGCTCGCGATCTCTACGTGAGAAGCATCACCGGTTGTGCCTCGCGCACTCAGTATCCCTCCTCCTCATCCTTCTCAGTCTCCACTGCCTTTCCAAGAAGCAGGAGCTCTTCCTCCACCGCCTTCTCCTCCTCAGCATCTACAAGGAGAACCACTGACTTTGGGATTGATGATGATTATAGTGAGCTAGTGAGAGCTGCCTCGGTAAGGAGTTTGGGACACAAGAATGAGATAGACATGTTGATACAAGAGAAGGTGAAACAAGAGAAGATGCAACAAGAGATGCAGAAGAAGATGAAGCAAGGAGGGTTGCCGAAGAGCTCGAGCGTGGGGATGGCGAGGATAGATGAAGAGGAAGAAGGAGAGGAAGGTTCTGTGAATCCCAAGACGAAGACTAAGAAAGTCTCTGAGCTTTTGTATCCTCGTAGCAAATCTTACGCTGTTACTGGTAGCCCTAAGTTTTAGTTTTTTGTTTATTTTTATTTTTATTTTTATTTTAGTAATTTGTGGATCGATTTTTGATATATTTTGAGCTTTGATTTTCTGCAACAAAGAAATAAAGATATTAGAAGTTGATAAACTATTCAAACCAGTTTGGTTGATATTTGAAGTTCAATACGTAAATACAATCTTTGTGTGTTGCAATGATTTTGCATTTTTTTTGTTAAGTTTTGAAGATAGTTTTTAATTTGTATTTCATACTTCTTTTGAGGGAAATAAAACTTGCATTATGTCATTCGAATTTGCATTAATTCAAAAGGGGCATTTTAAAAGATCAATATTTTGGTGAATAAATGTATGGAAACATACAAGTCTCATACCTTAGAACCTCATGAATATATATTTTTTTATTTCTTTCTGGTATTTTGAGCGAATTTAAACCACTTTGTTTTGCTATGTCTATCTCAATATTCAGATTTTCATGTGACTGATAAAGTTTCTTCTTTAATTATTTCCAGTATGATGACTATTAAAGCTAGGAAAACGATGTGTTTGCCACTAATTCAAGGAATCAAATTTTGTAAACATTTCCTTTCGTGTTTTGATTATTATATTAATCTTGTTTTGTCCCCAGTCACCACCACACTGACAACTAAATTTACTTTGCTTTTGTTTAATCAAATATTGTATTACTATATGCCATCGTAGAGGGCTGCTTACTGTTATAAAGTTAATTAAATTTATGTTTTTGGCCGAAGACTGATATATACTAAGTACTGATCAAAATATCTTACGTCCCTTTCCGTTTTTCCTTAAAAATAAGCAAGAGAGAGACCATCACCTTTTTCTGTGACATGATCTTGGAACTCTACCTTATTGTGAACCAATCAATATATATTGCTCCCAAGTACTCGAGAGATTCAGTTGTAAATGTTGAAATGCTAATAGTAATCCGAAGTATAGCAGACCATGACACAAAAAGCAGTAGTAAACTTATGTTGATTTGATGTAAGAGTACAGTGAAGCCTGGTTACAACAAAAACAAGATATAGACTAGAGTTTAATTTGGATTGCATTAGAAACTTTTAAGATTCGCTTTCTCTGTGTGTAGGTGTATCTATCGAGAGCAAAAACTCTGTATATGACAAAAAGCCATGTCCTGTTTTCTCATCCTACTTGTCACGCCGGTCCTTGGGAAGTAAATCCGTCTTCCTCAGTCTGAACCTGAACCTCAAGCCTACATTTACAAACACACAAGAACACATCAGATTCAAAGCCTATGTATTAGCTTTTAGTTCAGTTGAAACGATAGGTGGTCTTAAAAACAGCTGAAATATTACCGGTGTTTCTAGAGAGGAACTTCAGAACCTCATCGATGATGATAACCTGCAGTATTTACAGAAAGATTCAGATTAACTGTTCATTTCATAGAATTAATTTTACTTCATAATTCTCATCTCATATCTGAATGATCAGCCTACTGTCATGCTATTCCTTGACGAATTTGCATCCCATATATCAGTCATAAGGTGGTTTATAGCAATGTAAGGTTCCACTGTGAGGGTTTAGTAGACTATCAAGAAGAGAATACTTACTGGAAACGAAAGATATAGAACAGCGGTCCATTCGGCCCAGGACAATGGCGTAACCTATATAGCAGTAAACATGAGAGGATTGAAAACAAGAAACGGGTATGACATACAAGGTTTGTGGAAGAGACGAGACTTACAGAAAATAAGACTGCCAATGGATGAACATATAGTATCAGCATGTGCAGAAGCATCGTCAGGATGATTGAACCAACAAGCCATAAATTACTCCTTGGGGTTATGACCCTGCAATCACACACACTCTTTACTAAGGTAGCGAATCAGCTGTTAACAAGGAAAGAATGAAAGAAATGTAGACTTACAGAAGGGACTGATTTTCACTGAGGTTATTTAGAGCATTAAACATCTCTACAACAACAAGTACTGTCATAGCCACGGTCGATGGATGCCGATCCTCAAATATGCTGCAGGGATAACTTGTCTCCCTGAGTGCGCACGTTTCAAAATTCATCTGAAATGAGATTGTTCCACATTCAAATGAAGATATTAAAAAACAGGTTCCATTTGCAATAAGAACGTTGGATATGAATCAGTTGGTAGAAACTTGGGTAATAACTTATAAAATGCTGAGGTTTACACATATGAATGGTGACAAATGAACAAACAATAACAGATTTAGGGATGAAATAATCAGTAAGACGTAGCTGGAGACAGAACCTAACCAGTTCACTGTAAGTAAGTTTTGGACCGCCTTCAGAGTAAACAAACCACCATATAAAGCCAGCAACAGTTGCCAGGCCAACATAAACTGCAAAAGGATAACAAGTCAAGCAGATAATCCTTTTGTTGGATAGATGTTTGAAGGCACAAAGTGATTAAGATAAGTTACAGAACCATCATTTTTATTTTACCTCCGATAACCAGATAGCGAAAGAATAACCACCCAGTGACCACTGCTTCACCAACCTGGAATTTAACAACAATCATAACCAAAATTAAGATACATGGTCTGAGTAGTTTGAAAGCACTTGGCGCAGTACAGGAAATCGTTGACTGAAAAGTCCTAAGTCCGTTCTTCAAGTTAAATGTCATCAATGAAACCCATAGAGTTTGGAAGGGCCACAATCATGCGACACCAACTGATTTCAAATTACTCTTCAAGGTGTTACAGTACATTTACAGCTCCTACCTTCCGGGGTTTTGCCTTCATAACATCGGAATCTTGTTTATTGAAGCCAATTGCAGTGGCAGGCAATCCATCCGTTACCAAATTGACCCACAAAAGTTGAACCTACAAAGTTTTACCATCGATTTAGACAAGCTTTATAAAAGTAATTTTTGCAGATAAGACTATTGGTGCGATTGGACTGTAATCTCCATTGTGAGGACAAAGTTTACTTCCAGGCTAAAACAAACTCACAGGCGCCAAGGTATCAGGGATTCCCAGTACAGCTGCTACAAAGATACACACTACTTCTCCGATATTTGAAGAGATCATGTATCTAATGAATTGCTTAGTGTTATTATATATAGCTCTTCCTTCCGCAACAGCCTGTCAAGAAGAGAAAATGTTAGGAGCTGCACTAACGAAGATACTGCAGTTTGATTTATAGCCTTGAGAATTACGCTGAACCAGTTATGCGAAGTGTATATGGAAGAAAACAAACATACCGCAACTATCGAAGCAAAATTATCATCAGCCAAAACCATATCTGAAGCACTCTGGAATGCAGAAACAGTTAGAAAAAATAGGTTAAACGCAGAAGAGCGTAGAGATATGAACTCTTGGCAAGCCATTAAAGGAATGAAGAGTCCAGTATTAGTAGTTTTACTATTCTGCGAACTCAGAGGAAAATTTATGGCGGTCACATTGTATGGCACCAGTATTATAGTACTATGGCAACAGCAAAACCCGGAAAATTTTCAACTATATATTTCCTTTTAATTGCAACTTAAGGATAAAAAATAACGACAGTGAAAGAATCTCGTAGTTGGAAGCCAAAATTCCCATGTCAAAGGATTACCGTGCCTGGACGAGAGGAATAGATCAAGATAAAAGCACATGGACAAGATGTAATCGATATGATTTTAAAGATGATAACAAGTTTTCGAGTACAAAATATATCATCACACAAGATGCATATCTAAACGAACACAAGGTAAATACCTTTGCTACAGCTGTTCCAGAACCCATGGCAATCCCAATGTCAGCTTTCTTCAATGCAGGAGCATCATTGACGCCATCACCAGTCATTGCCACCTAGGAGAACAAGATTCATGTGTTCGACGGTTAGAAGCAAGAACTTTTTCTCTGATAAGTAAAAAATGTTAACAAACATAAGAAATAACTGAAAGTTTATACAAAGTGAAAAGGGGGAGTTACCACTTCATTTTGGTTCTGTAGGGCTTCAACAAGCATCCTTTTATGGGAAGGTTCAACCCTACACGCAGAAAACTACGGTTTCTAATAACTATTATAAACTTTAGAGAAGAAAAAGAAATACGCGTGATGATTAAAATTTTGGTTCCTTGCTCCTAAAAACACTATCAAAAAAGGAGCAGGTGAAGAAATACCTGGAAAAAAGTGTCATCCGTCGCAATGCTAGATTTTGTTGCACCGCTGGAAGCCGTTCAAATTCAGAAGCCGTGTACGAAAGACCAGAAAAGTCGCCCAGATTGTCGAATGCTCCTATCTTTCTACATATTGACTCTGCTGTGGACTGAAAATGCTAATCAGAATAAGCGCTCAAAAAGATAGATTAAAGTTTTGCATGTGCTCAAGTTTCTAGTACCTTGTTATCCCCGGTAACAACTATAACACGAATCCCAGCAGTCATACATGCAAGCATAGCATCTCTCACTTCTTTTCGTGGTGGATCAAGCATACCCACCTTCAAAGAAGCACAAGATAAGCAAGTCTTCATCAGTATAAGAAAACTGATGAATACTCAGTAAACTCATTTGAATCTATCATATTTGAAAGAAAGGCGTACCAACCCAATAAACGTCAGGCCGTTCTCATTATCATAGGAAATAGTTTGTTGACCATGCGTCACGGTTTTAAATGCTAACGCTAAGCATCTCAATGTTTCATCTCCAAAACTGTTGCAAAGATACATGGTCAGAAAATGGAACAAAACCTTCATTCCTATCCTTAAAAGCAAATTTGCCATAAGAAGTGACAATACAAGCATCAAATGGTATTATCATTAAGTAATAACAAAAATAAATCAAGTTCCATTAACCGAATTGATGTCTAACCTGTGGAACCTCGACTCAAGCTCTGCACGAGCAGCAGCAGATAGTGGAACAACAGAACCATCACTGTTGCAGAGAAGTTTGGTACACCTAGCAATTATACTTTCTGGAGCCCCCTTTGAAAACATTACATCCATTTGCTTATGGCTACACAGGACGCTCATCATTTTGCGGTCACGTGTAAACTCCAAAACATAAACCTGAAAATTTATGAAAAGACAACCATCAGTTACTTAAATTACTACTAATAGTTTGAAATATAATGGTCCGAAGTCATTATCAACTTATATGTGTGTAACTAAAAGAGTAATGAAGCATATGTGTAAAAAAAGAAGGGCGGATCTTCATCCACTAAGTTAAATGCATGTAAAACAACGGTCAACACAACAAACAGGTTGGTTTTACTAGAGTGGCACCTTTTTAAATTGGTTTTCCCAATAATGGTTGCAGTATGCTGCACGTTCATGCTTGCTCAACATGTTTAGAGCAGACGGCATGGAATCAAAGCCAGGGAGGCCGACCTGAAAATTACGCAACAGAAGTAAGTTGAACAGTCCTTCAGATTCTAGACTTGGTAAGTTCAACCTCTGCGCAGGGTATACAGTAAAATGACAAGAAATGGATGGTAACGATCAAGTCTAAGATTCAAGAGATTGGATAGAACAGTCTATTATGTTCCATGATCCTTCTTGTGGATACTGAAGAAAGAATTTACAAAATCACAAACCTTTTCGGCAAGAACTCGAAGAGCAACTTCAGTTGACTCTCCAATTTTTTCATAAGAATCCTTGTCTGGATTATATTGCAAAATGGAGTCATTGCAGAGTGATGAACACATTGCTAAATGGTGAAGGCATGGTGATTGAGCAGGGAAGTCAAGCTGCAAAAGAAGAAATTATCTTGTCTTAAGAATGCTGTGTGCGGTTACGAGGCATCTCCATGTAGTTTGTAGTTTGCTATAGAGTTTCTCGTCTTTTGTCTTCCACAATAATAAATCATTCATAATCGTGAGAAAATAATTAAGATGATAAGGAAAAGAAAATTCTATGAAATTTAAAAATCAAATGAGGACATAACATACCAGAAAAAGAAACCATGATTCTTCTACAAATAGGATACAAAAAGGAAAGGAAGAAAAAAAACGGATGTTAACTAGTTTTCCCTCTCTTCCGTTGAAATCATTTTTTAGGATCTATTGTCATCAAATACAGATCACATCATCAGTAAAGCATTCAATCAGTTCAAGCTGTCCTTGTGTTATTGATATTAGTTTGGGAGGTAAGGCAGCTATCAGTCATCCTCACAAGTACCATGTACGAAATAGTTGGCCACTTACATAGTCCAGAGGAAAAGTAATAGTTACCTGCTGGCCATTGCTGTCAAAGACAGTACCTTCCGGTGCATAAGTTGTCCCACCAACACTGAACTCGTTAATCATAGGACCATGGTCTGTAGATTGGACTACGCATATCTGACATACAAGCAAAAGAGTAAAAAACTATTCAAATATTCTATTTGAGACACCACAATGACAAAATTTATATGCAAGAATGTAATTGGTTGCAATTAGTCATTCATAAAATCAGAAGATCTACATGCAAAATTGCAAATATATACGGGCATCTGTGTTTTACACATGAATTACATTGCCTAGATTTGCCAACCAACAATGTTTCTAAAAACAATTCAAATAGATAACTGCAAGTAGTGTTACAGAAAAAACTGCAAGTAGCGGAGATACTAATAATAAGAGTTAACAGGCTCGAGCACTGAGGATTAATATGTTAACCTTAGACACGGACATCATATTGGTTGTCAATGTTCCAGTCTTGTCACTGCAAATTACAGTAGTGCAGCCAAGCGTCTCGACAGATGGCAGTGACCGAACAATGGCATTCAAACGAGCCATTTTCTTTGTTCCAAGAGCTAAACACCTAAATACCAAAAGCATCATAACTACTTTAAGTCTCATTATCATAACCACTACGAATGTGGAAGATGACTAGTTGCAAAGAATTTTGGACTCAGCCAGTACTAAAGCGAACTGAAACTTGAAACAAAATAGGCATTTGATGATCGTAAGAGCCATCTGCTTCTCTAGGAAACTCCACGTCTCCAAGATACACTAAAGTTCCGCAGAAATCATCCTAAGTTTCCAACTACCATTAGCCCTTTCCTAATATTGCTATTAGCTAGCAAAGGAATTAGTGAGCACTTACGTTGTAACAACAGCAGGAAGTCCTTCAGGAATAGCTGCAACAGCAAGAGCAACTGCAATCTGGGAAAATAAAAGCAAAGCAACAATCCTGTTACCAAAATAAACAGTATATGGCATATTTTAAGTTGGCAAAAAGGATCTGATTACAAGCTTCAGGGTTGAAGGACAGAGAGGGGGACACATGGAGCAGAACTTTGGTATGTCACAAACTCGTTACTGACTGAAGGTAAGAAAAGCAGCAATGACTTGTGACAGCCTTAAACTTGATAGTCAAAAATGTATAATAGCGGCTCATTGCAGAACGATTATTTCTTATTGGTGTGACTTCGCTACTTAAATCTGGAAAGTCTATCTATTGTGTTGATAATTCTCAGGTCGTTTCTTTGAATCTGCCTGCGTTCACTTCTAGGGATATCAGCGAAAAAACGGAGAAGCAACATCTAACTTTTGTTATCACAGCAAGAGTGGAACACACACAACTAATTATGTACTCCCAAACTACGAATTCAAAACTGTCATAAGAGAACAACAAATTTCTTTACCTTAAAATAGTGAATTGCGCCTTTAAAGAAGCCACCATGAGAAGGGTCGCTGAAGTGACCAATGTTGACAACCCACACAAGTACACAAATCCCCGCAATCACCTATACAAACAGAATAGATTACACTGAGAATTTCAAGTTATGTTGAGAAACATAGAATAACCAATGAAATTAACTAAATATCTCTGCGATAGATCTCTGTCACACCAGTCATTTGACCGATCATTTTTTATTCTTGTGTGAATTAATTCACACTTGCTGACATTGACAACTGGGAGAATTTGACATCCAAGGGAAAGGGTCATACAGTCTTGTAACTAAAGTACCTCTTCAAAACGTAAGAAATTTAAACTTTCAAAAAGGAAAAAGGTTCTCACCTTAGCCAAAAAGCTGCCAAACTCGTCCAGCTTCTTTTTCAATGGAGTTGCCTCCTGTGACAGTAGCATTTACAAGTAAAGAGAGAAAAGCCTAGTAGTTATAACGCACTTCAAAACAGATGGAAAAGAACAACAGACAGAACGCTGAAAGTATACTATACAGCAACCATGTTAAAAGCGCAAAGAGTCAAACAATGAAAGAAATTGGAGTCAATTAAAGGCATAACGAAACCTTCTTTTATGAGAGAGTTCTGACTGGTAAGAAAGCATATCAAACTATGCATGGTGCATATCAGATAGAATGAAAGAACATTGATAGCTTACATCATCTGTGTGCAACATAGAATCGTGTATGCTACCCATCGCGGTGTTTGAACCAACTCCAACGACAACAGCCCTGCCCCTACCCGCGACCACATCAGTTCCCTGGCAATCATTATACATTCTACGAAATTAGACACAGAAAGGAGATATAAAAAGGTAACTGGAACCAGAAATAGGTAACTACAACAGGTTTTAGAGCCTAAATTCTAATAGTGAGAAACAAATAAGAATATCACAGCTCGTTAAGGTGAACGCATGAAATAGCACTAGATCTCTAGATACATGAAATGACAAGACAGTTAGCTAATGCAGGTATGAGTATTAACTCCTACCGAAAATAATATATTTTTCTTGTCTTGGTAGACAGCATTTGTTGTTAAAGTACAGTCAACATCTTTCTCCACAGAGCAGCTTTCACCTGCAATTTAAGGGGAAAACAATTGGTAGTGAGAGAATGAATATAGCGCACTGAAACTAATCAACATGAAAGGAACCACCACCGTTGTTGAAACTGTAATGTTAAAAGAAAATGCACGTTCACTAACTGGTGGAGAAAGGGGTTGGCATAAAGTTGTAGTAATCAACAACTGTCATCTATACTTCTTGTGCCTAGTAAAATAAGAAGTTATGAGTAACATGATGACATACCAGTTAGAATTGCTTGATCAACTCGTAACTCATTGCTAGACATCTCAATCAACCGAAGGTCAGCAGGAATCTTACAGCCCACTGTTTCGCATGCAAGCGTCACGAAAAGCAGCCATTAAGAATTTAGCACAAGTCTGAGCCATTGCCACAAAACTGCGTTTTGGTGAGAGAGCACACATACCAGACACTTCAACAATGTCGCCTGGCACCAGCTCTGCTGCTGGTAGTATAGAAAAGCATCCTGCCATTGTATACATGTTAACATGGAATGCCGTCAACTTAATAAAACTTGCAGATAACCAAAAACTGGAACAACGCCCCGAGCACAAAAGGAAAGAAACAGAAACACTTTTAAATACCTAAATCTTAATGTCATTTTAGACAACCTAGAGAATTGCGAGCATAACAAAATGAGCTAGAGCTTGGTAGAAGAAGAATTGCCATACAAGATGCAAAGTTTCTCTAGAGGAGATAACAGCAGCATAACACGACAGGCTTATAACTTATAAGCAGCTTAAAAATAGTTTACTGTAAGAATCAAAACACCTAAAAGACAAACACTCAGCGTACATTTTGCAGCGAGACTAATCAAAGGACATATGTATAACTTGTAAGTACCATTTCGCAATACTGTAGCAATGTTTGCTTGGTAGGCACGTAGCTCCTACAACAGGACAAAAAGAGAACATAGGAGATGGATAAGTAAATGTACCAATTTACAGCCAAAATAATATCTACGCTTAACATAATCTTTAAGCCCAATTAAGTCTGTCGTGCCCCTGACAACACACCTTGTGGAAAGACCGAAAGAGAAAAAAATGACTGATCTTGGAGTGTCCAGTATATTTAAAATAATTTATTTTAATGGAAATCCGATGTGTATCTGCAAGTATGTCATCACTTAAACCCTAGAAAAAAACTACCTCAAGAGCCTTCTCAGCATTAGTCTCCGTAATTACCCCCACCGCTGCATTGGCAGCCAATATCAGCAGAATCACCTGTGATGGAATAGTAAATTCAAACAAGAATTGGTTCCGAATACAAAACTTAGTTTATGGAAATCTTGGTGAAGGTGCAATCATATACTAAATTAGATGGGGTCATATAACAGAATTGAATCTTATTAATGCGGAATCTCTCAGCTAGTGAAGAAATTTAGTCGGCTTATATATATCTTACTTTGACCGTCACAAACGAAAAGGCAGTCTATAGAAAAACCTAAATAACTATTTTTCACAAAGACCACAGAGATAAAACAAAACAAGGCTTCAACTTTAAATTCCACTTTAAAAAAACACTAGCCGATCCAGTTGACCAAAAAAAGGGTGTTAACTATCAACCATTACATGAAACCCATTGTAAAAGAGATGTTGCGACTTACAAAAGGCTCCAGAAATGCTGTTAAACCAGTCTCTCCATTCGCCAAAGCCAAAACGAAAGAGACAATTGCAGCCACAATCAATATCTTAACAAGTAAATCATCGAACTGTTTGAGAACCAGTTTCCAGAATGGAGTTCCTGCGTTTTAATTAAACGAAGATAAGAAAATTGACAGATGTCAGGGAGTACAAAATCCCCCTCCTAGGTAACATCATTTAAAAAGGCAAGGTCCATGTGGTAAGAAAAACCATAAGGAATTCTAACACGATCAACTAAGAGGTCTCAAAAGAAGTCAAAGAAGTATCAATTTTTTAGCATATGGAAGCAAAATTGAAACCACATGTGATAACTGGTCAAATCATCAAAGCGCTAAAAACGATCTAGAACCATGATGGTCCTCTCGAAGTCAAAAGAAAACTATTACGTTAACATATTTTCCAGGGAACCTCTAAGCAAAAGAGGATGAATTTCAAAGACCGATATTGAAAAACTTACTTTTCTCTTCGGGCAGTACTACAGGTTGTGTGGAAAAACATGCAAAACCATTAAACGAAGAGATTAGAACTAGACAAGATTAAAATGA
The DNA here is from genome assembly GCA_905132765.1 of Moricandia arvensis. NCBI lineage: Eukaryota > Viridiplantae > Streptophyta > Magnoliopsida > Brassicales > Brassicaceae > Moricandia > Moricandia arvensis. The sequence goes on along the minus strand of CAJHQP010000179.1, from coordinate 10,332 downwards.
AACCAACACTATGTTCAATTACTATCCAATTTCAGAAGATACAAAATTCATAAATTTTGAAGCTTATAAAATGCAAGGTAAGTGGAAGTAATACAATACCATTCCGGCCGAAAAGTCTAGAATGATGATCAACCTACAAACAAGGAAACCAAGGATCAATTTTGGGACATCCAAAACTTCAGCATCAGCTTCAAAGTGACTGTAACAAGTAAAGGTTTCAACTTCAAAACAATGGAGATCTCAATTGGGTTAAGAAACTCATACCTGAGAATCAGAAAGGCCCTTCGTTGGGTCTACCCCAAAGAAATCAAGTACCTGCATCATAAAACAACACAAACCCCATCATACACTTAACACAGTGAAACATCATCACCAGATCGCTGTCACTGCGATGGCAACCATATTCAGTCAAACGAAAAGATTGAGAAGTGAAAAATGCAAAGCACCTCCGAGACAGATCTGGCGTAAGCGTCTTCCATGCTGGGGAAAACTTAAGGAGGATTTTGATATTGGAGGAGAGAAAATTTCTAAGACGTCGATGGGTTGCTGAGGAAATTGAGCTGAAATCTAAAAGACTAGAGGAAGAAGATGAGAACTTTGTAACGCCATCTGCTTCAATGAGCTTCCTTACCTTCTGCTTCTCCGTCTCTGATCGCTGCCTGAGAGTGAAAGTCAAGTGTCCAGAGACACTTTGCATGAACTAGCGGGTTTGGCTTCCTCTCACGTGAGGCTCGTTTACTGTCACGTGAGGCCCATTTAAGCCTTGAGTGAATGTTGTGACTTGTGAGGTTTTCTTTCTCAACCGGGCTTACCTGAGTGTTGATTTGACCCATCACACATGAGGCCCATTTACGCTCATCAAAATAAATAAACAAAATGTAAGTGATTTTGTTTTCCTTCCGCAATAACGTAAGGTAGGCCCAATTGGTTTTCTCAGCGCAGGCCCAACTATGATTCATACATTAGCAAGTATTGTGATCACAACACCTTCTTCTTCTTTGTGCGTCAAAAATGAATACAACGCACATTGTGGATGTCTATATGTCAACTCTATGTCATTAAGAGTCGTACCATCTCGAGATTTTGGTTCACATGTATACACTCTTAGTTTGATCTCTTAATGCAAAGTAGGTACAACGAATTGTTATATTTAGATTAAGAAACAAACAAAGATATGTTTATGATCTGCGATCATAACAAAGATCCTAGGAATCTTTGAGCATCGTTGCAAGTAAAAGAGCATGAACCACCCCTTACGTCGTTGTGGGCCATTGTAGTTTTTTAGTTAAAAGATGGATCCATATAAGTAATCCTCTCGCGTGGTCGGAGGATCTTCTCGCTTTAGTTGCCATTCACGCTAATCAAAGTTTAAGATAGTCTCATTGAAACCAAAATCTGCTAAAGAGCCAATCTGTTTCTAGTGACTGCAAAAAAATTAAAAAGTCCCTAGAAAACAAGCAAATTAGTCCTAGTCTAATGAAGAACTTGGAACTAATATTTAACAAGAACAAACGACAACATTAGTTCCCACACTTAACACTTCTCGATCTCCCGGTGGACCAGATAATCAAGAGTAAAACTCAAACAGGTTGCTTGAAGTTCCAGTGGAACACTCACCCAAAAGTGGCTCCCTTGGGCATCGACGGAGGCGGCATGCTAACGGCTCCGGAGCTCCTTAGGAGGAGGACGTCAAGCAGACCAACAAGAGCTAGCTCGACTGAAGACAAACCAAAAGTTCCCGACATGACCCCGATGAAGATGAAGAACAAACTCAGGTCAAGCGCAGTAGGTAAATAGCTCCCCAAACCGGCCACGCGACACAAACATACGGCAGTGACATCAAGGGAACTCGAGGTGACTTCGTCGGAGTTAAGAGAAAGGGATTGAAGCACAGGAGGAGACACAAGTCACCTCAAAAAACATGCACAACAATAGGGCGTCGACGAATCTGTTCTCAGCAGAAGACACGGCGCACCGGGTCGTCCTCAAAACCCTAGTCTCCAATGTCAAGAAGCGAGGAGATGAGCCACCAAAGCACCACCGTTGAAACCATGGCAGTCGTCGATTGAACTATAGCAGAGGTCCTCCGAGCGATGGGCCAACACCGCTTTTTCTCCAGACGGAGAGGAGAAGCTCACAGAAACCTTGAACCAAGCCGAACCAAATCACACGGATACAAGACAGAGCCGGCAGAGAAAGGAAGAGGCAGCGACGCAGGTCAATCCTCGCCGGCGGAGGCAAGATCAGATCTGACCCAGATCTGCTCCGATGGATTGGTAGAAGCTGAATCGAAGGCTCCTTAGGCTCACCAACAGATCCACTCCTCGTAGGTGCTCCAGAGAGATGACATACACATGTGTTTCTGTTTAGATTCGATACAACGAAAATCCAGAGAACCCAACAAGAAGGAGAGGATAGAGAAGGAGAGGCTAAAGGGAAAGGCCAAGTGGAACATCGGAACAACACCAGGGTGACCGGAGGTAGAGAACCCCCAGTCACCGGAAGAGGGGAGAACACTGACGGCGGCGCTAGGGTTTGAGTGGTGGTGATGAGAGACTCTGAGAGAAAAAAGTTTCTCAAAACGGATTTTATTTAATAAGGAACTCATACCAACTCCATTAAGGTTTCTTAATCATTCCTTTACTCACTTTCTACGTGTGTCATTGTTCTTTTACAGCACATGAAACCCATATTATATAGTACTATACACATCTAAGATGTGATGCTTCATGCTTGCTGGAACACTGATTCCGTTTAGATGTTATGTCATACCAAATATCGATGGTAAAAATTGTTAACCATATTCCTTTACTGAGTTTATTTTGTTATGGTGAAAATTGTTTAAAAGTTTTGTAAGATTATAAACCTTTTTTTTTTTTGAAAAAGCTTTATTTTAACCATATTCGTTAACTGAGTTTATTCTGTATATCTTTATGTAACATTTCATATTTAATTTTTTTAAAAATTACATATAATTAATATGTGCATATTTCGTGAAACAGTAAACTAGTGTGGTCCCAAATAATTATTGGAGTAATGTAGAATGAGTTGTGTGCAAGTCTCACTTATCATAATTTGGTTGGATCTTAATTCTTCTACCTTGTTCGCAATGATGAGAACCATTAATTTCCAAGTTGAATAAATAAATTTATTTTCCCCAACCTAACTACTTTTGTAAATACATTCATATTTGGTTGATCTATTTACGAAAAGTCTGATTTATTATGTAGTTGTAAACTACAAGTCATTAACCATTTTTTTTTTTAAAAACTACAGGTCATTAAAAATACTTTATAATAGTCTAAATGTTAAGAGAATTTAGAAAAAAAATACACTCAGCTTATTAACACGAGTTGTATATACTGAGTTACAGGCTTACAGCTAATTAACAACTATGATTGTGGGTTTGACCAAATAATATAAAGTTTGACCATGATTTATGGTTGTTGGGGGTTAGTTGGCGGCCCAAGCCCTACAGGAACTAGTACGAAAAACTACAGTGTCCATGTCTTAATAAACAGCTGTAGCTCGAACTTTATACATATAATTTTCAATTGATTGATTCCATTAGATTCCCTTTTATTCCTTATGTTTCCTCCAATGACAATGAGAAAATGGTTTACCACCAACAACGTATATGACTCATTTGAAAGAAGTAAGTAAGAATCAAAATAGCAACTACCTGACCAAGCTGTACTTAGCAGATGTTGTTGGTTTAGTATTGGGATGATCATGATGATCTGCTGGTTTCATGTTAGTGTGTATCGAACGTTATTAAACTAGAACTGACATCAATATTTAACAAAGAAAACAAGTAAAATGCTAGAAATTGTCAATAGTCGTCTGTAAATTCATACCTGCAATTTTTAGAAATGGATTTTTTTCTTCCCAAGTTGCAATATTGGTAATAACACCAATAACATACACAATGTGTCCCTCATGCCATATTCCACTTATTTTAGAAAATTTTAAACTACCTTTAAATCCTGAGAACAGAAGAAAGTATGTATACTATTGTGTGATCACAAAAATCTATTACAGTATGTATACCTTTAAATCCCGGACGAGTTAGTCTAGGCGGTGAACGGCCTGCACCTGTAGGTACGGCCACCTGGGTTCGATTCCCCGGGGACGCGGATATGGGCTATCTTACGTCAATTTGAATACTCAGAGTGAAGTTCCATCCGCGGGGCGCACCACCTCTTTGGGAATTAGTCCGGCCAAATTGGGATACCCCAAAATTAAAAAAAAAATGCTTTAAATTTTTTAAAAAAATATGTTGCTTGGATCCAACGGTGTAGAGATGAGATCTAAACGAAGTGGTTTTTTGATCAAAAAAAAACGAAGTGGTTTAATCACACGGCTGTTAGGAAAGCTGAGAAGAAAATTATTCCATTGGTTAGTTGGCACTCAGAACAAAAAAAAAAAATGAGTGTGTCACAGCAAAAGAGTCTTCTGTTAGAATACTATATAGTTGTCAGTAAAAATAATATTATCTTACACATAATCATATACATGTATACATGCATGTATGTGTACTAGTTATATGTTATAATATTCCAAAGCACATGTCAGAGTAGAAGCTAGAAAGCAAAGCTTGGCCATGAAGAGAAGAACCCTCTTGCTTGCACAATGAGACTTTGATATAAATACGATAAATAACATTTTTAATATCGTTTGAGAAGTAAAAATTGTTTTATACATTTAAATGTCAATTTAAACACTTCAAAGGTGTGAAAGTTAAGACATGGTGAAGAGGTAGATTAGGTTGTGTAATAATGATAAAAGAAAAGAGAAAGTAAAGTAGTTTGGCAGTAGTTGTTCTGTCTTTTTGTTTTAATAATCATATATTATGTCTCCTATGTTTAGTGTTAAGCTCTCTCCCTCTTTCTCTCTCAAATGGTAATTATCAGCTTTAATTTGGTTTCTTATTCTCTTTCTCTAGGTCTTTTACTGTCTCTAAACACAATTATCACTAATGTTTTCTTTGATTCTATAAAGGTTGGAACTTGATGCTTGCTTTGTTCTTTCTTCAAGTACCCCCAACTTTAAATTCTTCATTCTTCTTCCCATTTCAAGCATAAACAGCATTTGATACCGTTTCATATCTCTCTTCCCTTATCTACCTGTTTAGGTTTACTGTAAAATGTAAATCTCCCACCTAACAATTTGATTCTTGATTTTTACTCTTTCTAAGGGAACCACAATCTTGGAGTATCTCAAACAGGGTTTGTCTCAATCTTCCTTCCAAATCATTGCTTCTCTGATCCTACCAACTTGATCATATCCAATGGGGGGGGGTTGTGTCAGTTTCCTTCTTTTTAAATTCCAAGTTCTCTGATCTTACATTCATCTGAGTTTCTTGTCTGTGAAAGGCCAAGTCTTTTCTTTTTCTTCTCTCTCTCTCTCTCTTGAAGCTGTTATGAGATGAGACAGTGACTTTGCTCTCTCACACTCTTAAAAGCGAATCTACTTTTTTTTTTCTCTTTGTTAAGGTCTTGTGAGCTGTAACTTAGCTAAATCCATTGCTTATTACCACTTTATGCTCTGAAAGTAAGTTCTCAGCTTTCTTTGTCTGTGATAATAAGTCTTTAGTTACTTTCTTTGTTTGACTTGAGTACGAATAAGCATTTATTCTAAGAGTTCTCTTAGAAAACTGTGAGTGACTTGCTTCTTTCTACATCTTGCAGCCAAATCAAGTTTGTTTTGAGGGGTTGAATCTGAGGAAATGGGTGGAGAGAGTAATGAAGGTGAGATGGGTTTAAACCATGGAGATGATCAAAGTGGGATCTCAAGAGTTGGAATCACATCATTGCCTTTGTATTCAAAGGCAGATCCTTTCTTCTCTTCTGCAGATTGGGATCCAGTTGTCAATAGTGGTGGTGGTTTCTCTAGTTCCCATTACTCTTCAATGGCTATGGACAATCCAGGGATGAGTTGCTTCCCTCATTACCAACCTGGTTCAGGTTCTTGTTCTGGTTATCATGACATGCCTGCTAGTCTTCTTCCGTTTGGTGATTGTGGAGGTGGTGGTCACTTTCTTGGTTCAGACAAGAAAGGAGAAAGTGTTGGAAGATTGATCAGAGCTGGAGATGGTCATCAGGTTTCAGATGATGTTGTTCTTGGTGGTTCCCCATCTAGAAAAAGAAGGCAACCTGAAGCCGAATCACAATGGAACAAGGTATGATGGTTTGGTAGCAATAGGTTTATAGATGAGATTAATTAGAAAAAGACTAAAAAGTTTTTGACGTGGTTTGTGCTGAGACTAGTGATTCTTGTTAAATTAGCAGAAAGCTGTGGATGAATTACAAGAAGACCCTCAAAGTCAGAAGAAACACAAAAATGATAAGAGTAAAGAGAAGGAGAGCTCACAGAGCGAAGAAGCACCTAAAGAAAACTACATTCATATGAGGGCAAGAAGAGGTCAAGCCACTAATAGTCACAGTCTTGCAGAAAGGGTATACTATTTGATTAATGGAATTTTTCTCTTTGTTTTCCTGCCAATCACTGGTTCTGAGAAATGTTCCTGTTTCTCGTTTGTTGTTTGAAGGTTAGAAGAGAAAAGATCAGTGAAAGAATGAGACTGCTTCAAGAGCTTGTTCCTGGATGCAACAAGGTACTGGAGTTAAATATGGCTTTTAGCAGTTTGACTTCCTTTGATTTCCAAGTAAACGTTAGCTGAAAGTCTTTGTGGTTGATGATTGATTCTAGATCACTGGGAAAGCGGTTATGCTTGATGAAATCATCAACTATGTTCAGTCATTGCAACAGCAGGTTGAGGTAAGAAACTATCCCAGTAAAACAAGTTTCTTGAAACGCTCAAGTTAGTTTGCTTGAGGTTTTGGTTCTGATGCTTCTGTGTTACACTTGCTTCATTTTCTCCAGTTTTTGTCTATGAAACTCGCGACGGTGAATCCAGAACTCAACATTGATATAGACAGGATTCTTGCTAAAGATGTAAGAAGCTCAGAATCCCTCCAAAACTTCACAATGACAATAATGAATATTCTGCATGAATCAGTACTAAACCTGCATTTTATCCCTTCAGCTTCTGCAGTCAAGAGACAGAAACACTCCTACTCTCGGTCTGAATCCTTTCGCCGGTTTTCAAGGAACGATACCAAACATTCCTACCTCCACAAATCCACAATACAACTCATTACCTCAGGCAAGCAACAGCAGAAACAACATATCATGCTTTTAGCACCTCTTTAAATTCTCTTACACAGTTTGTTTTATCTCATTGTGTAGACAACACTAGAGAGTGAACTACAAAGCCTCTACCAAATGGGGTTCGTCTCAAATCCATCGACTATGTCTACTTTCTCACCTAATAATGGTAACTAATAGCTACTACACAAACTTGCTTCTCTCCATCTCTCTGTCTTTTCATTTTGCGTCTTTATTGATAGTTTCTTCTTGTCTTAGGTCCATTGAAACCAGAGCTCTAGTACTTCCATGAATGAGTTCAAGGAAAATTTGAAAAGAGAAAGAGTTTGTATAGAAGAAAGGCTTTTGGCCCTAAGTATTATATCTGTTCCTCCATGTTATTATTTTTTTCTGAAAAAACAAGAATGATTTGGATTCTCAGTTGTTTTTTCTTTCTCAACCAAGATTGCATTTATTAAATATTGAATCAGAATACACTGTTTGACATTATCCAAGTGAATATGAGAATATATTATATTTTATTTTGGTATAGATTTACATAATCTTCTTCATTGTTGTGTATACACAGCTTGATAAAACGCAGAGTAATCTCTCTTTGTGCTGAAAGGTTTGATAATTGGTTTCTCAGTTGATGCATGTAACCCATCCCTTGGTATCTTCAATGGTTCCTGTCTGAATACCAACAAGGACCGAACGCAGTTTCTGGCAGACAGATTCATCCCCAGTTTCATACCCTACTCTGAATGTTTCAGAAAGATTATTACATCAGGCCAAATCTTTGTTTAAAGGTTGGAGTAAAAACTGATGATTTAGTTTTTACCTTTTGTCCTGATATGTTATAGTGCCTACAGGAGCAACTCCTACAGCAGTTCCGGTGCAGAAAACTTCATCTGCATCCATTACTTCATCCACATGAACTGCCTTCTCTACTACCTGATCATATCCCAAGTGAGTGAAACTTATCTGATGTTTATTATTGTTGGTTCTTCTGAGCTAAACCAGCTTTGAGTTGTTTTACCTGATAACCTTGATCACTTGCGATCTCCATCACACTTTTCCTAGTAATCCCCTCTAGGATTGTTCCATTAGTAGCAGGAGTTGAGATTGTCCGACCCTGAAGTAGTTATATTAGGAAGATACAGCAAATAGAGTTCACAGTATATGTATGTTACCTTTACAACAAAGACGTTGCAAGAAGAAGCCTCCTCAAGATACTTCTTCTTGACAGCGTCTAGATAAAGAATGTCTGAAAACCCACGACTCTTGGCTCTGCTTAGTGCTTTCAAAACCTACACCACATGGTTTATCAAAACTTTTTCTCTCTTTGAAACTAAGTGGGTTTCAATACTTACCGGGGCATAGTTTGTGATGCTCTTGACGCCTCCAGCTCCACCAGGAGCTGCACGGACATACTCTTCCTCAACATATAGGTTAAGAGCAGCGGTACCTTCCTACAAACCAGTATTGAAAAGACTCACCAACCATTCTATTATCACTGAAGAAAAGCTTAAACAGGATATATAGATACCTTGAAGTAGTTACCAACAGGAGATGCATAGACAATGAATGTATATTCAGGTGCAGGTGCTAAACCAAGAACTGGACCACTTCCCATCAACAGAGGCCTAATGTACAAAGACCCTTTCCCTGAAGGAGGAACCTAACCAAAACACACACAAAAACTCACTCACATCCCCAAAAACAAACCTCTTCATAGAATGATACTATGTGTTACAAAGAAAACGTTTGTACCCAACGTTTGTTAGCAAAAGCGGTTTGCTTAACAGCATCAACAAACTGATCAACAGAAGGAGAAGGCATGAGCATCCGTTCAGCTCCAAGCTGCATTCGGACAGCGTTGTGATCAGGTCGAAACAGAAGAAGCTTCCCGTTATCTTTCCTGTATGCTTTTGTACCTTCATATATCGCCTGTGAATAGTCTCAAAACCTCCATTGATTAGTAGAAACTAGAAAGTATCAGAGACAATACCATGAAACATTTTGGAGTCTTACCTGTCCATAGTTTAAGACACCAGCAGAAGGACTTAGCTGAATATTGCAAAAGCGACTAAGTTCACCTTGAGTGAACTCACCGTCTTTTGAGCATTTCATGACGTACATGTAATCAGCTGGAGTCAGACCAAACCCGAGATTATCCCAATCCAAATCCGCATACTCATTATCTCTACATAAAAAAGAAACAAAGATAGTGAAAACAGAGCTTTCCAATGTATTGGTAAAGTCATATATTTACATGAAATGGATCAAAACTTACTGATAAGTAGGTTTCTTACGCTCCTCTCGCAACGCTGAGGCAGCTTGTGCGTTGTACTTAGAGAAACTTTGTAGCTGAAAAAATAATAAAAAAACATTAGCCAAATATATTTGCATCTGAGATATAAGAATATATTAGATTATAAGATAAGTAATATTTCCAGTTTATACCATACGAATATGTACATGAAGAGGTAACACCAGACTTTTGCGCAGAGATGAGATTCTTTTGATCATTTTCACAATTGCAGGAGGCTTTCTCTGGTTATGAAAAGATGATTCTGTTGATCTGATAAAGTTATAATAAAAGAAAAGGAGAGAAAGATTTTGAATGATTCAACCAAAAAGAAAAGGTGAAGAAACCACCAAGAAAGAACAGTGTCAAATTAAGTATCCAACACGTAAGTGATTGATAAGCTTATGTGAAGTGTGTCTGCTTTTATCTGGAAAACGTCCTGATTTGTTTTATTTTCTTTATCAAAGTAGACATTGGTAAGAGTTCTTATCTTGTTTTTGTTTTTGTGTTATTATTATTATTATTATTTTTTTCCTTTGCTTTGTCGCTTGTGTTCATCTATCTGATTAGATCTAGACATGTCTCTCTGAAACTAGAGTTTAACGAAATCAACGGAGCTTTGTTCTTGCTTCGTTTTAATGGTGGTAAGTAAAAGAATGAAAAAAATATATGTGGTGTATCTTAAAACGAGATAATCCTATTTTTGAATTGTTTACAAGATGATTAATGAGAATAATTAGCCTTTGTATAGTCGAAACTCTCATCAATTAATTACGTTGTTATGGATCCGGCACATACAATCTTTATGGGATCTCCAAAGATTAAGGGGGAAAAGAAACTTGAGAAGTGATCGCCACGTCAGATGCTGATGT